>CM042011.1:74503853-74871353 GCA_023525715.1 Cichorium intybus
TATCGACTCATGACTATTGGGACAAGATCAAGAAAATAACCAATTTACTCGAAGGCCTAGGTGAAAAGGTCAAGGAAAAGCATGTGGTCATGCATGCCCTTAATTGTCTTTCTATCAAATTTTATAGTGTTGCGAACATAATTTTGTTCACCAACCCGTTTCCTTCATTTGCAGAAATGTGATCTATGCTCCCGGTGTAGGAGACTATATTATCTACTAACCGTGTCTCCAACCCGGTTCATGAAAATCACTCATCCTCGTCGTATCTCCTACACAATGGCTCCTCCTCCTCAATCTGCGGTGGCACTGGAAACCCTTATCGACGCACCGATCGTTGTGGCAACCATAACAATCACAACCGCCACTGCCCATAACCACAACAAGCCGCCGGCCAGCCTCCTGCCAACAACCAGTATGGGTGGGTGTACATCCCACCACCACTACCTTCAAACACCCCTCTATAGGCCGCACCTTCTCCCTATCGGACGCCCTAATGGGCTGCGTCTAATTCCGCCCAACAACACCATCAGCCGTGGACCAGGCCCACTTCAACCAACAGCGATGGGCTGCTTGGAAGCCTCCCCAAAGCTGCCCAACAACTTCTTGCATCCGGCCGCCAAGCCCATTTCTTTTCCGGTCCAGAACAACCCTCGTAGGCTTGGCTCGGTAGCGCGGATCAAAACACGTCTCTACACCACACATTTAATATGATGACCTTAAATGACACGACTAATGAAGGATGGGTCATGGACACCGAGGCGACTGATCATGTTCATGCTCAAGCAGGTATACTCCATACCGTTTGTAATAATCATTTCCCTCGATCTATTTATGTTGGTAACGGTTCTGCAATTATTGTTGTGAACAGTTCTGCAATCTATTTTAGAGTTTAATGATGTGCAGGTCTTAATCAATTAGGAATGATGAAAAACGAGGCATCAATACCCATTTATATCGTTGTTCAAGCAAATATTTCAAACCGGTAAAAGCCTCCAAGAATTGAGAACAAAGTAAAATTGGCAGCCCCAAATCGCCACCTGGTTCGCCACTTGAAAGTGGCCATTTTCAGTTTTAAGGGCCACTTGAATTCGCCACCTAAAGTGGCCATCCAAGTGGCGATCTTCTCCTGACGGGTTTTTAAGCCAAATTAGGGCTCAAAACATTGGATCTTTTACACACACTCTTGAGAGAAGTTTGGAGGCGATTTTTGGGGGTTTTGCTTGCGATTTTTGGGGGTTTTGCTTCACAAGCAAAACCCTTGGAAGATGATCAAAGATTTGGAAGCAATTTTGGAAGATGGAAGCATTTGACACATTTGGAGCTTGGATTTCTCATATTCAAGGGAGTATTTGCTTACAATTTTGTTGATTAACTTGTGTAAACTTTTGTTCCTCTAAAATGTGGTTTATTTATTTGTCTTTAATTTGCTAGATCTTATTTGTTACGAGAATGATGGATTTTAGTATGAAAATTTGAAGTATATTTTACATATTTTTTGTTGGTAACTTTTGTTGGTTGAGTTGAATATCTTGTGCTTAATGCTTTGCTTTATTGATCACATTGCAATGATTTATTGGTTTTGATTAACTTGAAATAGTGATTGTAACTTGTTGTGAGATATTTGACCTAGGGTGAGACATTGGATAGACATATACCAACTAAACCCTAGTAACATGTGAAACATTCCTATGCTTATGAGTTTATTATTTGTGTGTGTTAATTGAGAGATATAACACATCATCTAGTAAGCATTCTTGTTACGCCTCGACAGAGGGTAGTGAGGACATTAGGGTTTGTTGTTTTCAATCGGTATTTGTTGCTAAACTTGAAATAGAAATATCATCTTTATATTGGACGCTAAATGAATTTGGACTCCAACTATCTCCCTTTATTTGCTTTCAATCAATGACCGTCTTCTATTCCCATTATTGTCTTTTTAGCTTAACTTGTGTTTGTGTTAAGATCTTTATAGTTTTATGACAAATTATCATCATCGAATTAGTGGTTGCTATTGCTCATTGTGGTACTTGATACCCAAAGTTCCTTGGATTGATACTCGTGTTTACCACGATATTACTTGATCGACACCGTGCACTTGCGGTTGTAAAAGAGAGTATGAAAACCTCCTATCACTACTATATGCATCGTCCTCAGCCTAGATAGCTCTAGGCACTGGCCCATTCACCAAATCGATATGAATGGCCTTTCTTCACAGTTACCTCTAGGAGACTGTATACATGCATCAGCCCCTAGGATTTCGAGATTCGCAGCATCCGGATCATGCACCTTCAACGTACGGCCTCAAACAGGCCTGGTATCATCGATTCGCTCAACATGCTCTTCATATGGGATTCCATCATAGCCTCAACGATTCATCTCTCTTTATTTATCATCATGGAGCTGATACTGCATATTTCCTTCTATATGTCGACGACATTGTATTGACCGCGTCCTCAGTGACGCTTCTTCAATCCATTATTGCTCAGCTCAGCAGAGAGTTTTCCATGACTGATCTTGGGGCTCTCAACTACTTCCTCGGGATTTTTGACACCCGCTCCTTTCAGGGACTTTTCCTTTCTAAGAGAATGTATGCTTTAGAGATCCTTGAGCACGCCCATATGTTACAGCGCAAGCCAGCTCGTACACCCGCCGAGACCACTCATAAACCGGATGCCACTGGTCCTCCGATTGCTAACATATCTATTTACCGCAGCCTTGTCGGGGCCCTTCAGTATCTCACATTCACACGCCCGGACAGTAGATCTGCTTCTTTATGTATGACCCCCGAGAGCCTCATTTACATGCTCTTAAGCGCATCCGGCGCTACATTCGCAGGACACTTGACCATGGTCTACAACTTCACGTGTCTCCTACATCGGACATTCTTAGTGATAATCTGATCTCTTGGTCTTCTGTGTGGCAGAGAGTTATATCTCGATCTAGTGCCAAGGCAGAGTATCGTGGTGTTGCAAATGCCGTTGCCAAAACATGTTGGGTTCGTAACTGACTTCGTGAGCTCCGGTGTCCACCTACTAAAGCCACTATTGTCTATTGTGACAATATCAGATCGGTTTACATGACATCGAACCCAGTTTAGAACTAGCGCACCAAACACATAGAGATTGATATTCATTTTGTGAGTGATCTAGTTGCTCGTGGCCTTGTCAGAGTTTTCCATATTCCATCCTCCGCTCAATATGCCGACATATTTACCAAAGTCCTTCCAACACAACTCTTCAACAACTCAGGACCAGTTTGAACATTGATTATCATCCTCCCGATCAAACTGCGGTGGGATGTTAGCGGATATATTTCTTAGCTCGTGTATAGCCTAGTTTAGCCCATGTATTTGTACTGTTGTATTAGGCCCATGGACTCCTTTCCGTGTGCATATACGCACTTTGTTACGTTTATTAGATGAATGACAGATTACAACATTTAGAAGTTAGATGTTGAGTTTTATCGGGACTCTTTCTCGACTAGCATATATAGGGATGATTTCTTCAATTTTATTCATCTTTTTCATTCCTATTTTACACAAAACCATTAAACCATTAGAACTGTTGGTAATCATCTTAAATATTCGGGTTTTTCTACTCTAAATCCGGTGTTCATATCGATTTTGATTTACTTTTGATCTTTACAACATACACGATATTTCGATTAAGTACATTTCATTTAAACATAGCTTGTAGGTTTTGCAACATAAATATACAAAATTTAAACTTATCTCAAGCTGAAAACTTTACCGTTTGAAGTCACAAAAAGATACAACTGTACATTAATACCGTAAACAATTCACATGTTAACCAGAACCATGACTAGCGTTTACATCCTCGAACTAGAACCAAGTAAACCATTGGATGAAGGAGAGCTCGAGCCACTTAGCCATTGATCCTCGGCATAACTTGATGAAAAGTTTTTATCCTCTGTCAAATCCATACTATCAAGCAAACCTTTCTTATCAGATTCACTGTCCTTCACTTCCATACTCATCTGTTTCTCATCAACAATAGATACAGCTGAACGTTTAGATCCCTCCCTTGATACTATACCATTTTCTTCTTTTGATAACTTAATTTTCTCCAACTCAGCCGCCACCTCAGTCATAGAAGGTCTCATCTCACTATGAAACGCAAGACACCGAAATGCCACCTCAGCAACCTTATGGATCGATGAAAATGTCCATGTGTCTTTGTTAGCCTCCAGGGAAGGATCAATAATCTCATTAAGACAACCCTTTTTAATTCGATCGATGGCTAGTGCCGCCAAGTTGACCTCATTATGTGGTCGAGAAAAATCCAAGGCTTTAAAAGCGGTTATAATCTCAATCAACACAACTCCAAAGCTATAAACATCGCTTTTATCAGATAGATGAAAGTTCTGGTGATATTCAGGGTCTAAGTATCCTGGTGTTCCTTGTGGAGCCGTTGAAATGTGTGATGACTCTAGTATTCCCAGTCTAGAAAGACCAAAATCTGCTACTTTTGTTTTAAAACTATAATCTAGTAATATGTTACTAGACTTTACATCTCTATGATATATCGGCGGATTGATTACCGAGTGCAGATATGCAATGGCTTGAGCCGTTTCAGTGGCGATTGTGAGGCGAACAGGCCATGGAAGCCCATTGCCTCGCTCTTTTTGTAAGTGTTGTGATAAGGTTCCGTTTGGCATGAACTCGTAAACAAGTATTTGTTCATCTTTGTCAACCGAACAGCCTAACAAGCGAACAAGGTTTGGGTGGCTTACCGATGACAGAAGTTTGATTTCGTTCATGACCTGATCGATGTTATCGCCGTCAGATCGGTGTTTAATCCTTTTAATTGCTACCCATTCTCCATTATTGAGTTTGCCAGAGTATACAGTACCATAAGCTCCGGTTCCTAATCGTTGTTTATCAGAGAAACTGTTTGTGGCCTTTTCAATGTCTTTGTAAGTGTAAACGGGAATCGTAATGCCTTTGGCTTCACAAAACTGTCTGCTTATTCTACTTCGGGATCTTGAAACGGTGCGGCGGCGAATAAAGCATATAATCAAGCCGACACAGATAATCAATGAAGCTCCCAGAACAGCAGCTGAAGAAAATGTTTTTATTTAAATTTAAATAGGTTATTTTGATTAAGCATAATAAAATGAGAATAAAAACAAAATAGATAATTGAATACCTCCAACAAGAACTCCAACTCTACCGGTCCCTCCACACTGGCCCGATAAATACTTTGAAGGGTTGCAATCGGAAGAGTCTGTAGATCGAATTATAGACACGATTAGATAGAATCTCATAATAAACGCCATCATCATTAAGGTGAACTTTATAAACAATACATTCTTAATTGCATTTCTTTATCCTCATGTGACCAAAAAATCTATGTCACTTAGATAGTCCTTAGTGTAATGGAATCATGAAATATATAAAAGCGATTGTCATATAATAAATTAAAATATTGATATAAAACATCGTTATTATTTTAAATTCTATATTAGAAAAAAAATAATTATTAAAATTTAAAGGTGATTTTTTTATAGTTTACAATAATTGACGTCGATCAAATTTAATAAAATTGTGTGGACTTTTTACTTGAATAAATAATACATATTAAATATAATATAAATAATTATTATTCTTATATCATGTTAGAAAGAACTATTATATACAAATTTGTATGTGACACATGAAAACAAACAAGCGTTTCTAGGAATGCTTGGTAGAATCGGGTATATGCATTGGCTATGGGCAACGTACCCTAATACATGAACGGTTTATCCATGCTATGTGATTAAAGAGTCGTCAATAATTATATAAGTGGTGCATTGGATTTGGGATACATTCATAAGTGTCGCGGGTTCCAACATTGAGATCAATGTTCTTGGGCAGTCGCCGCGATATTCAATGACATCTATCTTGGAAGGGCATATGACATGCCATTTGAAGTGAATAGAGTACCATACAAGCGAGGGTACTATCTTACATATGTGATATATCCAAAGTATTCTGTATTTGTCAAATCATGACATGTACAAAGGATGAAAAACGATTAAAGTTCAATGCTGCCTAAGAAGGAGCTAGGAAGGATATGGAACAAACATTTGGTGTTCTTAATAGACATTGACAGATACTCAAAAAATACTCAAAAACCCAACACGTTCCATGGACCCTACAACAATACAAACCTTAATGTATGCAATAATCATGTTAAATAATGTGATTTTGGAAAAAGAAGGAAAGCAATATACCTCTACAATGAGAACGGAAATTTACCATCCATTCAACCGGTAGGTATTTATACGCCACAATACATGGCATACAGAATGAAAGTACATAACCGATATACATATCACAACCTTTGTACGAACTTGGCGGAACATATTTATAGAAATAATATACATGCTGTCCACGATAGGGACGACGATTCAGATGAAGAATTGGATGAGGATTCAAATGACGATATAGATGAGGATTCGACGTGATGTACTTGTTTAATTATCGTTATGTGTTATTTTGGTTTTGGTTTTTATCAAGTAACTTTTTTTTCATTAATGAAATATTTTCGTTCTTATTAATTTTCGTATTTAGTAATAATTAACTTATATTTTTTATATATTTATATTTAAAAAAATAAAAGGATATGAGGGGTGGCCATTTCCTATGGTTTAGGGGAGTGGGTGGAAAGTGATGTGACTTTTACACCCTCGGGCCTAAGGAACCGAGTGTCACCTGAACCCAGTGTCACCTTCTGTTTGAAGGAGAACTTTAGGAAACGGCAAGGATGCTTACATCAATCAATTGGTGAGTTGTCACCATTTCTCAAGTGTTATCAACGGCATCTCAAATCGATGGACGTGCGTCACAATTTAAAAGACAAATGAAAAGTCACTGATGCTTAAAAGCATTGCATTGGCGCGCTGGTGTATTCCTGTTGGTGTGGCGGTTGCTGAAAGCTAATAGCCTTCCTTGTTGGTCTGGACGGTCTCTAGAAGTACGTTTACTTAGATTGATTGTCAGGCGGAAGTACATGGCCTTATATAGTTATATGAGCATGCGAGTTCACAGATTCTTAGCCTTCTCTTTGCTGCCCTCGAAAGTTCATTGTTATTTTTGGCACCTTTGGTTCCTGTCCATTCTGTTTTCATGTTTTTGGGATGTACCGGCTATCCTTAGTTTCAGTCAATATATATTTTATAATTTATACTGCTAAAAAAAACATTGCTTAAAAGTTAAAACTTTTAAAAAAAAGCATGTCTTATTTTGTACGGGTAGGATATGTCCAGTTGAGTGAGCTTATGTATTTGAGAGTTTTCAGTTGTCTTCCATAAATACTTGTGTTGTGTTACTCTTTGATGATGTTGTTATATCATCTGAGACCAATACAACTTAACTGTAATTCCATGTATCAGAATCCGGTAACCAGGAAAATAGTATTGTTATGCTTATTTCTTTCACTCAAAAGTTTTAACTAGTGTCAAAACGAGACAATTCTCGTTCAATTTTCAAACCAAAAACATATCCACTAATAATTGAGGTAGGCTTAAGATTGAAATTTTTTTCTATTTTCTGCCAAGCAAGTCCTCTAATACATGTGCCGTTGGTCAAAAATGATTTGTACAATATATACTAAAAAAAATAACATATAACTGAACCAACGTCTACATGTTTTAAGAATTAAGAAGCCATGTTGCAGTTATTAAATAGAGGTGTCCCACGGCCACGGATTAGGTAATATAGTCCTCTCGAATGGAAACATTATGATGTGTATTATTTTATTGACTTTTTGGTACCCATTATCCATTGTAATCTTCTTTACGAATTCTCACATATGATAATTTAAAAACTAAGTTACCTTCAATCATGAATAATGATCAATTTGACTTAAGTTACCGAAATGATGGAGACTAGCCATTAACGATGCACCATTAATTCATATATATATATATATATATATATATATATATATATATATATATATATATATATATATATATATATATATATATATATATGTATATTTTTTTTTTGAACGGCTCATATTTTTATATAAAAGAATAATGTTAAGACGGCATTGAATCAGGATATTACTTAAAAAAAAAAAGTCGTGTATCTGAGTATAAAAAATAACAAAAAATCAAAGATGTCTATTTCAGTTCAAGCTTATATAACGTTTTATAGATATAATATCGATTATCGATATCTTACGGTTGTCAATCTTTTCTATAGTTCTTATTTAAATCATTATATATATATATATATATATATATATATATATATATATATATATATATATATATATATATATATATATATATATATATATATATATATATATACAAATGAGAATCATTAAAATATTAAGAATCATGTTTTTTTCGTTTTTTTGTTTTTCATACTTGTTTATTATGTGAAAATACATCAATACTAATAAATTTTCTTATTTTTTAATACGTTTTACAATATTCCTAATAAAATAAAAATTTTAACTATTAAACTGTGAATACTATAACGTAATAAAAAAAATACAACATTATTAAACTGTGAATTAATGGTTCTCGACCTTTTAATGGTTATATATATATATATATATATATATATATATATATATATATATATATATATATATATATATATATATATATATATATATATAGTCCCGTTCCGATAATGACTCTTTTTTCGGTGAGAACTCGTAAGGACACCTTAAAAAATTGAAAAAAAAAAACAAATTATAAAAACGAGAATAGTACTATATCATTATAAAAAAATGGAAAAAAAAATTGGATCATTGAAAAAAGTAATGATCCAATTTTTTTTTTATTTTTTTTAGATAATTGTTTCATTATAATAAAAAATAATGATAAAAAAAATATTTTGAATTTTGTTCTCCAATATTGTACTATGATCCATTTTATTATTTATATATATTTTTTATTTTTTTCTAATTGTTTTAAGGTGTCCTCACGAGTTCTTATTTTAAGAAAAATTCTCACCCGATCGCTTATATATATATATATATATATATATATATATATATATATATATATATATATATATATATATATATATATATATATATATATATATATATATATATATATAGTCCCGTTCCGGTGAAGACTCTTTTTTCGATGAGGATTCATAAGGACACTTTAAAAAAATTGAAAAAAAATATAAAAAAAATACAAATCATAAAATCGAGAATAGTACTATATCATGATCCAAAAAAATTGGAAAAAAAAATTGGATCATTGAGAAACAGTAATGATCCACAAAAAATTTTATTTTGTGGATCATTGTTTCATTATAAAAAAAATAATGATCCAAAAGTTTTTTTTCGATTTTTTTTCTCCAGTATAGTACTATGATCCATTTTATTATTTATATTTTTTTTATTTTGTTTCAATTTTTTAAGGTGTCCTCACGAGCCCTCACTTTAAGAAGAGTCATCACCCGATCCCTTATATATATATATATATATATATATATATATATATATATATATATATATATATATATATATATATATATATATATATATATATATAACAGTATCATATTTCAACAAACCAAATGTTTGATAGTAAGGATCAAGTTCGCATATGTTTAAAGCAAGCATGCCGCTTTTGACTTCGACTTATCCCTAAAGATGCCCTACCTTTATAAAAATGATTTTGAAAACCATATGGTAGAGATAACTATTTTTCATTGATTTTAAACTTGATATATACCTAACTTTACGTAAAAGATATATAATAAATCCAAACTTGCATGCTAATAAAGAGATTCCGAAACAACAAATGCTAGAAACAGCCGTGTATAAATAATTATATGCATAAATATGAAACATTACGATATAATGTGATCATTTTAATATGATTTGTAGTTTCATTTATCTAACTTCCCATATCATTACAAGTGACAAGATGTTGTAGACAAGCGTTTCATATTTTAGAGAAGAGAGAAACTTTGTTACTATTTACTAAGCGATGTATACCAAATCAAACAAACGGTCGACGTTATATATATATATATATATATATATATATATATATATATATATATATATATATATATATATATATATATATATATATATATATATATATATATGTAGGTTCAAATACATTTTCTAAGTATTGTGAGATTGTAGGATTAATTCTGGACCAATCATTTGATAGGGGCAAATTAGTAACTTTACCAACCCTATTTATCCTCCCGTATCTCTAAAGTCTTCAATCGACAGCCGTTGTTCTCCCCTGCCTCATCCACCATCGCCGCCGACTTCTTCCCCTAATCCACCATCGCCGCCGGCTTGCTCCCCTGCTTCATCCACCATCGCCGCAGCCGGCAACCGATTGCATCGATTTCAGTTCAGCAATCGATTGCATCGACTGAGGGTTTCCGATCGAAGTCGGATTGAAGGTTTCCGATTGCAATCACCATTGCATCGACTAAAGGAATTGATTTCAGAATTTTGAATCACGATCGAAGTCAGACGAAAGGAATTGATCGACGAACACCAGATTGCGATTGAATCAAGTTCCATTGAACATCAGATCACGTTGGGTTCAGATTGCGATCGAATCATGTTCTATTTGAACATGCATTTAACCTGTTCGATGAAATGCTTCACTGAAGATGGACGACAGGGGAAGACAAAGTGTAAGCTGTTCAATTTTTTTTAGTTTACATTCTCCAACAATGCATTCTCAGAGAATGGGACATTCTTAGAGAATGGGACATTCTTAGAGAATGAGGCATTCTCAGAGAATATGAGGCATTTCTTTACCGTATTCCATTTTCTCCTATTTCTCGTTTTTGTGTTTAGGTCCTGTATCTTAGTGTTTGCATTCTCGGAGAATGAACGTGTAAAATTCATTCTTGTAGAATGGTTTTCTGGGTTACGAGTTTTGCCACATGTAAAATTCATTCTTGAAGAATAACATTCTATTTTCTTAATGATTTCTCTGTACGTTATGGTTTTCTGCAATATTTTGGTTTTGACCATTCTCAGAGAATGGTTTTGACAATCCTACTACACATTCTCTTAGAATTGAATTTGAAAATTCTTACGTAACTACTTTTTTTTTCCGATAATGCATCTGTAATATCCTCCGATGTTGATTGTGTATATTTTGATTATTGATAGTGTTAATTGAAACCGATCATATCGTGTCCGTGATTTTAGCATGCGAAGATTACATTCCGTTGTTATGGGTTTGTGGGTTTTGACCGTTTTACCCTTAACCGGGTTTTTTAAATTAAACACGCGTGAATTCTTTGATTTTATTTACAAGAATGCCCTTTGATTTAATCCATTGATTTTGTTGATCTAATGGTCCACGTTGAGTCCTACAATCACACTATATTTAACAATTTCATTTAATACTAACTCTATATATATATATATATATATATATATATATATATATATATATATATATATATATATATATATATATATATATATATATATATATATATATATATATATATATATATATATAGGGCTAGGTTATAATAAGAATAACAATTATTGTGTTACCCTGTGACCAAATCCTGGCCATCAGATTTCATTCTCGTAACAATGAAAAAAACAAATATTCTTGACAGAATAAGTTCTTGACAGAATGAGTTTTTACCAATCTTAAAAGAATGAACTAAATTTTGTATATTCTTAAAATAATGTGTTTTAAATGAGTGGTCCAGAGTGAGTTTCAAGGTTACAGAATACTTGTATGGATATACACGATCGGGTGAGGACTCTTCCTAAAGTGAGGACTCGTGAAGACACCTTAAAGAATTGAAAAAATTATAAAAATATATAAAATAATAAAATGGATCATAGTACTATATTGGAGAAAAAAATTCGATAAAAACTTTTGGATCATTATTTCTTTTATAATGAAACAATGATCCACAAAATAAAAATTTTTGTGGATCATTACTGTTTCTCAATGATCCAAATTTTTTTTTCCAATTTTTTTTTTGGTAATGATATAGTACTATTCTCGATTTTATGATTTGTATTTTTTTATATTTTTTTCAATTTTTTAAGGTGTCTTTACGAGTACTCACCGGAATGGGACCATATATATATATATATATATATATATATATATATATATATATATATATATATATATATATATATATATATATATATATATATATATATATATATATATATATATATATATATATATATATATAAAAGGTTAAAACTAAAGAATACGGGTTTATAGTATCGACTAGTCAAAATCCAAATCGCAAAGACGTGAGTATGAAACCGTAGGTAGTAGGGCATACCGATCAGGAATAGCCACAAAGAACCGAACACACTTCATGTTGAACGAATCACACATACTGCCCACAACAAATCGTACCTCACGATTTTGAACATCTTCATTGCGTTTTGCGATTTCAAAAAAAAACTCAAACCTTACATACAGTACCGTTTGCATTTTTGACTCTAAATCACACTGCATACACCCCTAGTATTTACGGCCCAAAGGATCACCTTCAGAATTGAAGAAAATGGATAATATCTTCTATGGTTTAAAGTCATAGATGTATACATATTCAATGTATTCATTCATCTAAAGTTAGTCGGGTAATTTTTAAGTTACCTGACGGGTTGACGTAAGCCGTCGGGAGGGGAACAACAGTTGGAAATGGCTGCTAATACCCCGTAGGCTGAGGAGCAAAATGAGGAATCCGCCCGAGGAGATGATGTCGATTACCAGTTTTGCCCCCATAATGGGAGCATAGTAATTGATGAGTAAAATTCTATAAATGAGGTGAACATTGACATACTCAAAATATTGCTAGTGTTTCTCGATTGATCTTTGATATGAGTTTTATGGCGGATTAACATACGCCGCTCAAATAATATAACTTTTTTAAGCTGACCTAGTTTTCACGAGTAGGTGCGGCTCCTATCTTTATTAAAATAGTTTTAGGTGTTGAAGTTAATCACACATAAAAAATTCGAGCATCTAAGTCTTAAATATTTACCTTTTAGACCAAGCTTTTCAACTTGTATGATTTATTTTTATTGACAGGAATAGCTAGGTTTTTTATTCTATAAGTATAAATAAATATTCAATTACATAATGTATTAAATAATTTATTTGTCGTCAATAAATTATATGATTATTAATTTTTCCTAGACAATCAAATAAATGCCGAAAAATATGCAAATATATAATATGATTGAATAATAAATAATTTGCCATACCTTTCCGTTTCCGGCAACCGGAGCTGGATTTGAACCCATCGCCGTCATATCCACTCCTACACGTACACCGATGCCCGTCGCTTCCATCTATTGGGGACGCAATTTTCGTACACTCAGCATCACTAGAACAGTCGCAAGTCCCCTTAACCCACCACCCTAAGTTAACAACTTGCACGTCCAACGACACCGCCTGGCTATTCCCAATCATCGTCGTAGACACCGCCGAAAACAAATACCGGCATCCCATCATCGTTATGTTTTCATAATCAAGAAACATACCAGTAATACCACCGGAGTAACAACTGACGTTACCGTAACTACCCTCACTGCTGCTGCAATTGACAGTCTCGAGGTGGGTTTGTAACGTAGTCATCGGAATCATGCAATTCTGCATCTTCTCCGTGCAGTTTTGCAGGAGGATGGCGTTGGATGATGTGGGAGCGTAGTGCTCACCGTAGAGGTGGCGGAGGGAGTTGAAGGTGCGTCCGCACTTGGCGGGAAGGCTGACGAGTAACCCATCAGGGTTGATTTGTTGGAGGGGGAATTCGCCGAATAAAACGTTGCCGGAGGTGCAATTGAGCTGGATTTGGCAGCCGGAGGAGAAGCCAAATGGGTAGGGAACCAGATTGAAGTCGCTGCCGGGGCATGAGCGATCACAGTGAGTGGGATTCTGTGATTTAATGAAAGGTAAAGTGGAGATTAAAAGTATGAAGAAGTTCTGTACTTTGATCATCGCTTAAGTGAGCATGTAAAAATCAAGAAAATAGGAAAGAGTTGGTTTTGTTTTTTTGAGCAATGGATGATCAGGGCATCAAAGTGGGAGACGTGAACAAAGAGGAAATGCTCTTCTATTTTTTTTTTTTTTTTTTTTTTATATATATTGTTTTTATATTTTCATTTCATTGTTTCCGGAGGCTAGAAAATTTTCATTTTCTAAATCATTGGGATGAATTATAAACATATTAAAAAGTTCTTTTAGCCTATTCGATTGTAGTATTTATTTTCATGGACAGGTTCTATATCCTCCTAATAAATCTTTTTAACTTTTTTCTAAATCATTAGATCATTACAAGTATCAAAAACAATAGATGAAATTAAAAAAAAAGGATTAGTGGAGTCCACATGTCCTTACATAGATGGTTAGGAAGATGAATTAGGAGGATTTAGTAGGAATAAATAGAATTTTCCATTTTCATGAGATATTAAATTCATAAAATGTTTTGGATTTAAAAGGATTTGTATTTGGAATGATATAAAAATTTGTGTTGTGTTTGATAGGTAATATTTGAAATTTGTAATCATTGTTTCTAGTGTACTTATTACATGTCAAAAAGAATTATTTTTAATTTTTTATAAGTATTTTATTTGTTTTATAAACAACTAAAAAGTAAAATTGATCTAGTTGCAAAAACGTTAATTATCTTTTATTGTTAATTGACTTTTTACTAAACGTTTATTTAAAAAAAAAACTTGAAATGAAGTTGATTATTGTTCATATTATTTACTAATACATTGAATCAAATCAACAATATTTAAATTGAATAAGATGGTCAAACGGAAAGCAATAGATAATGATAAGTTCGAAAAAAACTTATTAGTATACCCTTGGATTAGTCTCTTCATTAAACTAGGTTTAATCACAATGACATCAATGTAGCGTCACCCGTCTGAGTGAAAGAAAACTTTCCAACTTGGTAGAGGGTTATTCGAAATACTAGAGGAATTAGCGACTTAGCTAGTTTCCTTGTCCAATATAGATGGGGGTAAGAACCTTGAAAAGGGTTTATAAGCCTTTTTATGTTGTAAGCCTTCAAAAGGCTTTAATGAGGGTAAGGAATAAGCCAAGCCCACATGCGCGCTGATCTGGGCCGTGGACGCGAGAGTTGATGATCTCGAAATGGTGTGATTTAGGCAAACTTTGCACTTCGCATGCCACATCTGTCGCTGGAGCTGAGGAGCTTTTAAATTTAGCAATTTTCGGGTCGTATCGTGTTGGACCGACCCGGTCAACGAGTTGTTGACCGTCGTTGACTTCGCAAATAGACTACATGAAGGTTCTAGAAGTCTCCAAAATTCGGATAACGACCACGTTTGAAATCGCATGAACTTTGAGATAACCAGGTTTGCCTTTCAAGTTGCCTTGTACACTTTTATCCAGAATTCGAATTTTGAATTTCAAATTCCAAATTTTTATCATTATAGGGTTTTCGATTTAGTATAAATAGGACCTCTCAGGTCTCATTTATTCCATATCTCAAAAACACAACCTTTTCTACTTCTCTTCTCTCCCTCTGTGAACAAACATTCTTTCGGTTTCCAAGTATTCGTTTTGCATTTATCGATTCTTCCAAAGTTGTTTGAAGGAATGATATTATGTATTAAATCTCAGGGTTTATGCTGATAGCTTACAACCGATGAGCGTCACAAAAACCTTTAAGGACAACAGTTATTCCGTGCAGTCTTACAAGTCAAGAATCAACGATCATTATTTTGGTTTTAATTTGTTATCTCGTCATTTATTTTGTCGGACAATAAATGACTTACAATGTTATTCATAACTACTTGAAAAAACCTTTTACTGACTTACAATAGCAGTCAAGGGTTCTGTCGTTGAAATCTCATTCGTAAATGAAAGATGATGTCTATCATACGTTATGATTGACATTTATGCATGACCGACGTTTACAACTAACATTTAAGACTGACGTTCAAGACTAACGTTTACGACACACAAATCATATGTCATGATTTTATGTTTTCTAAAAAAATATACAATTTTTGTAAATTTAGTAAAATTCAAATTAAATCACCAAATTTAATTCTACTACAAAATACAATCTCGGTATATAAAAACAATCTATTGCATAAGCTAATGTCATTTCAAATACTAATAAGTATTCGAAAGTCATCAAAAATATTGTTTGTCGCTACAAAAATATATCACTGATAAGAAAGTTTGTTACAAAAGACACCAATTCTTCATGAAAATCATCAATATCAACATTTGTATATTCATCATTGCCGCCCCTAATCTGAGAAAAAAATTATATACAGATCAATTTTGTGAATTAACTCATATATTTACTTACATTCTTGTTAATCAATACTTCAACTCCTCCTTCAATATTCTCTTTCATGAACTTTAACATATAATAGCCACATTCAGTAGAGTAGATCACGGTTGAAGTGGGTGCTACATAATTACGTAATATATGATTAGTCAACATGAAGTTAAATTTACATTTTCAATGATTAATTCATTGCTCACCAAAACATTGATGCAATCGAGGTTCACCCTTTTGTTAAGTCCAACTTGTGCGATGTGCAAGATCATTGTCCTATAAAATGAAAAATTATGTCAAATAATATGACATAATGTTTAATTTATATCACTTTTGCTTCAATAATCTGCCTCAACTGCATATTGACATCGCTTGGCATCAAGGAATCAAGATATTAACAAGTAGTTGTTTTTAAGTCTAGTACGGCCAACACCCAATGTCTTCTATAAAATCCAAAAACCAAAAAAAAAAAAAAATTAAGTCAAACAAATAATTTCATTTACTTGTATCATCTCCTTTTTTGAATTTGTCTTTACGTCCATGTGTAGATATTGCAGTCGGGTTCACAAAACAAATTACATAATCTTTTTGTTTGACCTATTCTTCATTTCTTCAAATAAGTACCTATAAACGTACAAAAACTAAATTGACTAAATAAATTATGTTTTAGGAGCACTTATTTAAATTAAATTTAAGCACTTACATCATATAACTAGTAATGATAGCACCGATGATCTCATCCATAATAAAAGCCACTTCGAAATCGGCCGATGATAAGTAGGTGTAACTCTCATACTCGAATAAATCATCTTCACTCCAATAACTCTCGTACTCGAATAACTCTCGTACTCCAATAAATGAGTGCAGTCATTTTCAAAATGCGATTACTTTCTATTCTTAACCGTGTTCTCATTTGTTTCCTCGTCCTCCTCCTTTGCATGATCTCGTTTCCTATCTCCTTTTTATCTTTTCCTTTCACCGCTTCTATTCCTTCAACCCTTTCCTTGTCCGGTTCTCTTTGCCTCTTTTTTCCTTTCTTACTTTCTAATTTTTCTTCTTTTACAAGGTTTGATTTTTTTTCCATCGGTTTCACTATCTCTTTTCCCTACAAAAAATATAAATAAATTAAACCAGTTATATATGCATTAAATGAATGTAAAATAATATTACCAAATCAGAGCATCGAATAACTAATGTCTCGGCTAACTCAGTATGTACCCAACAACATCTTTAACCTTCACAATAAACTCCTCTTCAAGTGGAATTGGTAGTGAAACTTCTCGTTGTACACACAATTCCATCATAACCTCAATGTTTTCACCTGTTATGTTATGTATAGAGCTAAAACTAAGATCTAGTTTTCTAAAAATGTTAAAATAAGAAAATAAAGTAGTAATATTGCAAATTTTTATCACAATACTTGAGACACTAAACTCCATAATGGTTTCTTTGGCAACTATATTTGAGGCAACGTAACCGCAAGATAACAAGAATTATCCTACATTGGCCAACTAAAAATTAATTCTTTGTTTTAAAATTTCTAACTAATAGTGGAAGGCTACTTTCAGTAAAAGAAATTGTTCTACCCAAGACTTACAAGTAATTTCTCAAGTGGTTCGTCTTCAATAGCTTCATTGTTGTTCGACATTTGGTAACTTGCGCCTTCAGAGACATTGTTTAGATGATCTTTTTTCATTATCTCTAACTCACCTTCAAGTTTGTCAAATCGTTGACTAAACTTCTTATTTTCATTTTCCATGTAATACTTAATGGTCTTGGGTGAAAAAAACTTGGTGTGGCGTTACATATTACCCATACCACATACCGAACCACGGTTTTCCTGAGTACCAAGGGCCTGTGTAAGTAGATCATTTGTTCCACAGGTGACCTTTCCAAAACTTTCTGAATTTTACAGCTCATCCTGTTATTGGTACAAACAAAAATAGATATTAAATTCATTGGTACAAACAAAAAAAAATTACAATTAAATTTAAATTGGTCTAAAACAATCTTGGTGAGGGCAGAGTACAACTAAAGTTAACAAGTGTTAATTTATATGTAACACCCCTTTTCTTATATCATATTTAAATACAAATACAGTTTATATTACAAACATATTTTACAACTCGTGACTATAAAGTAGCCACTTAAATTTTTTTTTATTTTACAAACTTAACTCAACGGGGTATTACAGACTCAATACAGATAACCATAATTTAAACTTACAGTATATAAACTGGTCCCAACTGCAACCTCCGCTCCTTTCACCTAAGTACATAGCATTTAAAAATAGTATACGTGAGACATAAAGCCTCGTGAGTAATATGGGTTTGGACCCAAAAACTTTTATGTTCAAAACTTGAAATATTACAAGTAAACTTGATGAAAACTCATTTATGTCATAAATCCCAAAATCCCTTTTCTTCTTTACTTTAAAACTCTAAAAATACTTTCTTTCTCAAAACTGCTTTCTTTCTCATTTTCTGGTGACCAACTGAAACTAATGAATTAAGTTATTTTAATTCATTCTACTAGCTCCCCTCGCGGGACAGAACAGATCCGCCCACTAGGTTATGCTCATTCTGTCTCCCCTTTGTGACTTGGAACGGATTCAAGCACAAGGGTATACTAAGCTAGACAACTACTTCGCGACGGGAGGTACCATCCCAGTAGTGTCTTCTGATCCCCCGATTATGTGGGTGATCCTAGTCCGGACAACTGGCTCTTACTTCTTTCTTTCTTTAATACTTATCTCATTACATCTCAAATTGGTCAAAAATGGGACACAATTTGTAAACAACTCATACTCAAACATTTTATAACTCTTTACTGAAAATACTTTCAAAAACTGGTTTTGACATCTTAGTTCACATAAGGAACTTCTTTCAAAATACTTTTCAAACCATACTTCTTAAAAATCTCTTTTAAACAATAAGCTCTTGTATAGAGCTACTTTCAAAACTATTTTCCAAAACTTTAGTATTTGCAAACATTTGGAAAATCTTACTTTTCTGAAAATAACATTTTGCTATGTACTATAGAAATCCTCATAAAACTCACATTGGTGTAACTACGGGTCACTAAGCTTCTCGTACACCCTTCCCTTTTCCGTGCTCAACAACGTTCGAGGCACCACCAATACAAGTATCACGTATATAAATACATAATATAATTAACTTTATAATTCTAAAGTTTCATATGACACAGCTCAAGGTTATAACAAATGTATAACCACTAATAAACTCGTTTTATAGTTTTTCTCCGAAATATACGTATTTTGCTACAGTACCCCCGAGGGGTCGTATTTCAGTTCCGACACTTTTCCATGAAGTCTTAGGTTATATTAGACTTGTGTTTCAAATTTGGAGTTAATTGGACAAGTCTAGCTCAAATTCCAAAAATCAAATTTTGACATAAACTTGAAGTTTGCTCACTGCCGCTACAGTGATTTTTCCGCAAGGTCGGATTACGAATTTAACAATTTCCCACATGTTTTCATACCATTTTAAGGTTATGGTAAAAGTTACAGACCCAACGGACAAGCCTAACATCGAGTTTGAAACTTAAAAATCGGACAGAAGCGAATCAGTTTTCCAGCCGCGAGATCGGGTCGCGATCCACCCTTGGATCGGGTCGCGATCTATAGTAAGTTGCCATTTTTGGCGTTTTTTCCAAACTGCAGCTCCACTATTCACCCCATTAAGCTCTTAATACTTAACTTAATTGGTTTAGGGTCATTCTTAGGCCCTAATTACCAACTTATATCTAACTTTGATTCACAAAAACATCAAATCTTCTATAAAACCTCAAAAGTTCTTCCGAAAATACAATTTTTCACCAAAAATCGTTTTTGTTGGATTTTTAAGCTTGAAACTGATTTCTTGCATTACTTATATCATGTTTGACTTAACAAGACTATAAGAAACATATAAAATCAGTTTCATCTCTTTTACCCATTTCTAGGGTTCTTGAGATTAAAAACCCATTTTCACAATTGTTGCATCAAAGCTTCATTTTTATCAATTTGACAACCATCACATGTTCAATTCATCATTTCTAACATGTTATGTTCATCTAGACCATCTGAACTTTCAAACCAGTGACTTAGGGTTATTGAGCAAAAATCACCATTTCTTGATTTTTACACATTCTATGGTTAGAACATGCTTTTATGGTGATTCTTAAGCAAGATAAACTAGATGATAACTTTGGAACCATGATTTCTGGAAAAATCAGAAATCAAAACTTGATTCCCGTTCATAATTTGAAGTTCAAAGGCTAGAATATTACCTCTTGGAGCTTGGAATCACTAATTCCAAAGCTTCTCTTGATTCCTTTGCAAGAATTCTTGAACTTCCCGTGCTCCTCTCTAGCTCTCTCTCGTTCTCTCCCGAGTTTTCTGAAATCTTCTATGATGTTCTGGAGAATGAGAGTGATAATTCTCTCTTATTTATATTTTTAGTTTTATAAAATATTTTCACTTTAACCCCTAATCTTCAACTTTCTTTACAAAAATAGTCCTAAGACTCAAAATCTTGCAACAATATTCCATTAACTTTCAACTTGACATTTTCTTGACAATTTGGTCATTTTCATGTCAAATGACCATTTTGCCCTTTTTGGTCAAGTTTCACTATTCACGCGATAAAACTCCAAATTTCACACAAACTTTTATATCTTTCATTTTTATTTCATAACAACATATTATTTTACATAATAGTCTTACAATATGCCAAAAGACTATTTTACCCTTTTACAATTTTGCGGGTTCTTACAGTCACCCCTCCTTAAGCGGATTCCGTCCTCGGAATCTTTTCGTAATCTGTGAAATTCGGATATCTTCTCTTCATTTCTTCTAACGTCTCCCAGGTTAGGTTTGACCCTAATGGGTGTTTCCACTTGACTAGTACCAAGTCAATCTCCTTGTTTCTCAGCTTCTTAGTCTGCATCTCTAGAATCGTTTCGGGTTCTTCAATTAGTTTGCTAGGAGTCTCCACTCTCAAATCTTTGTACGGTATTACTAACTCTTCTTTTCCAAAGTATTTCTTCAGGTAGCATACATGGAAGGTATCATGTATTCCACTGAGTTCTGGTGGTAACTCCAGCTTAAATGCTTGTAATCCCACTCTCTTCAGAATTTTAAAAGGTCCAATGTACCTTGGACTCAGCTTTCCTCTCTTGCCAAATCTGACCACTCCTTTCCATGGTGACACTTTTATCATCACTAAGTCACCTTCTTGCAAGTCGTACGGTCTCTTCTTTAGATTCGATTAACTTTTCTGTCGGTCTTGTGATACTTTCATGTTGGCTTGAATTACTCCAATCTTCTCATTAGTTACTCTAACAATCTCTGGCCCTGTAAGCTTAGTCTCACCCGCCTCTGACCAGCATAAAGGAGTTCTACACTTTCTACCATACAATGCCTTAAAAGCTGGCATTTTAATGCTAGAATGGTAGCTGTTGTTGTACGCAAACTCCACTAATGGCAGGTGTTCATCCCAACTTCCTCCAAAATCCATCACGCATGATCTTAGCATGTCTTCTAATGTCTGGATTGTTCGTTCACTCTGACCATCCGTTTGTGGATGATATGCGGTACTTAACTGAATTCTTGTCCCCATTTTATCTTGTAAGGCTCTCCAGAAGTTAGAGGTAAATCTAGGGTCTCTGTCTGACACGATAGACAACGGTGCACCACATCTTCTAAATACTTCATCTGTATACAACTGGGTTAACTGCTCCAATGGAGTAGTTTCTTTTATGGCTAGAAACAGTGCACTCTTGGTCAACCGGTCCACTATGACCCATATACTATCATGACCTCTTCTTGTTCTCGGTAACCCGACAATCAAGTCCATGGTTACATCTTCCCACTTTCCGGCTGGAATGTGTAATGACTGAGCATCCCCATGCGGGACCTGATGTTCCGCCTTAACTTGTGCACAAATGACACACTTGGAGATGTACTTAGCTATCCTCTTCTTCATTCCAGGCCACCAATACTGTCTTTTCAGATCTTGATAAGTCTTGGTACTCCCGGGATGTATGGAATACTTTGACTTGTGCGACTCTTCTAGAATCAGCTTTCTCAAACCTCCTGCTTTCGGTACCCAAATGCGGTTCCTGAAAGTCTTCAACCCTTGTCTGTTGGTCTCAAACTGAATGTCTTTTCCTAGTTTTTCCTCTTTTAAGTCTCCACTTTCTTCAACTTTCTGCTGAGCTGCTTTAATATGTTCTATAATGCTGGACACCAATTCTATGCGCATCGATCTTGCCTTGATTCTTTTCTCAGGAGCTTTTCTACTTAATGCATCTGCTACTACATTTGCTTTACCCGGATGGTATACAATGTCGCAATCATAGTCACTGATCAGCTCTAGCCATCTGCTCTGTCTCATGTTCAACTCTTTTTGATTGAACACATACTACAAACTCTTGTGATCGGTGAATAGCTTGCACTTTGTACCATACAAGTAATGTCTCCAAATCTTCAAGGCAAATACGATCGCTGCAAGCTCTAAATCATGGGTTGTGTACTTTTTCTCTGGATCTTTCAACTGTCTGGAAGCGTATGCGATAACCTTCCCTCTTTGCATCAACACACAGCCAAGCCCCCGATGTGAGGCATCGCTGTACACTTCAAAGTCTTCTGTCCCATCTGGTAACGTAAGGACAGGCGCGTTGCACAACTTCTCTTTCAATGTAGGTAAAGCTCTTTCTTGTTCTTCTTGCCATCTAAATTTCTCTTCTTTCCGGGTTAGTCGTGTAAGTGGCACAGCTATACGGGAGAAATCTTGAATGAATCTCCGGTAATACCCGGCAAGACCGAGAAAACTTCTAACTTCTGTTGGCGTCTTGGGTGGTTCCCATTTCATCACCGCTTCAACTTTTGCTGGATCAACTTTTATACCTTGGATTGAAACTACATGCCCAAGGAACTGCACTTCACGCATCCAAAACTCACACTTGGAGAATTTGGCATATAATTGTTCTCGCTTCATAGTCTCAAGTACTAACCGTAAATGACTCGCATGCTCTTCTTTATTCTTTGAGTATATCAGGATGTCATCTATGAACACTATAACAAACCGGTCTAGAAATGGTTTACAGACCCGATTCATTAAGTCCATAAAGATTGCTGGTGCATTCGTAAGACCGAATGGCATTACTAGGAACTCGTAATGCCCGTATCGTGTACGAAACGCTGTCTTCTCTACATCACTTTCTTTTACCCTAACTTGGTGATACCCAGATCTCAGATCAATTTTTGAGAAATAATCTGCTCCTTGCAACTGGTCAAACAAATCGTCTATTCTGGGCAACGGGTAACGGATCTTGATAGTAATCTTATTTAATTCTCTATAATCAATGCACATCCGCATTGATCCGTCCTTCTTCTTTACAAACAGAACTGGAGCACCCCACGGAGAAGAACTAGGCCTGATGAAGCCTTTATCTAGTAACTCTTGCAACTGGGACATTAATTCCCGCATCTTTGTTGGTGCTAATCGGTACGGTGCTCGGGCTATTGGGAAGCTCCTGGAACAAGATCTATCCGGAATTCAACCTGTCGTTCTGGTGGCAAGCCTGGTAATTCATCTGGAAAAACTTCTGGGAATTCTTTTACTACTTCTATGTCTTTATACGTCTGTTTTACTTTGTCTTCAGTCATCACATAGGCCAGGAAATATACACACCCTTTCCTGATACATTTTTGGGCCTTAGCTACACTGATGATACTTTGCACATGCTTTCTTCTTTCTCCATATACGTACACCTTAGCTCCTAGGGTTTTAACAGACACCCTCTTCTGTCCACAAGCTATCTTCGCATCATTTGCACCAAGTCAATCCATCCCAAATATTACATCAAAGGACTTAATTCCAATGGGAAGGAGATTAAGTCCGAACTTTTTGCCGTTAATGTCGAGTTCGCAATCTCTATACATATACTGAACTTCCATAAATTTCCCGTCCGCCACTTCTACTTCAAAAACTAGATCTAACAATTCTAATGGAACTCTCAATATGGCTCTGAATCCATGGGACACGAATGAATATGTAGACCCGGAATCAAACAACACATATGCAGGTGTCGAATTGATCAGTAGTATACCTGAGACCACATCGTGCGTCTCCTTCGCTTCTTCCCTGGTGATCTGAAAAGCTCTAGTCTTCACCTTCTAGGGTTCTGTCTTCTTCTGAGCTGTTGACACCACAGTTTCTCCTCCCTTATTTGGGCAGTTGAAACTATAGTGCCCCATCTGATGGCATGAAAAGCACTCCACTTCACTGGCTTTCTTGGCTTTGCAGTCTTTCGCTTTGTAACCGAGCCCGCCACAATTAAAGCAGGCGTTTGATCCCGCTCGGCACTCGCCACTGTGTTCTTTCCCGCATTTCTCACACTTTCTTACACTTCCCTGTCGAGTCTGACTTGAACTTATCTTCCCTTTCTTCTTTATGTTCCCACTGCTACTAATTGTCTTCCTCTCGTCACTAAAACCAGGTCCTTCCTCCTTTCTTCATTTTCCAATATCTTCCACGGTTCGGGCAGCGTTAATCGCCCCATCTAATGTTTCAACTTTCTTTACTTCTAACTCATAATTCCATGGCAAACCCCGGACATAGCGGTTAATTCGGGACCGCTCACTGGGGTAGGATTCCCCCACAAAAGGCAGCATGTCACAAAACTTCTTTGTATATTCGTCCACCGTCAAGTCCCCTTTCTTTATTGTCAAGAAATCTTCGTTCATTTTCTCCAAATCTCGCGTGGGACAGAATTTATCTTTGAGACACGAGACAAACTCCGCCCATGACCAACCATATACAACATCCTTTCCCAAGCTTTCGTATTTAGTATTCCACCACACTAGAGCATCGTTTTTCAACTGCCGGGAGGCATAGTTGACTTGGTCTTTTTCTCCACATTTGCTTGCTTGCATCACTTGTTCGATCTCTCGGACCCATCGCATTGTCACCTTTGGCTCAAAACTGCCATGGTATTCGGGCGGTTTGCAAGCCATAAAGGACTTAAAGGAACAACCCTTCTCCTTCCTTCTGTTTTCTCCGCTAACTTCTTCCTCGGTCGTCTTTTTAGAGACTTCTTGTGAAGAATGGGCACTAGGTTCACCCATTCGGCTATCGATTATGTTATTCACATCCTGCTTCAGCTCGTTTCGTAAGTTATTGATCAAATACTGGATAGCTTCCATAGTGACATGTTGTGGTGGTGGTGGGTTTGGCTCTGCTCCATCATTTCGAATAACCTGTGGTCCACTTCTTCTTGAAGAAGTGTGACTGTCCTCACCCCTGTCAGCTTGTCTTTCGCCTTCCATTACTATATAGATAAACGAAATGTTTGTTTAATACGCAATTCTATATAGTATTTTGAAAGCGGTAGCATGTTATCTCCTTATCTTGACTGCACTTTTATAACAGTCATATTAACTCTATAACTTCTATAAGTCTAAATGTAACTCTACATTACTAAGGCACCTTACTACTACTCTTGCTAGTTTAAGCCTAGGATGATATTCCAACCTAATTTGCTTAAACTATGGCTCTGATACCAAAACTGTAACACCCCTTTTCTTATACCATATTTAAATACAAATACAGTTTATATTACAAACATATTTTACAACTCGTGACTATAAAGTAGCCACTTAAATTTTTTTTTATTTTACAAACTTAACTCAAGGGGGTATTAGAGACTCAATACAGATAACCATAATTTAAACTTACAGTATATAAACTGGTCCCAACTGCAACCTCCGCTCCTTTCACCTAAGTACATAGCATTTAAAAATAGTATACGTGAGACATAAAGCCTCGTGAGTAATATGGGTTTGGACCCAAAAACTTTTCTGTTCAAAACTTGAAATATTACAAGTAAACTTGCTGAAAACTCATTTATGTCATAAATCCCAAAATCCCTTTTCTTCTTTACTTTAAAACTCTAAAAATACTTTCTTTCTCAAAACTGCTTTCTTTCTCATTTTCTGGTGACCAACTGAAACTAATGAATTAAGTTATTTTAATTCATTCTACTAGCTCCCCTCGCGGGACAGAACAGATCCGCCCACTAGGTTATACTCATTCTGTCTCCCCTTTGTGACTTGGAACGGATTCAAGCACAAGGGTATACTAAGCTAGACAACTACTTCGCGACGGGAGGTACCATCCCAGTAGTGTCTTCTGATCCCCCGATTATGTGGGTGATCCTAGTCCGGACAACTGGCTCTTACTTCTTTCTTTCTTTAATACTTATCTCATTACATCTCAAATTGGTCAAAAATGGGACACAATTTGTAAACAACTCATACTCAAACATTTTATAACTCTTTACTGAAAATACTTTCAAAAACTGGTTTTGACATCTTAGTTCACATAAGGAACTTCTTTCAAAATACTTTTCAAACCATACTTCTTAAAAATCTCTTTTAAACACTAAGCTCTTGTATAGAGCTACTTTCAAAACTATTTTCCAAAACTTTAGTATTTGCAAACATTTGGAAAATCTTACTTTTCTGAAAATAACATTTTGCTATGTACTATAGAAATCCTCATAAAACTCACCTTGGTGTAACTACGGTCACTAAGCTTCTCGTACACCCTTCCCTTTTCCGTGCTCAACAACGTTCGAGGCACCACCTATACAAGTATCACGTATATAAATACATAATATACGGTCACTAAGAAATCCTCATAAAACTCACCTTGGTGTAACTACGGTCACTAAGCTTCTCGTACACCCTTCCCTTTTCCGTGCTCAACAACGTTCGAGGCACCACCTATACAAGTATCACGTATATAAATACATAATATAATTAACTTTATAATTCTAAAGTCTCATATGACACAGCTCCATGTTATAACAAATGTATAACCACTAATAAACTCGTTTTATAATTTTTCTCCGAAATATACGTATTTTGCTACAGTACCCCCCGAGGGGTCGTATTTCAGTTCCGACACTTTTCCATGAAGTCTTAGGTTATATTAGACTTGTGTTTCAAATTTGGAGTTAATTGGACAAGTCTAGCTCAAATTTCAAAATTCAAATTTTGACATAAACTTGAAGTTTGCTCACTGCCGCTACAGTGATTTTTCCGCAAGGTCGGATTACGAATTTAACAATTTCCCACATGTTTTCATACCATTTTAAGGTTATGGTAAAAGTTACAGACCCAGCGGACAAGCCTAACATCGAGTTTGAAACTTAAAAATTGGACAGAAGCGAATCAGTTTTCCAGCCGCAAGATCGGGTCGCGATCCACCCTTGGATCGGGTCGCGATCTATAGTAAGTTGCCATTTTTGGCGTTTTTTCCAAACTGCAGCTCCACTATTCACCCCATTAAGCTCTTAATACTTAACTTAATTGGTTTAGGGTCATTCTTAGGCCCTAATTACCAACTTATATCTAACTTTGATTCACAAAAACATCAAATCTTCTATAAAACCTCAAAAGTTCTTCCGAAAATACAATTTTTCACCAAAAATCGTTTTTGTTGGATTTTTAAGCTTGAAACTGATTTCTTGCATTACTTATATCATGTTTGACTTAACAAGACTATAAGAAACATATAAAATCAGTTTCATCTCTTTTACCCATTTCTAGGGTTCTTGAGATTAAAAACCCATTTTCACAATTGTTGCATCAAAGCTTCATTTTTATCAATTTGACAACCATCACATATTCAATTCATCATTTCTAACATGTTAGGTTCATCTAGACCATCTGAACTTTCAAACCCGTGACTTAGGGTTCTTGAGCAAAAATCACAATTTCTTGATTTTTACACATTCTATGGTTAGAACATGCTTTTATGGTGATTCTTAAGCAAGATAAACTAGATGATAACTTTGGAACCATGATTTCTAGAAAAATCAGAAATCAAAGCTTGATTCCCGTTCATAATTTGAAGTTCAAAGGCTAGAATATTACCTCTTGGAGCTTGGAATCACTAATTCCAAAGCTTCTCTTGATTCCTTTGCAAGAATTCTTAAACTTCCCGTGCTCCTCTCTAGCTCTCTCTCGTTCTCTCTCGAGTTTTCTGAAATCTTCTATGATGTTCTGGAGAATGAGAGTGATAATTCTCTCTTATTTATATTTTTAGTTTTATAAAATATTTTCACTTTAACCCCTAATCTTCAACTTTCTTTACAAAAATAGTCCTAAGACTCAAAATCTTGCAACAATATTCCATTAACTTCCAACTTGACATTTTCTTGACAATTTGGTCATTTTCATTTCAAATGACCATTTTGTCCTTTTTGGTCAAGTTTCACTATTCACACGATAAAACTCCAGATTTCACACAAACTTTTATTTCTTTCATTTTTATTTCATAACAACATATTATTTTACATAATAGTCTTACAATATGCCAAAAGACTATTTTACCCTTTTACAATTTTACGGGTTCTTACATTATATGTGTTTCTAACTAATACAGGAAATTAAGGAGTACAACTAACTTAAATATTACAACTAAATTAAACTGTTGTTTGTTCTACATATATGCTCAAAGTACTAAACATATTCACTTGTATATTCTTGTTTGCTTGTTAGAATAAGGTCCTATGTTATTTACAATTGTGTTTTTACTAAGTAGTTTGTGTTTCCATTAAAGGAAGTTGAGGCCTTGCACAAGTTACTTTCGTTTTTATTTAAATAGTTATGAAAAAACTGTTATAGATGATACAGAAAGGAGGTGTCCAGCATGTCGTACCAGATATCAAGTTTTGACTTCAATGAACTTTATACGCAAGCATATAGAAATCAAGTTTTGACTTTAATGATTAGCTAAACACTCATTATGACAATCAAATAGTGAATCTGGTTTATTATGAGTGTTTAGCTTACCATTAAGAAAGTAGATAACATCATTCTTTGAACGCTGAACTTAAAGATTCAAAGTTCAAAACTTCGGTAAATAAAGAGTTATATAGTGTGTTGCAAAATGATAATATTGACCCTTTACCTTTGGAAAATTTATAAAGTGTGAATAAGCTTTAGAACAAAGATGTAAGTGTAACCTCAACTTTTGACAATATTTACTTTTTTCATATTGATTTTTTACAAAGTGTGAATAAGCTTTTGAACAAAGATGTAAGTGTAACCTCTCTCTGTATATTTCACTTGCTAAAAAACTGCAATCATTCTTTGATTTTTATACACCATTGAAAATGTTGGTAGTAATATTCAAGAGAGAAGGTAATTAATTACATTGTATTGATTACATGTGGCAAAATTTGTTTTTTTATTTTTTATTGGAATATGCAGAGCAACAGAAACAAGATTGTTATTGTGCAAAATTGTTTATGAGAAAACAAAGTTTCAGTTAATTCAAGTGAAACAAGGGAAGTTACTAGTAATTTAATGTATTTTATACAATAAAAAGTCTCCTTTTTTTTTCTTTTAAATTTCGTTTTGTTTGTAAGAAAATATGCAATCACTTGCATCTGGAATTCAAGAATCTGAAGCATTAAAGTTGACGTGTGTGTTTGTATGTATAATAATGGGCCTATTTATCTGTATGTGTGTGTTTATTTCTATTTTACTTATTTCAGCAGCGTACTTTAAAAGTAGAATGCTCTGATAAGAAATCAATTAAAACAATTTAATCCTTTTAAGTTTGGGTTAAATACAGGATACAAAAAAATACTTTCATTTTTTTGTTATAACATCCGAATTACATTTATTTTTTCATAATAATGTACTTAGATTTATTTCTAATTAAGACAATGTACTTTAACATTAGAACGAGATTTAATCTACATGTACTGTGTAATCCGTATGGAGTATGTTAAGGAATGATTATAATAACCAAATTAGTTTCTTTGTTAAGATAAAGATTTGAAATGGTTAAGTGTTCTGGTCAGACTCGTGAAACAGGAAAGTACGGGTTTATGCCAACCCTTTTTTGTAATTTTAAAGGTTTCTCATTTTTAATAAAAGGAAATAGTTGTAACTAAATTTACCATTTTATCAACGATGGGCCAGACTCTTGGGGTCATAACCTTCGTCTTTCATTTCTCTGGCTTTTTTCCACAACATTGCTCTATCAATCTCTTATTCCGTCATTTTTGTTGCATCAAAATTATCAACAATAACATAAGTGAATTAACATAAACAAATACAAATAAACTATTGAGTAATTAAGTCATACAATCTCAACAATGATCCCGACATATCATTTTTTACTCAAACAATAATTGTATTGATGTTGTGTACGAACGTTTTTAGGGTCATTACTTTTTTCCTACATTAGAAACATTAAAGACGTCATGTGGGGTTCTAAAACTCAATGAGAACTGACCAAATAGAGTCATGAAAAGTTTAACAAACCTTCCACTTCTTTGAAAGTATTTGTGCTACAAAAAGTTTCCAATCGTACTCTTTCTTTAAAAGTGGATACATATATAGGGGAGTGTGTAATTTCGCCTCATTAACATTTTTATCTTTCAGAATGAAAGTCTTATATAGATAATGTTTCAAGTATTTCCACTTCTTCACAATTGATTGGAGAGTGTTCTTTCGACTCTTTGGGTCATGTACAAATTTCATCCGAAACATAAAACTTAAACAACATTATTTTCAACAAAAACAAATAATTATAATATACTATCCGCTAGGTGTAAGAACTAAGATAATCAACATGTTAGACTTGCCAAAACATACTGCCAAAACTCTTCTTTTGTTTCCTCCCCAACACGACGCCAAGATTCATATGTTATAGGCACCATTGTTCTTTCTACCATGACCTTAAAAGTAGCAAGTCTTGTTTCTTCATCTCCAACCGGGACACCTTTTTTATTGTAAGTAACTATGACTATTGCTTTATTAGATTTAGATTTTATTGTCGGACCTCTTGATACTTTGGAGGCCTCATGATGATCTAAAGAAGAACCCGACTCCATTTCACAAAACATCTTGTTTCAACATGCATGATTCAAATCAAAAAGTTACATATAGTTGTGAAAAAAACATATATTTTTGAAGAACATAATACTAACATAATTAAGTACATTGCTATTTCTTGCACTTGGGACAAAATGAATTTACTAAAACACCAGAAATTGAAATAAAACATGCCAAAAATTGAAGCATTTATTTCAAACAAGAATGTGTAACGTCAATAGTGGCATCAAGTCATGTACACAAAAAATCATCATTAGAATCTACTAAAGAGGAGACTTGTGTAACATCAATAGTGGCATCGAATTTTACCATATCATCGGTTTCATCAGTAGCTCTATACGTGTACATCTTGTGTGGTGTGAATCCAATAACTGAAAAAGTATTGTCTTGTTAATCTTCAACATAAAAAATTTGTTTGGCTTGACTATCCAATATGAAGCATTCAAACTGGTGACCAATCCTATCAAATCAAAGTTAACCAGTGTGAATCCAAAATAATCCATTTTATTCCATGAATATCAACACAATCGCACATGAAAACAAGGATTGTAAACATGCGATAATCAAGATCCCACATCTCCTTTATACGACCATAAGAACTAACAGACCCATTAACGAGATTGGATTCTTTTGCACTAGCAATCTGCATAACATTTGCAACTAAAGATACTTCACTACATTGCATAGTTCTAGATTCATATCGAGATGTTGTATGCAATTTATACTCATTTATGGCAAAACCACTATATTTATTGACAGAAAAACTAGGCCCTTTTCCCAACCAACGAACATCAGCACAAATATCTTCCCCGTTGGCTATACATTTTTCAACCCATTGCGAAAAAAATAATGTCAATAAAAATATTTTATTAAAAAGTATCGTAATTCAGACAAATTTATTAAAAAAATAAAAACTTGTTCTGTAGCCAAGTAAATTTCTGACTGTGTTGGTTCTGCAACCATGTACCATTTCGAGAGGCATGAGGGTTGACATCCTTCAATTCAAGTATATGTTTCCTCGAATATACTAGAAGTTAAAACAAGTTTTATATTTTATATGGAGTATCCACCTGAAATGAATTAGGCCACACAACCTTACCTCTCTAACTAAATTCACCATCAAGTGAATCATGACATCAAAAAGGAAGGAGGAAAATACTTCTCTAGCAGACAGAGTTAAAACGATGTCATTTTGCAACTTTCGTAGCTTACTAACATTAAGAACTTTACTACACAACTCGTTGAAAAAATGACACAAACTTATTATTACTTTCCTCACTTTGACATGTAACACCCTCTTGATTGCAAAAGGGAGAAGTTGTTGCATCAGTACATGACAATCATTAGATTTCAAAGCATTCATATTTGAAACATCATCGAACACAAGATTTTTGAAATTTGAGCATTACCCAGCTAGCACTTTTATGTTAGACGATATCTCATAAAATAAATGTTTCTCCTTGTTATTCAATGTGTAGCATGCAAGCGGAAGCCAAGTACGATTCACTTTTGGTTGGGTATGTAATTCAGACTTAATGCCCATCGCCTCTAGATCTTGTCATGCTTTTAAACCATCCTTCGTCTTGGCCGAGAAATTCAACAATGTCCCATAAACACTCTCACACACATTTTTCTCTATGTGCATAACATCTAATTGATGACGAACGAGCAACTTCTTCCAATATTCAAGTTAAAAAAATTTGCTTTTTATGCCATAATTAGTTGTTTCATCGATGCTTTCTTTATCTTTTTATTTTTTATTTTTTCTTCTTTGATGTTTTCTTGTTACCCCCATTTATTCTGAAATCCCTCCAGATAGTCATGAATTTGTTCACCTGATAATGGTTGTTTTATACCATCATTCTCTTGTTGATTGCTGAAAATATTTTTTTCTTTTACAAAAAGGATGTTGAGACCGGAGGAATCTACTATGCGCAAGAAAGCAAACTTTTTGGGAACCTGCCAAATATTGTGAGCAAGTATTCTCTAAACATATTGGACAAGCATAATAACCTTTGGTAACATACTTTGAAAGATTACCATATGTTGGAAAGTCACTTATAGTCCAAAGCAATATTGCTTTGGATTGAAGTATTCTTTCTTACAAGCATCAAATGTCTTAATGCCGGCTTCCCATAAAAGTTTAAGATCTTCTATCAACGGTGCCAAGTAAACATGAATATTGTTACCGGGTTGTTTTGGCCCTGATATCAATAGAGTCAGCATCATGAATTTTCTTGACATGAACAAATAAGAGGATAGATTGTACGTATTAGGATACTCGGCTAACAACTATGCTTGGAACTTAATGACTTGTAAGGATTGATACCATGCATTCAAGGCTAATCTAGGATTCCGTTTTTCTTCTCCAAATTCTTTCCACGTACTATCAACAAGCTTCCAAGAGGGAGAATCGCGAGGATGAGTTAGCTTACGATTATTGACTCGACCTTGTACATGCCAAGTTAAGTTAGGTGCAATTTCTGGTGTATAATATATCCTTCTAAATCTAAGGATGGGGTAAAATACCATAAAACTTTCGAAGTGAAAGGCATGTTATTGGTATTCTCCTTCCAATGAGATGCACCACAAGTTGGACACTCAAAGCATCCTTGTGTTCTTTCCAAAATAAAACACAATCATTTTCACATGCATGAATCTTCTCGTATTGTAGACCTCCTCCTTTTCAAAATTTCTCTGCCTCATGTATTGAACTAGGTATTGTATTGTCCAATGGTAAGATATCTTTTCGGACACACAACAAAGCATCAAAACAAGCATCAGACCACCCAAATTTACCATTCAAATGTCAGAACTTCAATAATCCACTAACTGCATTATACTTTGACACTACGTAAAGTGGCTTATCACGTTTTACAAGAAGTGATTTCAGTTAACCGGGATCTTTTTCTACATAGGCGAATGCATCATAGACCATATCCTTTGTATAATAAAAGTCAGGAGGAATAGATTTATTAGCGCATCTTTCATAATTTTGGAAAGAATCAAGATTGGGATGCTTTTCTCTATGGAAATACCAGAACTTATAACTTTCATTAAAGTCATTGGAAAACAGATGATAACGTACGGTCCCAATTGAGTGGTGACACAAATTGATGCAATTTACGTAAGGACATGTCCAATTTTGGATTACTACTTTGTGCAAATTCTAAAAAGGCGTCTACACCTTCGCCATATGCTTTGCTTAATTTATCAAATGAAATCCATGTTTTATCCATTACTATTTGCTACCAACCTACATAAAAATATTGTTGTTTACAACATTAAAAAAAGTTATAAGTTAAAAAATAACCAACTTGCTCATTAATTATTATTTATCACTCGTTCTCCAACGTTGGGAGGATTGTTATCATATTATAGTTGTATCCACAGGAAAGAAATCACCATCATGGTTACCACAAAGAGAGTATTCCAAGACCGTCAATATCAGGTATTATTATTAATTATTATTATTTTTATTATTATGACAACGTTGAACTTCTTTTCTTTTTCTTATTATAGCATCATACTTTGGAAAATCTACCCAATTGTAGCATTGTACTTCCAATTTTTTTCCTTATTATAGCAACAATTTTTTATTTAGACAACGCTGCAATAATTGGGTATATACTATATTTTTCAAAGTACAAGTTGTGTAATTGGTAAAATGAAAGTAGGATGCTATAATAAATAAATAAATGCCTTTGTTCCTGATTTATTGTATGTCATGGACAGTTTTTATAGAAAATGACCGGTATTTTTGGTACAAATGCAAAGATATGTGTATTTTTAAAAGGGTGTTCTTATTGAGCACGTTTTTCAATTATGTATCGTCTAATTTTTTTTAAATTACACCTTTCCAAAAGGGGCATTTTTGGCACAAAATCAAAGACATGTATATACTGGGTGACATTATTGAGAATATTGAGCATATTTTCAATTATGCATCGACTAATTTTTGGTACAAAAGCAAATATAGACCTATATACGAGGTGACATTAATCAAAATATTTTTCAATGATAACACCCTCTGAAAATATATGTTAAATAATGATACTTCTGGAAAACAGTTGAGGGAAAATTTCTAAAGATAGTTAGGGTATTTTCAGCACAAAAACAAAGATAAACATATTTTTCAGAGGGCCATATTCTTGTTCATATTTTTAAAATAATGACACCCTCTGAAAAGTATGTTTAGCATTGACACCGTTTGAAAAGTATAATTAATAATAACTCCATCTGAGAAAATATATGTAACTGGCAGTTTCCACAAAAATAATGGGATTTTTTGGCACAAAAACAAAGATAGACATATTTTCTAAAGGTGTCATTGTTGAGCATATTTTTCAAAGTGGGTGTGTTTTCAAGCATAGTTTATTACTTTATCAAATTTCTTTTCTTAATTGGGATATTTAGCTAAATATTTTGCTGAAAACAGCTAGGAAAGCATGTTTCATGTACTGTGGAAAATTGTGGTCCAATCCTTGCAAAAGGTTCAGATGAATCAAGAGCATTCCTGCCTATAAACTTTTCAGACTAGTTTCATGGGAATATAGGGCGAAGGTAACCAAGTATGGTGACATTGTATTGCAAATGATTGAGAATACCCTAAATAAACATTACATGATTACAAGACAGATAAAACCAACAACAACAGTAACAGAACAAATAATCCATCATCGTAGACATAAAAGATGGGGAAAGACTAACCCTAAATCAAGGTCGAACATAAGTTAAAAATAGAAAAACGAAAAAAAATACAAGTCTGATACGATAAGGAGTTCACACCTAACCCTCAAATAATCCATCATCGGATACATAAATGATGGGAAGAAGTACATACCTTGTACTAGTCGAGCGGTGCTGAAGCGAGTCCGGAGGAGTTAGCACCTATTCTTTCACCTACGAGCACAAAACCTAGGAATCGAGTTCATCATGAAGCGAGGCAGGGGAGAAGCTTGGAGAGAAGAGTTGAGCCCCGGTTTTGAAATTAGGTTTAACGAGAAACACGATTCTGACTTCAGGGATGGTAGAATGCGACAGAGTGAAACAGGGGAGAAGCTTGGGAGAGAGAGTTCATCTAAATCGTTCTCTATTAGTCTAATGCCTTTTGATAATGGTCTATTTGGGATGCAATAATACAATTTCTCACAAGGGACTCCAACATATCTTTCAAGCCACGACCCACACTCGTGAAGATTCATTGCAGCAAAATCAACATTGGTAAATAGTACACTCTCACCGTAAGCATAAGAACACGGAAGTCGTAAAAACATACCGTTGTAGTGGCACCGAACTTTAAAGTAAACCGGATCCGGCATGTTACTAGCCATGCAGCTTCGAACTCTCAAACCCTAGATGATCCTCTTCTCCTTCAAGTTTTCAGCGAACAAGGATGCTGCTTCATTAACTCACCCTTTCAAACGCAGGTCTTTAAGACAATTTGGTTTCATTTAACAGGTCAACGTTTTTATAATTTTATATTTTCCAAGTCAGCATTTTAAATTCCATATCAGCATTTTAAGCTCTTTAACAAGTTACCAGTCGTCAAATGGTCAAATAGACACGGTTTTTTTTTACTTTAAGGACTTAGAGGGCTCGAAATTTTGTTTAGGGGCCTTTTAAAATATTTTGGTATACTTTATAGGGCTGTTATGTCATAAACCCTTTTTTTAATCCAAGTGTATGTCATGAATTTTGCAATAGATGATGCATTTTTATGACTAACAATTTTGTAAATCGTAAATCATTTACATTTTACAAAAAATGACACTCTTTATGATATATATTTTTTTCAGTCATGAAATTACTGCCTGTCATAATTCGTATGTCATTAAAAGGGTATTGTCTAGTAGTGCGTCTCCTTCTACATTTCTTATAATCAGATTTGGTTGCGAATGATCAATCAAATTTCTCACAAAATTTGATAAATAATAATAATAATAATTGGATATATTATTTCGACGAATACACACTTAATTCTCTATATTATTTGTCGATATGCTCGTAGTAGGTTTTACTGATGATTCAGTATTAGTTTACTATACTAAGTATCGGATTGTTTGTTTGTGAAGTCTGAAATACAACAATATTATCAACAAGGGAGACCAAGATCTAAACCTAGTATTGTACATGTGAATGTTTGTCGAGAAGTGTTGAAAGAGAGGAAACCATACTCTTGGTCAGTGGGTGGTAAAGACATAACAATGTAAATATACTTGACTGAAGATGACCTCCGGTGGTAACTTTGTGCTATCCGGTGAGAGTGGTTAAATAACCACCACATTAGTATCGCTGAGGTTTCACAAAAATATAAAGGTACCTTTACTTACTTTGGAATGCACTAGACGCGATTATGTTTCTTTTACTTAGACTTCAACATTATTTATTGTTCAGGGGAAATGGAAAATTTGTTTCCGATGAGGCGATACTTCCCAAGACAAGGGAGATGCATATGCATCTTTCACGTTTCATGATGTACACGACACTTCTATCCGATGGAGTTTTCAGTGAGATGCATGCTTTTTTCCTTGGTTGTAATGTTTTGTTCAATTTAAGAATAATATTACGTGATGGGCGTTGCATTGGGTTTTTTTTTTATTTTTTTGTAATACCAAGTATGCATAATCAGTTAGAATAATTAATCCCAAAAGATAGTTGAATGCGTAATTCGACAAATAATTTGGGGAAACTAGGAGTAATGAAAGTTGGGTCAATAGTTAATGGGTCAGTTGATATATGAGTTGGGCTTATTTATTGACCAACGAGTTTTTATCGGATCCTTAGTGACCATTTCGAGAGTAAGGAGTATTTATATCAACATACCGAAGTACATGTTGATGTAAAAAAATGACGAACATAACAGAATAAAAAACTTTTCATATGACCTTTGGCGAACATGGAACAAGTTCAAGATAAGATTTAAACCATATCAATGAGGATATTCATCGTAATTTTGGTTCGATGTTCCAACCAAAAAATTAGCCCCGGTCAATACTCTTTCAGTCCATGTCCATCCAAAAAAACGCAAGGTACGTACTAGTCTCTAGAGCTGGGGCGGGATTTGTGACAAAGCTAATGGTTGTCAATCGAACAATAACGACGCCTAGAAATCTGCAAATTGACGCCTGAAATCTAGAAGAAGTTGTACAAGATCGAGGAACGTCATCGTGATCTTCAAATCGACTAAGTATTGGGTTTGTTATTGGATTTCTCATTTCTGTTTTCTTTTCTTCTATGCTCCTCCAATTTCTGAAAACTAAAAATTGAAAACCTCTGTGGTTTTGTAGCAGTACCGATTTGGACATTTGATTGTCGATTCCTCATTCGTGTTTCCTTTTTCTGATTTTGTGATAATCAATTAAACACCATTACTGATGAACCTTTGTGATTTGTGAACTGTGTGCGGTGTGTGGTGTGTCCGTGGTTTCTGAATTCTGGTTTTTCTTTCTCCAATTTCTGACCACTTACGAGTTACGACTATACTGTAATTCACAAATCCTTTTATAATCACTAGTTTGATTCCATTTTGAGGTATAACATATAATAATTATTAATTAATTGAACTTCTAAATTTTTTTCGTTATGTTTTGTGATTGCAGAGGCTGGATGTGTACTTTAAACTTCTAATTATTCTGAATCTTATTAGGAGGCAGTAGTATGTATATGATTTTTCATTGTTGCTATTATACTGTAGAATTGAAAAAGGATTAATGTACCTGATTTCATTATTCATTTACTATTTTTCAGATAAGTTGACTACTTGACTTCTTGAAAGTGGAAACAAAATCGAAAACATAAACTTTGGTCAGGTTGTATATTTCTTTGCTTCATTTTTGTAACTATATTTGTTGAGTTTTAAATGTTACCTCGAAACCAACCATCTGTGCATAAAATAGAAAATGAAAACAAAGATATTTGTTGGTTTTGGTTTGTATTGGTGTGGATTTTGTTTGACTATAAATTTTATTGTATTTTTGTTTTATAAAATTTTTATTATGTGTTTTGTCTATTGTATAAGGGCATAAAATTGTTATCCTGCCCTGGGAATTAAAAATCAATAGACCGGCCCTGATCTTGAATACGCTTCCTAATGACATCGTTCTATCGGCCATTGTCATGTTTGCTACGTCGTTGCATGTACTATAGATTTCTTTAATGTTTTTATCAGCGTAAGGATTTTAAATTTTGAAGAAAATATGTAGTTTCTGAATAATTTTTTTAGTAATGGTGTTTTTGATGCTCCTCCAATATACATATCTTGGAGGTAAGGTTTGTCTAGAATATTTAGATTTTGAGCAAATATGTTCAAAATGTCATGAGTTGTTGTTCAGTCTTCGAGGTGAGGACAAGTCTTCCAGGTGGGGACTCTGACCAAAGAGCGTGTTACCAAACTAATTAACAAAAAGCGTATTAAAGTTGAAAAGGGAAGCCAAGCATGCGAAGAGAGCCTTGAGTAGTCGACACCACACCAGGTTTCCGTCATTCAGATCGAGTCACTTTTCATAATGTAGATTTCTCTTGGTGTAAGTCATTGAACGAATTGTACAGAGAAGCCATGAGACCAGGTGAAAAAGGCTTTGGATGGAAATATGCTTAACTAGGCGATGATATGCGTGTTGCGCATAATAAAATAATGTGATATAGTATTAACACATATATTATTAAAAAGAACCATGTTTTGGTTATTAACTTTGAAATACTAATTGTTGGACTTGAATGTGATAATTAACATTGTAATTATTATAAATGCATTATAATATATTTATATATTCAAACTACATTGAATAGCCTCTGCCACAGGTTGCATATGAAAATAAAAATAAATGTATTTAATTGATTTATAAAATAACTATTATCATGGTTAATTAATTCACATAGACATCTGTTAGGATTACATCTTCTTAGTGGTATCAATATTTAAGTTAAGTTTAAATAAAATTAAATATAGTTTTTGATTTAACATTATTTTTAATTATTTTAATGATTAATAGATTTAAAAATAAATTATTTAGAAAATAAAAAATTTAATCGTGATTATCATTTTAAAAATTAATCATTTTTTCAAGTCAACATTTATTTTATATATAACTATTATCATTTTATATTAATTAAAAACTACTTGTCTGAAAATTTTATTATTGTAAAGAAATATGTTTTGGTTAAGTTTTTGTTAATGTGACTTTTTAATTAAAGTTTCACCTTAAATGTTATTATGGTTAATCAATTTAGGTAGACTTTAAAATCGTATCATCCCAATAACACATATCCATGGGTTGTGGGTGAAAAAAATGAAATATTTTTTTCAGCATTAACTTAACATTTCTTATGGTTAGTTAATTTATAAAATAACTTGTTTAACCATTTTTAATTTCATTATTATTTCAAATATCAGTTATTATTTTCAAGGTAATATAATATATTTTTTTTTAGTTTTATGTTATTTATAACTGTTCTTTTATAATTAATTAAAACCCCATCTTTTTTAAAATTTAATTATTAATATAAATAATTTGATCAAATTATTATAACTTGACGTTTCGATTTAGGTTTTAGATTTAATAGTATACTTCAAGTTCTTTTTTATATATATTTTAATACTAGTTTTTGAACAAAATTTCTAGAATTCATTTGATCATTTGATTTATGTTTTGAATTTAACGTAATATTTTAAATTAACAAATGATGTGTATTATATTAATAGTTAGAAAATAGTAGTATTTAAAATATAATGTTTATATTCAATTTAAATAATAAATGAAGTATTTAGGTTGAAAAGTGAAGATTTAACATTAAATTGGAATAATGATGGACTTTAATTTATTAATTGGAATAGAATTTGAAAGGTTTGTGGGTTTCAAATAAACATATAATAATAATTTTATACTTAGTTGATATAAGACATTGCAATTATTGTGATACATGTGCTAAAAGAGACATCTATTACAACTAAATCATCTTAATGTTTTATATATATGGGGTTACACATGATAATATTATATATAATTTTTTATTTATGTTTTGCATTTAATACCCAATTTAAAATAACAAATGATTATTCAAAAGTTGTAGCATTAAAATGAGAATAGCTTATACCAACATATAATTTAAACTAATAAAGTATGTATATTTTGCTGATAGTTGAATTTTTTGCATTAAAACTAACATATCAAATAAGTTTAATGTATTAAACCATCAATTCAATGTGATTTAATATAAACTAGGCTTTCATATGATCTATATAAAGTTACATTCTTGGAATTATTGGTGTGGGTTGTGTTTTCATTTGTCTATTAGCTTTTTGTTAGAGGTGTTAATTTCACTCCATTTTTATTCAAACAAGTCAATTCAAGTCCTGTTGGTCATTCACAACAAGTTGACGGTGCAATCTCTTCTTTGCTAATTTATTTTATTTAGATAATCTGCCGGAACTAGTTGTATATCTCTATAGCATAATAATACTAATTATATGACACAATATGCATACCACAATATAGCTTATACTATATAATCACTAAAAATATTTAGTCAACCAAACACTTGATTATATAAAGAAGGGAAAAGAGAGAGAAATTGTAGCCTCTTTATATTAACTAGTTTTTTGACCGTGCTCCGCACGGTTCCCATTTAGTCCTCAAAGAAAAATAAAAGTCCGGAAAAAAGTAATTTTTTCTGTAAGGAAAGAGAAACAACATTATATCGTAATTTCATAGTACTAACCTCTTACTTGCTAAGAACCGGCTCTTAAAACCTCCGATGCCATGTTTTTCACACTTTCATAAATGTTTGTAATAGATAGCAATAGATTGTTCATCTGCAAAATGGAAAATGAGTTATGACACCTTTCAAATGCATAAGTGGCATGGATTTAATTACAATAACACCGAAATTATTCTTTGCCTAGTATGTATAATGAAATTTAACCCAATCACGATTTTTCTCAAAACGTTTAAATTCAAAATAATTTCAAAGTTTAAAAGTAATTTCTTTTAGTTACGCTCGAATATTGAAAATTATCTAATTTACGGTTTCCACCAACACATAACTCTTCAATTTCCAAAACCATTTTGTCTTCTAAAAGTTTTTTTTATCAACAATGAAATGAAGAAACAGTGAAACAGAGCATTAAAACGGATTACCATATTTGTTGAATAATTTACCACATTTGTTGAATAATTTATTCCTCCAAGACTAACCTCAACCTGCAACAATTATGCACTAAATGAGTTGTAAAAAGTAATTTACACTATAATAGGTTTTAAAAGCATGCTCCACATTCCACACAGGTAAGCATCAACAACATGGAACCATTTTCTTCAATATTAATGAACATGCATGTGATCTTATTTAACCACCATGTAAAAGTTGAAGCTTATTAATTCAAAACTTTAAGTTATCACGCATATATATAAAGGACAGAAAGACTGTTACTTCCAACAAAATGACATGCTACTAATAGTCCAGGAAATCCCACACCAAACATATCCACAGACCACACATGAACAACATTGTGAAGTTGATAAATTCCTAGAGCACAAAAATTACCTCATTACATATAGGCAAATTCCAATTTACAAAAATAATTCGTACCACAATGAGAGTTCGGTCTGCTGTAAAAAATCCAATTCTGACTATGAAGTTCCAAAGTGACATGTAGATTTAGGTTTTTGAGCATCCAAATGCTTTGAATTTAATAATTATTAAAAAAATCCTTAAATTATTAAGAATTAGGTATATTCACATCTAAATCCTACTTAGAAAAATGCGATCTTGAGGCTATGGTCTTACAGCTCTTGGGCTCTTTTTTAGGATGCCTCTCTGAAAACACTTTTATGAACAAAGTTGTAATATGAACAATTATGCCCTTTTATGAACAAAGTTGTACATATGCATTTTTTTATATCCATATTTTCATATAAATGACTGACTTAGTAACTTTATGGAAAAGGATGTGGTTGCATGTTTTTTCCCTCTTATTCCCTCCTCCAATGCTGAACATGCATTTCTAAAGTACATTGCCATTCCTGAAATTATTCAAAAGGACCATAACTGTCAAAAGTGTCACAGAAAATTGCATTGATTTTATTTATCAAAACTGACAAATAATCTTACTTTGATTTTTTTAGCAAAACTGTCAAAAAAAAACCAAATCTTTCAAAAGCACCAAAACTGTCAAAAGTTTTGAAAACTGTCAATAGGACGAAAACTGTTTAAAATTAAAAAATTTCTCAATAGGTCGAAAACTGTAAAAATAAATGCAGTTTTCCCATTTTGCACTTATGTAACATATATGCAGTTTTCCATCTTTGCCCTTTTTGAAAGCTGTTAAAAATTTGAAAAAATTGTCAATACGATGAAAAATGTTAAAAATTTATATAATAACAATGTACTTCTACTTACACTTGTATTATCATGATTCCATTTATCCCCTTTTATGAACAATTATGTCCTTTTTTGAACAAATTCATACAGTTATGCAGTTTTGTTATAACGTATTTTCATATAAACAAGGGTAGAATTTGTAGTTTGCTGTTTACCCTTTTACTTTATAAGGGCGTAACTTTGATTATTTGATACATATGAGACCAAAACATAAATCAAAACTCAGCAAACCCTCAAAGGATCAAGCAGTGACAAAAACAAAAATACGTACATTATAGAGGTTGTAAGTTACAAGCTTCTATTCATCCCAGATAAAAATATAATCATATGCAACTACAATATCTGGATGTAGAAACCTCTTTGCATACCACCTATTAAAAAAACAAAAACAATATAGAAATATAGAAATATCAAAGTGATAAAGAGCCTAAAATTAATGAACTTATATACCATTTGGTTGGCTTCTTTACACTGATGTGTATTGCCTGCTTTTACCACTCGTATTGATCCCATTCTGTAACTAAGCCATCATAGTGAAAAAGCAAGATTTGGAAGTCTCCAGAAAACTAAAAAGAAGACGTGATTAAACCTTAGTATCTTCAAATAATCATTAAAATTAATAAACACAAAGAAACGGTTATATCATGGAACCTTTTCTATTGATTTATCAATATTATCCCTCTGATCCCAACCGACAGTGAAATTCACCAAGTACTTTGGCTTCTTTTTCAAATCCTGAAAAAAGTCAGACACTTTGTAAATCAAACACATTCCATTATATGCAAATACATGACAAAAACTAAAAAATATATATTTCATAACAAATATCTGAACATACACCTCACTAGGTTCACCCCATAATCTTCTCAAATATAGGTCAGTTTCTGGGACTACAATTCCTGGAGGCAATGACTCGGTGCCACGGGGATCTGATAGAACATAAATCTAGAACCAAAGAGTAATGACTTAATAAAAGTCAAAAGTGTTTGTCCATTAATAAATCTTTCTAATTTATCGTTCAAAATTGAAGATATACCTTGAGTGTTGCAGGGGTATTACCGGAACCAAGATATTCAGGGAATAAGCTGAAAGATAATACAATAAATTAAATGTTTTTTTTTGCAGTATGGAAGTATATTCAAGATTTGGAAGCTACCGTGGTAAGGGAAACAGATGGAGATTACATGATCGTCTTCTGTTGAATCTTCGTTTTTCTTCAAGGTCACCAATGGGAAATTATCCACGATGGATGTAGAAGCACGTGGACAACCTCTCAAAGCTCTTAAAGTCTCCACGAATTGACCCATTAAAGCATCGAATTTAGCTATGTAAAAAAAACCCTCACCTGAGTCGGTTTCGAATTGGACATCTCTTTCCAGGTTGTCGTTTACGGCTAGAAGAATCTCTAATTCGAAAACCCCAACGACGGCGTCTCCTTCTGATGAAATTTCAGATGAAATCGAGAATTCGTCGATTCTATCAATTACAGAACTCAATCCGATTCTATCGATTCAGTAGCCTCATCTCGATTTCGATTCTTTCTGTTGCTTGTCGAATAAACACCCAATGATCACCGCCGGCGACTCCGTTACGGAGCCCTTGGTCGAAGTCGCACCCCACAGAGACCATAAACAGTCTCGATCTCAGCAATGTGGCCGGTTGCCCGTGGAGAAGAAGCAAAATCCACAAAGTTGTGGTGTAAAAGACGAAACATTGAGATGATGACGGAAAATCCACGTAGTGGAACCAGGAAGGACGAAATTCGAAAAACGAGGAAGCAAAGTCTGTGAAACTGCAGCGGGTGGTGGCGGAGAAAAAGGAGTGGGAGAGGATGAAGGTGAAGCGGTGGAAGAAATGGCGTGTAGAGATAGATGGAGATAGACCGAGAAGATGGAAACGGTGGAAATGGACATCAATCAAACAGATCAAAGAGCCGCGTGACAAAAAAACACTACGCAAAAAAAACGTTACACGGGAATGAGAAAAACACGCAAATTAAATAAAGTGTATAATATATATTTGAAACAAATAAAGATAGTTGCATGAGGTAGGGGGTTCCCAAGGTAGCACCGGCTACCGCTTGGGTCCAATCACGTAGGGTAAATTTTTTCTGGAATTTTTTTTTACATAACGTTGCTCCTGGTTGATAAATTTTGGGCCCCTCTTAGGTAAACTTAGTCCAAAGTTGAGAGCCTTTTAAATATATAAATTAGACCAAAGTTAAAAGCCCAAATCCTTATAAAAAAAAAAAAAAAAAAAACAACAACTATGGCTTAATTTAATACCCACATACCACATTTTGGACTTGGGAATTGGGATCCATGAATCCATCAGATGAGTGATGACACAAAAAGGCCCACCGCCCATTTTGCATTTGTTAATTGTTATTTTGTTTTGTGCTTTTTTGTAAACGTTGGTAGCGCAGACGAAGGAGAAAGCAAAAAAACAAGTTCCCCAATTTTTTTTATACTTTATGTTCCCTACTTTCCAACCAAACTTTTGTAAACGTTGGCAGCGCAGACGGTGGTTTGTGGGACTTGTAAGAGAAACGATATGATACTAGACATGCACAAAAAAGAGTGGAATCCGAAATTGGTGAAGGTGTAATTGAAACCGGAAGAGGGTTGAATCAATAGTGTTCCCTTGTTCGACCAGGCGATACAAGATGAGGTTCTCATTTGAGAACAATCATAAGTTTAAAGAAATTATTTCCGGAAGTTGTTATGATACTTGGCTTTGTTGGAAAAGAGGGATCAAGTGTTTCTAACCGTTATCAAGCAAACGGTATTTTGGCATATTTCAAGACACTTGATTTTGTGTTTGTTATACACTCGATGTTGGAAATTCTAGGCCTTACGGATACCTTGTCAAAGCATCTTCAAAGAAAAGATCAAGATATCTTGGAAGCAGCTTCATTTATTAAAGGGACAAAGCAAGCATTGCTAGCTTTGTGAAAAGATGGGTTTACACAACGTTTTGAGAATGTATCTTCTGTTTGCCAAAAAAATAATATTAGAATTGTGAACTTGTCGAAAGATTATGTTGAAAGGTTTTCTGCAAATCTATGAACTAAAACCCTAAGTTCACATGCAACCTATTTGGATCTAAGTTTTCTTCTAATTGAACATATAATAAATTCCTAGAGGCCAGAAAAATTAAACTAAAAGAATAAAAACAGAAAACTAACCTTTTAGTGTTTCTTGGAAGCAAAGCAACAAATGGATCTTGCCTCAAATGAAGTCACACCCAGGGAGCAGGAGCAAGTCGAAAATTCCAGAGAGATTAGGGTAGAATATGGCACAGGTTTCTGGTCTCTGGGGTACTGTATTTATAGTCTCCAGCAGATAAGCAGATAAACCTTTAGAGATAAGCCTTTTTCAATTCAAATTAATATAAGCCTTTATCTTAATAATTCAAACCTAATTATCTCCTATATATCAAAATCGAAAATATATCTTTCCATATATATATATATATATATATATATATATATATATATATATATATATATATATATATATATATATATATATATATATATATTTCACTGATTTAATTACCTGCTATAATTGTCATTTACTCAACCATTGAATAATTACAATTCTAGTCCCTGCACTTTTAATTAATTAAATTAATCGCCAAATTAATTCCAATTAATTCCAGATTAATTTCTAATTAATTAATATAGTTTCTAATTAATATATTATCACTTTAATATATTAATAAAATATTTATTTAATTTCTATTGATTTATTAATCACATAATAAATCAATCTTTCTCTCTACTGAACTTTCTACCAAACCTCCTGCTATGAGGGCAATTCAAATGGACTATGCTAGTATTAATTAGGTAAATATTAATTATTAGTCATGGCTTATACACCTAATCCAACATATGTTACCCCACGAAACCATACGACAAAGATGACAAATCAATATTATTATGAAGTTACGATTTTTAACTCAATTTTGGATATGCAAATTCAAGAATATGGGGACCGATTTAGTGAAGTCACCACCGAATTGGTAGAATGCATGGGAGCTTTGAGTCCTTGTGATTCATTTGCTAGGTTTGATAAATCAACGTTGTTGAAGTTAAGCGAGATATATGAAAATGATTTTGATGATTCGGATAGGGTGCATCTTAGTAGCCAACTTGAAGTATATTATCACACCTTGATACATGATGATAAATTTGCCAACTTGAAAGGAATCTCGGACCTCTCTCGCTTAATGGTGGAAACGAAAAAAGATCGTTCTTTTCCTTTGGTTTATAGGTTGTTAATGTTAGCTTTGATTTTGCCTGTCGCAACCGCAACCGTTGAAAGATGTTTTTCTACGATGAAGTTAGTGAAGACGGATTTGCGTAATAAAATAGGTGACGAATATTTGAATGGAGCTTTGATTTGTACGATAGAAAAGGAAGCACTTATGGCGGCTACGGATGATGATATAGTTGATAGTTTTTTTAAAATTGCATCCATGAAGAGGACAAATGTAAACTCTAGTTTAAATATTAGTTTGTGGTTTTGTAATGTTTAATGAAACTGTATTTTTAGTATGCGGCAAAAAAAATTGGCACCCCCTTGGCTCTATTCCTGGCTCCACCCTTGGTTGCATCTTTTATATAGTAGGTGTCTTCACTCATTGTGCATGATTATGAATGAATGGTAAAAGTATTTATAGTTATATAACAAAAAAATCATAAATATTAACAAAATACCAAAAATCATCAATATTGCAAATTTACATATATAACCAAGTACCCTACATTGGACGATAATAAGTCAAACTTTCCATAATAAAAATAAAGTGTTTTTTTACGTTTATAGACACATCTACTTATATAGTTCAATTTGCAAAAAAAATAATAATAAATAAAAAATAAAAACGGCTAAATCAGTCTTTCTATGAGCGAAATATGACCCTTCAAAGTTGGACAAAAAACAAACTCATGTTACCGTTAATCTATTTTAGAGCTTCAAAAGTAAGACTTTTCGACATCAAATTTTTGTGTTTTTTATCTTTACGGATACATCTACTTATATACTTCATGTGAAAAAATAAATTAAATTGGAGTTCGTATGAACAAACTATGAGCGTTCAAAGTTAGACAATCATGAACCCTACTCTCATGAACCACCGAGAACCCTAAACCCTAACATCGTGAACCCTAAAGGAATTGCAGGTGATCATGAGGATTTCGCAGGTGATGGAGAGCATTTTGCAGGTGATAGTGGAAAAAAATGAGGTTTTGAAAAAGAAAATTATAATGCCTACAGGACCATATTGCAGGTGACAGAGGAAATCGCAGTTGAGGGTACCTACAATTTGCTTGGCTAGTTTGAGGCAAGTGGTAAAATTTTGGCTATTTTGTGGTAAACCCTTATAAGATTAAGTTATTTTAGTTATTTTCTCTCAAATATTTAAGGAGAATTCCGGATATACCCCTTTTAAGCATCAAAATATCATATTTGCCGGATGTTAAATCTAAATAGCATAATTTCCCTTCCTAACCCTCCAACTATCATATTTATCCATTTCTTTTTTAAAGTCTTTTTAATATTCTATAATCAATTTTTATGTTCTAAAATCAATATAATTTTAAAAACAAATTATATTGACATTACTGCCCCTTCTTGGTTCACATCTTTGTGAATCTGAGTGAAATCGGAACGTCACATTTTCTTTCCTCCACAAAGACGACTATCAACACGAATATTTTTGTTAATGTCCGCTACACCGCCGATCATCGCATCTATCATCTCCGGCGAACAAAAATCTCCCAAAAACTATAAGACAAACAAAAATATAACAGGACCAATCAGAATAAAGGAAACACCCCAAGCAACAACAGACTCGTAAGAAAACCCACCGGAGAAATCAACCGAGAAACCAACACCATTGCTGTTCACGATACAAATAATCATCACCATTGTCGTTCCAGTCGCCGGTTTATACATATCTACGTTTGCAACTTAATTCTTTGAACCTCTTTTCAATTTAAAGTACATTTCTAAAAATTGAAAATAAATTTCAGATCAGATAGATGCGTGACAAAAAACTGTAATTGTAATGCTCTGCCTAATATTTTTTCCATTTTTATATCTTGATGCGTGTTGTTAAATTCATGATGAATGAGTTGAGAAAAAAAGTGTTACTTTGTGAATTCAATACAATTTGATTATTTTGAATTGATGTATGATTATGCCTTCGATATATATAAGTAAAACCAGGACTTATTTTTTTTTCTAGTTACGTGAAGTTGTGATGAACAAACAGTATATATGTGAAGTAATTGTAGTTACATGTAGTTGCTTTATACGTGAACTATTAATCCCTACGTGAACACATGAAGAACTTTTATATATTTGGTACATGAACAGTGGCATCATGAACAATATATCATGGTGGTGGTACCGTACGTGAACAATGGCATAAAAAAAATAGAATTGTGATTAACAATATATCATGGTGGTGGTACCCTATGTGAACAGTAGCCTTTATTTTACTTCTTCAATTGTAAATTCATGTCATTGACAAGCTAATGCACATCAAGAAAAAAGAGAATTGTTTAGACTAAACCAATTAAAAAGTGAAGAAATTTATTACAGGGCCTTATTTTAATTAGATATGGAAATACCAATTGAAAAGTGAATTGCAATATGGGCCTATTGATTACATTGAAATATTTGTAAAATCGAATTGTTGGGTTTGATTGTATTTTCTCGTTAGAATGATAGAATTGTTGTTGGGTTCGTCAATTAACAAACTTTGTTTTGGTCCTTTTATTTTTGTTAGAATAATGAAGAGGATGAAGGGGTATTTGTAGAATCTACAAATGATGCAAATATGCAAGAGGAAGATGCCCAAAACATAGAAGGTATTTGAATGAGCAACAAGAGGTTTACAATGAAGAGTTCGATATTCTAAATTATTGGAAGAAAAACGCAATGCATTTTCCTATTATGGCTCGTATGGCGAACGGTAAAAAAGTATTACTTAATGTTTACTTAGTGATTTTCTAATACATATTGGCAAATTATTAACGATCTTTTTTATAGATATTTTGGCTATATAAATGTTAACCGTGGCATCCGAGTCGGCGTTTAATACTTGTGGACGAATATTAGATGAGTATCAAACCGATTTGGCAACCCTTATAGTAGAAGCCTTGATTTGCACCCAATATTGGAAAAGAAAATAAAAAATACAGATAATAGACGACCCCGAAGACATATTAAGAGATGATGTTGTTGCTTTGATTATATTTGTTTCTTTATTTTTCATATAAGTTATATAAATGTATAACTTCAATTATGAATTACTTACTTTTTTTTTTTATAGAAATTGAAGATGCAATTCAAGGACACAGTCGAAAAGATAAAGGAAAAACGTCAATTGAAGTTTGAAAATGTGTTTTCAAAAACATGTTTTATTTTGATCATTTGGTGTGTGACATTTAAAATTTTGAATTATTTTTAGTTCATTGATTTCTTTTTTTGGTGACAATTTATATGATTTAAGGTCAGCATTTGTTTTTAACCCTACTATTTATGTTTGTGATTGCATAATTTTATTGCTGTAATCTAAAAAAGAATAATACCAAAAGTTATAAAACTACAATATTTTCCAATATCTATTGAACAATCAAACAATGTCTATATTAACTTGCAGTTCATAAACGTAATCGGTGTATCCAGCCCAAAATGCATTACCCACATTACCTATGTGACTATGTCCGGTTCCCAAACGGCCCAAAATACATACCGGTTCCAAAAGCCCACAATCTATCCAGCCCAAAATGCATTACCCGGTTTTACTCGGTCCATAACCGAAAAACTGGAACCGCATACAAACCCGAAACCGGTTTCATGCTAGTAGGTACGGTTCTCGTTTCTATATCTTACGAAAAATCGGGTTGGTTCTTTGATCGGGTCGGTTCGGTCCCGGACCCGAGTTCATCCCTATTAACAACGGTTCAGCTGCTTCAGCTCCTATATGTATAGGCATTTGACGAGAGACCAAAACACTCGTTCTACAGCCAAAATAGTTTGGATAAATAACCCATAAATAAGAATAAAAAGAAAAGCGTGCAAAGAAGACCGTGGACAAGAGATTATTAGTAAAAACCTGACACTAATAAAGAAACACGCCAAAATAGGAAAAAAAAAATAAACATTACAAATTGACATTAATAAATAAATAAATAGACTGTTGTTCATGCCTTAATAAATATTAGCATGTACCAAAAAACCAATAGTACTGTCCCTTGATAAAATCATGTTATAATACTTGTTAAATACACGTGTCCAGATAATAATGTTTGTTTTCTCTAGATCGACAAAAATCAAGTGAAGGATACATCTACATTTAGAGAATATTGGAAAACATGTTTTAAAATATTATCCAATGTTTCATACATGCATTTTATATGATTACTGATATTCTTTTTCTGTTGCAATGACTATTTTTTATCACATGCGCATTTGTCATTGGGCCTATATAATTAACTACGACATCTACAAATTGTTTTTTTAATATAAACACATTTAAAGTTTTCTTGTCGGACTCGCTTGACACCATCAACCGTCCATCTGATTCGAACAATCATTATACTTAATTCGTGCTTAATGTATATAAATAAACCCACTTAGTATCATAATTCCATAGTAAGGACAAGAAAACTCTAACGAGTTGCTAAGCCTATACAGATTCCAATTAATGTCTCATCACGTGCTAAACTTTTGTTTATACTTCTTTTTTTTGTGTGGCCGAAGATTTATTCAAATATGAAATATAAAAAACATAGCATGGAACTAGCATTAAGTTATGTTTTACATGCCATCATTAATTTGTCTGTTGAGTTTTTACCGATTGGTTTGTTTGATAAACAAAAAAAAAATTATGAAATGGTAAATGGGACCATCTTGGACAGTTAGCTTTGGGATAATAACTTGATAAGATAAAGGATTTTTAAAATTATTTATGTATGGTCACTAAACTTACTTTTGTGTTTGATTTACCTATAAATTTTTTAAAATTATTCATATTTAGTCACTTATGTTTTTTTGTAGACATATGATCATTAAACTTTTTTTTTGTACACATATGACCAATAACATAATGTTCATGTTTGTGGACAAAAAGAAAAACATAAGTGAATAAATATGAATAAATTTTAAAAGTTTATGGGTAAATCAAGCAAAAAAAATAAGTTGAGTGACCAAATATAAACATTTTTAAAAAGTTCATGGGTAAATGAAACACAAAAATAAATTCAGTGATTAAATATAAATAATTTTAAATGTTAGGTACCCTATCAAATCATTATCCCGTTAGTTTTTAAAAACTTATTATTTCTTTCACGTTAGTTTTGTACTAATCTTTAATCAATAAAATGAGCATTTGTCACAAACCTTCTCCAACAGTTTAAAGAAAACTAGTATTAATCAATTTATCATTTATATTATCTTACTTTTTAAAAAAACCCATCATAAAATACAATATTTTATTTAAACAATGTAATATGTTATATTTCTGCAAATATAGAAAATGATAAATATTTCATATATTTAATTGTACAAATAAAAAGTGAAAAAATATCATGTGATAGCAATAATATATATTATTGGATTTGGTTTTTTTTTTTGAAAACTTTGATAATTTCTTTTAAATGATATACTTTCTGTATTCATTTTGATTTTATATATTTAATTTAATAGATTAACCAAAATAATAATAAAGAGTTTAACATTTAACTATAACTAAGATATAGATTGAAACGTTATTAAATGCAATAAAATTGACAAAATCTATTAAATAAAGAGTAAATTACAATAATGGTCCCTATGGTTTGGAGGAACTTTCAAAAATGGTCCAACTTTTGAAAAACATCCATAGTGGTCCTCATGGTAAGGTTTTACTTTCAATAATGGTCCAAAGGCCAGTAAAAAGACTAAAATACCCTTTATATTTTCTTTTTCATTTTTCTTTAATTGTATTATTTATTTGATAATTAAAAAAAATTTACACCCCTACCCCCCATCCCCCCTACCCACTCGTCACTCACTCTCTCTATCCAAAAAAAACCTACGATCCCCAATCCACCCTTATTCATGTTATCCTTTCTCTTCCTCTGCTCCTCCGCCCCCACCACCGGAGAACTTCAGCAAGCTCTTGTGTAATTGCAACATCGTTGAAACCGCCACCACTAAAGTTCATACCTGTTAACAAATCCATGAAATAGTCCATATTTTTTATCCAGCCTCCTCGTTGTACCAAGAAAGCTGCATTAAGAACGGATACAAATTTGAGGAAAAGGGGGGAGATTAATGACAACAATGAAGAAGGGAATATACGCACGGCTGTAAGGTCTACGAGCATTGAATTTTATAAGAGCCATTTCAACAATAGGACTACTAGCTGGTTTCTGCATATGAGGAGGATGAAGAAAAAAGAATCAAAAATTGAAGACGATGGACATTATGAAGTTGACTTCATCAATGAATGCTTACCGTATTACCATCACCACCAAAGGACCTGCATGAATAATTAATAAATTAGAGGAAAACGTGAATACAAAAACTCCAGTTCTATGTATGGATCTATCCCATTATTATTATGTCAACAATATAATCAATAATATACAAGTATAGTTTTGTTTAAATCCATTTCGAAATCAGTTTTCAATAGAACTCAAATAACCAGTTCAAAGATCGGTTTCTTAACACCAGAAAAGAAATCAGGAATTCTAATTTAAATTGATTCCGTGATTGTAGAATCCTGTAAACGTTGATTTATGTAGCAATAAGCTTAATCTTGGCGGTAAGACCAGAAGGGTGATTTAATTTGGCTGCTAATTGTACACATTTTTACCCTACATTTCACATTTGAAATCCCTGATTCAGTACATAGACAGGATAAAGTACCTGATAATTCTCTCAAGATAATCGGAAACAATGGTGGGCCAGTAACGACCCAAAGCGGCAGTGCTTTCAACGACCAAGACGAGTTTCTTCGTCTCCGCCATCTTTTGGTGAATTTGCATTACAACCTCAAGAATCAATTCACCAGATACCAATAAACTTATCTTCTGTCACCCAACGTAAGCATCGGAGCACTGCCATCTTTTGGGGATCGTGGGTTTTTTTAGAGAGAGAGAGAGTGACGACTGGATAGGGGGGATGGGGGTGGGATGTAATTTTTTTTAATTATCAAATAAATAATACAATTAAAGAAAAATGAAAAAGAAAATATAAAGGGTATTGTAGTCTTTTTACTGGCATTTGGACCATTATTGAAAGTAAAACCTTACCATGCGGACCATTATAGATGTTTTTCAAAAATTGGATCATTTTTTAAAGTTCCTCCAAACCATAGGGATCATTATTGTAATTTACTCTTAAATAAATAAAATGTTGATTGGAATTACAACTTAAAAAAGGCTTTGAGACTCCAATTTTTTTAGAAAAATTCTAGTTATTCCTATTAAATCCTCCTAATTCATCTTCTTACCCAATATATAAAAACGAGTTAAATCCATTAATCATCTCTCTTACTCTCATCCTTTGTTTTTTACACTTGTATTTGCCTAATGAGTGGAAGGACACGTAAGAAAATTTAGTAATAGGATATAGAACCTATCAATTTTTTATAACTATTCAAATATACATTTTTTGATTTTTTTTTATAAAAAAACCCATAGCTTAGGTTTAACCTACGAGAATAGATGACAAGGGTTTTACCATATCTTTCATATTCTTCATTTGTTTTTCAATATTTATCTTATTCATCATATAAAAATAATATAAACTTTTAAGAGAGATCAAATTAGGAAAATATTATAATTTTATAATTTCCATATATATATATATATATATATATATATATATATATATATATATATATATATATATATATATATATATATATATATATATATATATATATATATATAGGGTCCGGTTCCGGTGAGGACTCTTTTGTGAGGACTCGCGAGGACACCTTAATAAAATTGGAAAAAAATATAAAAAAATACAAATCATAAAATCGAGAATAGTACTATATCATTATCAAAAAAAATTGAAAAAAAAAATTTGCATCATTGCAGAACGTAATGATGCAATTTTTCTGTTTTTATTTTGGATCATTATTTCATTATAAAAAAATTATGATCGAAAAGTTTTTTTTGAATCTTTTTTTCTCCGATATAGTACTATGATCCATTTTATTATTTATATTTTTTTTATATTTTTTCAATTTTTTTAAGGTGTCCTCGCAAGTCCTCACTTTACAAAGAGTCCTCACCCGATACTGATTATATATATATATATATAAAAGTCTTTTCTTTTGTTTTTGAATATTTATATTGTACTCATGATAACATTTGAGAGTCAATATGTGAAATGCAAAAAAATCGTGATAATCTTGTGAATACCTTATGAAGATGCAACAAAATATAACTTAAATATAGATAATTGGACAACTATTGTTTTATACTTACTTTAACTTACTTAAACGTTTAACAAATATTATATCTTATAATATTGAATCTTAATTCTATATGCACGCTTATATCAATTCATATTTTTCAGTTAGCTTAGCAACTATGTTTTACCAATTGTTAATTTTTCAAGTAACAACAAGTTTTTCGGCTAGCATATCAAACATATCATTAAAAATTACCATTTAAGAACCACAACCTAAAATGGGAGAACAACACCATCAATTCCAATCTAAACTATACATTTTTCTGTGTACTTTAACTAAGAGAATAAACTAAGTTCTTTTGTCAGCCATTTTCATTTCGTTGATTTTCCCATGGTTCCAAATGAACCACAACACCAATGATATAAGAGCATTTTGTAGTTTTAGGTGGAATTTGGTTCGCAAAATATTTTTGACGGAATTGAAACCTGTTAAGGAATTGGAATCTGTCTTGAATTGGAATTCAATTCAATATTTTGTTTGGTTAACAGGAAATAGAATTGGAAACCGATTCCATATTTGTTTGGTTGGTTGGAAATACAATTGGAATCGATTTAAAATAACATATTTGCTATTATTGTTTTTCTTTTGCTTAATTTACTTTCTATTATAACTTATTGCTAATTGTAGTGGTGTTGGATGGTGGTAGTGGTGGTGGGTGTTGATGGCGGTAGTGGCGGTGGTAGTGGCGGTGGTAGTGGCGATTACTGGTAGCTTTGGTGGTAGCAATGGTGGTGGGTGGTGGCAACGGTTGTGGTGGGTGATATTGGTAGTGGTGAAAGTGGCGGTGGTGGCTGATGGAGGTGGATATGGTGGTGGTTGATGATGGTGTTGGTGGTGGTGGTGGTGGTGGTGGCGACAATGGTGGTGAGTGTGGGAGTGGTGGTGGTTACTGACGGTGGTAGTGGTTGATGGTGGTGACGGTGCTGGTGGGTAATGGAAGTATTGAATGGTGGTGGTGGAGGTGGTGGTTGTGGTGTTGGTGTTGGTGGGTGGTGGTAGTAGTGGTGGTGGGTGACGGTAATGGATAGTGGTGGTGGAGGTGGTGGGTGGTGATGGTTGGCGGTGGAAGAGGTGGTTTGCGGTAGAGGTAGAAGATTCCTAGAAGGGATTCAAGTCTCTTTATCAGGGTTTAGGGACTGAGTGAAACTCAGGGTCCTAGTTCTACGAAGGTTATAGATAAGATGAGTTAATTTCCATATGCACTTGCAGAGGGATCAATCATACAATGTACGAGACCTAATATAGCATATGCCTTGAGCATATTAAGTTGACATAAGGCCAATCCCATCGAAAGTCAATGGATGGAAGTCAAGCCATATCTTAAATGTTTAAGATATTGTTGATTCATTTTGGTATGGAAGAACTCGATGAAAAGAAGAATAGTGATGCAAGCTTCCAAACTAATAGAGATGGTTCCTGTATGCAGTCAGGATTCAGTTTCTTACCAAAAGATACATCACCGTTAATAGAGTTATATCAGATAAGGCAACTAAGCCAATGTCTTGCACCAAGCAAGATCGTCATGCTAAGTCCATATGCATTAGATTTGAAAAAGAATTGGCTTGAGTGAGTTTAGTGTTGTTTGATTTATATTGGGAACTTAAGCAATGTAAAACTCTATCTGATTTAAAGATTATCATGTGGAGAACTTAATATATGCATAAGGCAGTCATTTAATTAGTTTATCATTTTGTTTCAATTTTTCGTGTTTTATTGGCTTCTTAAATAATTAAATTACTATTAAAAAACGTCCTACAGTCGATCGTACTTTTGGGAGTAAGTACTGATTCAAAGCTGACGTGAGGTATTGGTAGATTGTGTCCATAGAGATAGACATAACATAAAGATGCACTAATTCTCATGTGTACTTAATGGAGAATAAGTATTGGAGTAACCCGCACTTAGAGATTACTTCATGGAAATTGTCACGAGTAATTCTGAGATGGTAATATCTTGGAGAATGGATCTTAGTTCTACAGTCTGTTGTGCTTTGGTTTTTCTCCAATGTTGTCTGTAACTGGCAGCCATAAAGGCATTTTATGGGTATGACATGATGAGTAGACCGAGTCTATGTAGTCAAACTTTATTTTTTCCTTATTCCTTAATAGAAAAAGTGGTATCCCTGGGCCCCTCGATGATTTGGTGCTGACAGCAAATGTATGGACATACTCGGACTGAATTGATATAGGGTCATAATGTAGTTTATTGTCGTCATCACAAATCTCTATCGGGAAACATAATCTTGAATGTCTAAGGTTGACATATTTTCCATGTCTGACATTCATCTATTATATGAGTATGGTACTTGTCTGGGATGACATACACCTTTCTAGGTTAGGGAATATGAGACCATACAGTTGTTGCTAACATGTGCAATTGGGAGCTGTTGGTTATATGCCTATGGTCAACAAATTGGTGATATTACTATATATAGCTGGGTCCTTTGGGGTTACACGCAAGAGATGATTTAACTAAAAGAGATCGAAAGTAAACATGAGGGACTAAGTTTATTAATATATCAAAGTAAAGGTATATTAATTAGAAACTATAACGGATATAGGGCTTAAGTGAAAATATCAACAATTTGAATTTCAAAAGGCTTTATCCAAAAGGGGAAAAGATAAGCATGATGCACATTATAAATACCCATCATGATTATCGATTTTAGGCATTCAAACCCTAGAAATTTCGTGGCCCCCTCCCTTCCCTCTCTCCCTTGTCGATTTCCTCCATAAACCCTAAAGAAAGGTTGCTTGTTTTGCAAGCAACGAGCTATTCTACTTCAACAGGTGTTGAATCATTATCTTGGGTGCGACTACATTAGAGGGGTTCTGGTTTGGGCCCTGGTCATCCTAGATATTATATATCAGATCTGCTATTGAGGTAATTCTTGATCTCCACTTTTTATTTATAGTTACAAGTGTTGCATGTTCTTGTGATCCGTGGTGAGATACAGTTTTTGTTTTCGCTTCACCTATATATGTTTGTTATGTTTGTGTATTCCTTTTAAAAGTTAATGCTACTTTAGATTCAAATGTAAACTTAGAATCCTTTTTAGAACAATGTGAATAATCTAATGCTTATTTTCAAAGTTGCACTTCTGTACAACAAACTTTAAATATAAAAGTAAATGAAGTCACTAAAATTGAAACATGATATGGAAAAACTGATATTTCAAAAGAATAGGAAGAAAAATTATACCAAGTTTTGGATAACTCAAATGAATACAAGAAAATTTTAACTAAAAACAGTTCCAAGTGACTTATACATGTTGCTTGTGTGTACTCGAATGTTGCCAATCTCAAAAACCAAGTTTTTATAAAATCAGGAAAGTAAATCAAAATGAAGAACTAAGTTCAATGATTGCAAAAGACACCTCTACTGTCACACATGAAGGATTTTTCTCTTAGGATAAGATGATTGAAAACAATTTGAATGAACATCTTCATGTCAAAATTGACATTTGGAAAAGGGAAACTTATTATATCCATCGATCAAATACTTGGAATGGTAGAAGTAACTATCTATCAAGCATTTGGAAGAAATCAAAGTTTTCAAAATACAATTGTTCCTTATGTTAATCGAAGAAGAAAAAAATGAGAAAGCATCAATATCTTTACAAACAACAAAATGCAAGAAACAAAGAGATCAAATGTAATACCCCACTTATTTTAAAATGTGTTTGTAACTGTGGTTGGAAATTTATCACGATTTAAAATCTTGTATCAAATATGGTCAAACAAAAACCAATAAGTTATAAAACATTACATAATATTTGGGGTTTCCAACTTAACATCACAACCATAGTTAAAGTAAGATACCATAATCTATGCCCAACTTCTAAAAGTCTTCTCATAGTAATGTCCTTCTATTCCTTAACTTCAAACATGAGTACGTAGAATTTTAAAACAAACAAAAACAAATACGTACAAATTGTCTCGTGAGCTACATGGGTTTTAGACCCAGCAAGATGTATAAATAATTCATAACTGAAGCCTGTGTAAATAATGATTTTACTTCATGTTAAAAATTGCATACCTAATACTTTGGTATACTACTAAAACTAAAACATATATAAATTGATGTTTCGAAATACTTCTGATGATTAAAACTCATTTAAACGCATAAAACTTGAAAGCCATGAAATCAATTGAAAGCGATAATTTCAAAGACCTAAGAAAATAAATGACAATGTACATGTAAACGTCTTATACATAAATGAAACTCACAAAATTTGTAAACGGTGAAATCAATAAAAGTGATATGGGTGCCCGGTACCCAACTACCCAAATAAAAGGGACACACCTAATCTATTTGGGTCTTACATGCTTCCAAGATAAATGGAATGCCTCCAATCTACCATGGTCATTATCATTCCAAATAGGATGAAAAGTACTCACTCCTACTAGGGTTGACATATAGAGACCTCCACTTTGCGATGGGGGGGGGGGGGTACCACCCCAATAGACTCTTAAGCTTCACATTCTTGGGTGGTCTAGTCTAGATGGAAACATGAATGCATTCATTACCAAATTCAAACAAAAAATCAATCATCAACATTCAAATCTCAACAATAATCCATAATCAAAACTTCAAAAGACTTATCATGTACATAACCAAAACTCAACGAATTCACTGAGTAACAAATCAAAACTTCATCACTTAGCAAGGAATTGACCAATAACTCAAATACTTGAACCTTGAACCAAGAACTACTGGCTCAAAACATTGTAACGCTAAGTTCACATACAAAGTACAAAAAAATCATTTTTCCAAAACATATATTTATATATATATATATATATATATATATATATATATATATATATATATATATATATATATATATATATATATATATATATATATATATATAATTTATCAAAAGTTATCACAAATATTAGATGTATTGTATATATAGACCACGACTACAAGAGTATCAATAAATGTATAAAGCATATACAAAATATAACATCCAAGTCGGGAAGCTACATCTTCACATTATCTGAGGTCCACCTATACATTAACTTTCTCATTACCCTTATCTACGTTGCTAGGACCTACAAGGTTAACAACACACACATGGTAGCTTATAAAGCTTAGTGAGCAACCCTACATTACATACATAACAACAACAATACACAGTAACATATAACAAGAACGTAATTTTCATCCCATCTATTCTCTTAGTCTCATAGGCGTATGCTCAAGCCACATAGGCAATATCAAGCCACTTAGGAAAAACAAGACATGTAGGCAAAAACAAGCCACTTGGGCAAATACAAGCCACTTATGCAAATACAAGCTACTTAGGCAAATACAAGCCACATAGGCAAAACACAAGCCACATAGGGAAAAACAAGCCACTTAGGCAAATACAAGCCACTTAGGAAATTACAAGCCACATAGGCAACTGCACAAACTTAATTCAACCCTATTCATATCATTTAGCATGATAGAAGAGAGGTTAATCACCTTTTTTAAATTTCAAGCAACTCTTGATCACTTCACGGTTGTTATTACTTTATCCCTTCCTACAATCTAAGAAAGAAGATATTACTCTTTACTCACCTATTTTCTAATTACTTCTTTTATCTCCTAAGTGTCAACCGAAGGGTAAGAAAATGACCAAAATTTGAGCTTTTCAATCCTAAAACATACCTCATACCACCACCAAGCTCATGACTTAATTTACAACTTTCTATAGGGTTTCAATCCATGGAATCCATGATTCCATTCCACCCTTAATTTCCAAATCAGTTCTAATTACCAAATAATTTATTGGAATCATTAGGAAACAACTAATGGTAGTTTATTATATCCAAAACACTACTTATGACCCATCAATTACATTCAAAATCGCAGAATACTCAGAACCCCCAAATTCTAAGGTTTACGTGACTATAATCTCACCACTCATGATTCTAGGTTATCCATTAGTTGGATAGTGATCATTTGGTGCTAAAAACAAGAATTACCCACTTAGGATCATAGGTATAAATCTCCCGCAACTTAGAATTTTAGATTGCACACCACCCTAACCCATAAACGGGTTTCCTAGCTAGAATTAGATGGATTCTTATCTTAAATTGCTGGAACTTTTCAATTGCTTTGATAATTCTTTAAAAACAAGCTTGATTCTTCATGCATGCTCTTGAAATCGGCACACCCATCCCTCAATCTTCTGAAAAATGTTTTCCTTGTTGAAATGATGAGAGTTCCCAACTAATACAAGTTAAGTTCCAGCATTTATCAAGATTGATCCCTCGAGTTTTCCATTATTTCACAAAGAACCCATAACTTACTAATTTAATGGAAACTCTTAACTTTTTGAGTTTTACTACATATATAAACTTTTTATTCAGTTAAGTCCATGCCGAAGACAGCCTCAGTCCATAGTTTCCCCATTTTGGCAGAAATAGCCCTTCTAATAAAATTTCTTACATTTAGGTTCCTTTGTCCACCAAAACCACCACACTAAGACTACCATATATTAAACACATATCTTAGAAATATCAAAGGGAATTGACTCATACATACCAAAATGAAAGTGTTGTTACAAGTTATACCATCGTCAAAAGATTTCGTATCCAGAATCATGCAAACAATTAGGGGTACTTTTATTTGATTTCCTCCTCGAGCTACCATGTAACTTCTGAGCCCTTGTGATGCCACCACTGGACCTTTAACAACACGACCTTCTTGTTCTGCAACTCGGACTCCTTATGATCTAAAATCTTCTCGGCCTGTTATTGGGACCTCAACTTCTCATCAACCTTAACTTCTGCCAACTGCACCTTTTGCGACTCGTCAAACAAGGTTTTCCTCAAGCATGAAACATGTAAAACATCATGACAACCACGTAATTCGTTCGACAATGCAGTCGGTAAGCGACCGCTCCAACCTTTTTACAACACGTGAAAATGCCCAATAAACCGAGGGCTTAATTTTCTCTTCTTTCCAAAACAAATCACACCTTTCCAAGGAGAGACTTTCAACATTACCATGTCCCCACTGGAATTCCAGCGGTTTCATTCTCTTATCAACATACTGCTTGTGGTGGTTCTAAGCTACCTGCATACATTCTCGAATCTACTTTATATTCTTCTTAGTATGTGCTACAATCTCAAGCCCCCGCCAAAGGCCTTTCACCTGACTCGGTCTAACAAATAGGAGTCCTACACGGCACCCCATACAGATCCTCGTACGGCACCATCTCGATATTAGAGTGGTAGTTGTTATTCTAAGCAAATTCTACGAGGGGCAAATGATCTTCCCAGCTACCCCCAAATTCGATGACAGAGGCCTGTAACATATCTTCCCAGGTCTATATGATTCTTTCACTTTGCCCGTCTGTCTGAGGATGATAAGCTATTCTCATTAACATCTTAGACTCCATTTGCAGCTAGAAACTTTGCCAAAACATGGATATGATGCTATCTCTGTCAGACACAATTGAGATGCACACTCCATACATGCGTACTACATCTCTAATGTAAATATCAACAAGCTTCTCCACCTGATAACTCTCTCGTATAGGCACAAATTGTGCAGATTTCGTCAACCAATCAACAACAACCCAAATAGAATCGTTCCCCGAGGGATTAAAGGCAGTTTGGTTACGAAATCCATAGTTATGTTATCCAACTTCTTTACGGGAATTGGTAGAGGTTGAACATTCCCATACGGATTCTGATGATTCTCCTTCCTTGACTTGTAGGCAAGTTAAACATTTTTCCACATACCGTCCCACATCCCTCTTCATTCTGGGCGACTAATAAACAAACTTCAAGGTATGATACATGTTCGTGCTACCTGGGTGAACCGTATACCGTGTGAAATAAACATCCTCTAATAGTAATGCATGTGCATCACCCCACTTGGGCACCTAAATACGGCCCAAGGATATCTTCAATTTCTGTGAATTTTCTTCTAATTGGTTAATGTAACTAACCATTGGTTCACCTTTCAGATTCTCCACCTTACCTGCTTCGACTTCAGCTTCCTTAATCAACTCAGGAAACCGACTAATCACACTCATTCATGTTGAATTGACACGAATAGGTTGTTCTTTTCTGCTTAGTGCATCATGCCTTCTTGGGATGGTATAAAATCTCGCAATAGTCTTTCAATAAATCCATCCATCTGCGCTACCTCATGTTGACTTTCTTCTAATCATACAGGTACTTTAAACTTTTGTGGTTCGTATAGATTTGGAACTTTTCCCCGTAACAGTAGTGCCTCCAAACGTTCAATACTACAACAATTGTAACCAAATCAAGATCATGAACATGGTACTTTTGCTCGGCTTCCTTAAGTTGTGGAGAAGCATAACCAATCACCTTGCCCCTTTACATACGCACACATTGTCCTACTTTCGACGCATCACTATAAATCACAAAATCATATTTACCATCTGGCAGTGCCAATACGGGGGCCTCACACAAGCCTTGCTTCAGTCATTGAAAAGCAGTCTATTGCTACTTAATCCAAACAAATCTCTTGTTTTTCTTTGTCAGCTTGGTCAAAGGTGTAGCGACAAACGAAAAATTCTCTTCACAACATTTATATTAACCCGCTAACCTAAGGAAACTTCATATTTCGGAAGGGCTCTGCGAAGGTTCCTATTTCATTACCGTGTCCACTTTTCTAGGGTCGACTTTCACACCATCAATGTCAATGACATGTCCAAGGAAATGGACCTCATGTAGCCAGAATTCACACTTTGAGAATTTGGCATACAATTTCTCCTTACAAAGGAGTTCTAAGACTTGTTGTAGATGCATTCGGTGATCTTCTTGGCTTCGGGAATATATCAGAATATCATCTATGAACACAATGACAAATCGATCGAGGAAAGGACTACACACTTGATTCATTAAGTACATGAATGCAGTAGGAGCATTAGTAAGCCCAAAAGGCATTACTAAACACTCAAAATGGTTATATATGGTACGAAAAGCTGTATTCGGAACATCAGACTCCCTAATTTTCAGCTGATGGTACCCAGATCTCAAGTCTATCTTGGAGAAATACGAGGCTCCTCGAAGCTGATCGAACAAATCATCAATTCTAGGCAAATGGTACCGATTCTTTATAGTTATCTTGTTTAACTCATGATAATATATACACATACACATAAAACCATCTTTTTTCTCACAAATAGAGTGGGAGCACCCCACGGGGAAGTATTGGGCCTAATGAAACCATGATCTAAAAGTTTTTGCAACTACTGTTTCAATTCTTCCATCTCTAACGGGGCTAACCTATAAGGAGCACGAGCAATAGGGTTAGCTCCCGGTACCAAATTAGTGGTAAAGTCGATCTATTAGTCGGGTGATAATCATGGGAGCTCTTCAGGGAAAACATCACGGTACTCCTTCACCACTTCAATCCGTTTTAGTGTTCAATCCTCCAACACGATAACTAAGGCCCCTTCTTCTTTTTATTCTTATTAAGTTCTAAATTGATAACATATACTGAATAACGATATATATATATATATATATATATATATATATATATATATATATATATATATATATATATATATATATATATATATATATATATATATATATATATATATATATATAAAGTGTTGGTGATATAAATATTGTTTTCTTTTTTGAACTGTGTACACTATTTGAATTTGAATAAATGACTAATTTACCCTCTTATTTACAATTGACAAATAACACATTATCATTTATTTTAATAATCGTTAAAAATTAAAATTGTACATTATCACATTAATTTTTTTGTTAAAATTAAATAATCTAAAAATCACATGATTGGTAACTTAAATTAAACATAAGTTTAAATAAAAAAACCAATTAGTATATTTAAAGTTTGTTTTGTCTTACAAAAATGTTTTACAAAAAGTCATACAATAATTACAATGGTTTCCATAATTAGAGAATGAAAAACATGTTAATCATGTATAGAAAAATTTGGGTTGTAGTAGCTTTTAAGTGATGAGTCATTTAACATTAATCATTTTCATATCTAGTTTTTTTATTTTATTGTTTCAATAATATCGATTAAAAAAATAAAGAGAAAATTATCATTATTTTGGGGGAAATTGAATTTATTAATTTAAAGAAAGTGACAGTAATTATGGAAAAATAAATATAGAATCTCCACTTAAAGTTAAGGACATCATTTTTATAACTTAACTCACTAATATATTTTGTTAACGTTAAGTAAAAAAGAAATGTCTATATATAGCTGAATTAATTAAGTTTGTTATAAGTTAAGCCCATTAAATTCAAAAGAAACAACACCTAAGACCGCTTGTGTTGGAATTCCGACTATAGCATATTCCATTTTTCCTTTGGTCATCTTAACACACATTTACATATTACACAAAACTAATAATCAGGGGCGGAACCAGGAATAGAATCCAGGGTAGCACAAAATTTTCAATGGTTACACATTAATGGGTACTCAACTGTATTGACGCTTTAACAAGGTTTATAGACATTGTTTTGTGGCAAATCTGCAGCTAAAATCATTACCGACGGATTACGAACGAATTAGTAACAGATTACCGACAAATTTACACTAAATTTATATTTAACGAGAAAATTTAATTGATAGCCTGTACTCTCACAGGCTGTATGACATTTCCGCGCCTGCTAAAAATGATCATTTGTAATGAATCAATGACACAAACAACCATTGCAAAGATGACCTACCACCTTTGGGAGGGTCTAGATATGATCACCTCTTTCCACTTATCCTCACTTTATATTGCGGATGTATTACAATAATAGTGTGCAAAAAGTTGTCATGTTAGTGTACCAAATCAACAAAACCTCCATATCTGCTAGCATGGGAAAACTAGGAAATGAAATTATTTTAGAAACGTTTTGAACATAATTAAAATGCAGATTTACATAGATATTAGATCAAAACTGAAAATCAATGTAAAATTTTTTTTTAGATCAAAACTGAAAATCAATGTAAAATTGAACGTCTTTTATGAAACTAGCCTTAAGAAATAATGCATATTACAATTTAAATAATATAAATACCTTATTATTAGGAGTATAAAAAAATACAATCGTATTTTTTATTATAAATTAAAAATAAATTATGTTATCCATATTGATATCAAAATAAAGAAGATGCCAAATTAAAAACGTGGAAATCATAAACTTTGAGCTCTAGCTAATTTCTCAACGCTTCAAAATTGTAAGTATTTATACAATATATTCACACTTTTAGTTTTAAAGTTTTAATCAGTTTCTTTAGATTTTTTAAATTGTAAAAACTTTAAAATCAATTCATCTTAGCGTAAATCTCATGCAAGTTCCTAATTTACTTGCTTTTAAATATGAATATGCACAACAATGTGTAAAACCAATTGGTTAGCATACCGTAAAAATAATAAAGCCATATTCATGTTTTTGATGCTTTAGGCATGATGTGACAAACAGACTCGATCTCTTTCGTTTGCTTGAAAAAAGTTGATGTGCCTTTTATAGTAGTTGATGGTATATCTCACTGAGACATTGGTTTCAGACGATTTGCTGATAATTTGAAATGAAATTAACAAATGCCATATCCCTTCTATTTTTGACGTGCGTTTTACATTCTTCTAAAATGAACTGATTATTCCACTTAGTAAATTAATTTATCCACATAATATGTTAATAAATTGATTTATCCTCATAATATGTTTAATCGTATAAGTCAATAAAGCATTGATATGATAAATAACTGATGAAGCCACACAAACTTTTTCAGCATGGATTGATCTTGAGTCTGACCTTTTTCGCACCTGATTTGCAATTGACCGACCATTTATTTGGAGAAATTGGACCAGATTTTTTATTAAATTTTAAATTTGTTGATTTCATTTCATTTGTAAAGTGTCAGTCTATAATTATTAAAGTATTTTTGTTTGTAAGATAATGCTTCATACAGAAGATGCCCTTTTGCACGCCCAATTCTTTTTTAAATTGTCATTTTATAAATCGATCTATATTTTTCTTTTATAAAAGTTGAAATTAAATCAATAATGTGTAATTCTAACAAGGCATTTAATAAACAATGTAGATTTCAAAAATAAACGGGCCGCTCAAACGGTACAGTTTACTATTTTTTTCTAACGAATTTTGGCCGGATGACGTTTTATGAAAGAAACGTTCCATTGTTAGACTTGATTTTTCGAGTCCTTCGTCGTTTATCTCTATCTCCTATATACTTGATTTTATGCGTAAGGTACATTGTGCTCAAATATAAGGTACCAATATTTATTAATGGCTAAACTACATAATTCCTGTTTGTGGTTTGGCAAAAAAAATATAGATTTCATAGCAAATGACTTTTAACGCTCAACATCCCTAGAAATGGTTTTTTAATATTAACCGTCTCAATAATGGATGTCGTTTTCCCTGCTGTTAAACTGGTGTAATAACTATTTAAAAAAAAGAACTATTTTTACCCTGATTTTATATTTATCGTTGATTTTTATCATAATATTTTTTTTTGGAACCGGCAATTTGGGCTCACCTGAGGGTACTCAGCCCCGCAACCTAGGGCGGTTGGCAATTACCTATGACGCAAAAGCCTTTCCCCTCCACCTGTGCCTCGCCTCCAAGAAAAATCCCTCACATGGGCGTTAGTTGGAGTCGAACCCCAGACCTCCACCCAGCGAGTATATAACCCAGATGCATCAACCCAGCTAGGCTAGGCATAATAATATTTAGTGTTATTATTGCAATGGCCCAACCTCGCACTCGCATTTCTTCCCTCAACTGTGACCCCTTCACTTGGTGGAATATGATATGGCTTTGGGAATAATGCATAAACAATATGGTTTATATATAGGATTGTATCGATTGAATGATGGTGGTTAAGGATTGTGATTCTCTTTGGTTTAGTGGTTAGATCCCTACGTGGAGATAACATTTGATAATCCAGATGGAAGACCACATAATGAACATCATAATTTGGATATATGTATTTAACAAAGAGAAAATGACAAATTTCTTTTGTCGAAAAATAGCAAAATATTAGTCAAATGATCATTTTAGCCACCATTTTCACAGGTTATGTATGTCACCTGCGAAAATTTAATGAAACTTGCGAAACTTTTTTCAAAACCTACGTAAACTTCATATTGTGCTCAGTTTCGTCCCACGTGCCGAGGCCTAGGACCCCTAGGTATAAAAAGTTGAATTTTTCTCATTACTTCTCATTTTCTCGTTTACAAACTTACAGAATCCTCTAATTGTCATACTTTTTGCATGTTTTGAAAAGTTTTAGCAGATTTTGAAAAGTTTTCGCAGGTTTTGAAAAGTTTTAGCAGATCACATCATACTTTTCGCAGGCGACATAGCTCACCTTCGAAAATGCTGGCGAAATAGTCGCTAAAATGGTCAATCGGCTAATTTCTCATGATTTTTTTTATAAAAACTTAAAAAATTAGACTAAATTTATCATTTTTTCTTTAACAAACTCTCGCACATATTATGAACGAAGAAGAAGTTGTGTAGGAAAGAGATCTGTAATTTGGTTTTTATTACAAAACAAAGATTAGAATGGTTCTATTTTAGGGAAGTATAGAGAACCCATGTGTCGAATTTGTTTATTTCTTAAGTGATTATAAAATGGGGTTTTTAAAATAATCACATCATCAGTCTAAAAAGGTAATATACGTGGCGAAAGATAAGTAAGTTTGAGTGAACCCACAGGCTATACTATAAGTATGGAAGAAGATCTTGGTGGTGGGGGACCACTAAGGTGATGAAAGCAAAGCAGATCAGCCGGACACGTGGTGGCAGTTAAGGTTGTCCTAATCATCGGACGGTTTTTTACGTGTCTGTTTGTTACGGGGTAAAAGCCGAATCAAGAGCTGTGTAACGTGCGGTTAGTGGCTTTGCTTCTCTGCCTCTGATTTTTGTTTGTCCTTTAGTCTTCCAACCAATCGGTGCGCTTTTTCTTTGGTTATTTCACATTGGTAGTTTTAATCATCTTACTTCAAATAAAGTTGTAAGAAAAATAGTAAATCAAGATCTATATTAAGATTGGGAAAATGACTTAAAAATGTAATTATATATCCCAAACGTACAAAAAAACATCATCAAAGTATTTTTCGTACAAAAAACACCATCAAACTAAGTCTTTTGTTCAACTTTAACCATTAATCTTTCATCCATGTTCACAAGCCACCCTATGCAACCGGCTTTATCAGGTAAAGGACTGAGATGGCATATGTTTTTATGACTTGGCAAATTTTTTTGCTTATTTGGCAGTTAACTTCACATATACCACAACTCCTCTACACAACACCCCAATTTCGAACGTATTAGGGCAAAAGTCGATCGAAGTCTGTCTCCTGGCCTCTCATGGAAAGCAGGTCGATATCCACCTCAAGCAGCAACAATTCCAAATCAAAGAAGGTACTTGATTATGCGAACCCTTGTGGACGTGGGTATCCTTCTAGAATTTGGACATCATCTACAGATACCTGGTCGAAAATTTAGGGTTTGTCAAAACTCATTGGTAAGTTTAATTCAATAGTTTATCATCTAATTTTTATACATAATTGTTTGTTTTTATGATTTATTTTTGAAAAAATGAAGGCCCCAAAGAAGAAAAAATGTGAATTTTGGGAATGGGTTGAGGATGAACCGAAATTGGAAAATGAAGGAGAATCGAGTTGCATTGAAATGAAGATATCAATTTTGGAAGATGATTTCAGTTTGTACAAGAAGAAGGCTGATAAGGATTCTATGGATTTTAGAAAAAAATTGGATAAGTTGGGCAGGGAAGTGATTATGTTAAAAATTGTAGTTTTGTTGTTGTTTGGTATGTTTGTAATGAAAGTATTAATCTAGTAGCTTCACCATCTTAGGGAAGTGATTATGTTAAAAATATTAGTTTTGTTGTTGTTTAGTTATGTTGTTGTTTGGAATGTTTGCATTGAAATGAAGATATCAATTTTATAGAAGTGTATGCAAGTTTATTAGCAAGAAATAGCATTCTACTTTCATTTGGACCAAAACTGTACTCAAACCTGGAAAAACAGAAAGTAATATCATTTGGACCAAAACTGTCAACAACTTTATTAGCAAGAAATAGCATCGTACTTCTATTTGGACCAAAACTGTTCAGAAAACTTGAAAAAACAGAAACAAAGAAATAGCATCCTACTTTCATTTGGACCAAAACTGTACAATAACCTTGAAAAAACAAAAACCAAGAAATAGCATCCTACTTTTATTTGGACCAAAACTGTAGTCAAACCTGGACCAAAACTGTAATATCATTTGGACCAAAACTGTAATATCATTTGGACCAAGAAATAGCATCCTTGTAACGCCCCAATTTCAAAAATTTTAAAAATCATTTATTACCAAGGTTCCAATAAAACATTTATTCCCAAAACATAAAACTATTCAACATAATACTTAAATTTAACAGCGGAAACATTTGAAAATACTAAATATAGTTCATTGACATCAATCCTTGGAATGCGATGCGCTGTCGTCAAACCTTGCCCTTCCCTTTGTCCTTTGAAATACCTGAAATGTTATAAAACAACGGGTAAGCTTAAAGCTTAGTGAGTCCACAAGTTACCATACATGCCCACACATTAAACAACCCGTCCTCGAGAACGACCCGACCCTACCCGCCATACAACAGCTACAGGCGTCCATCATACAACAGCTATGGACACGGGAAGGTTCTACCAATCATACAACAGCTATGGGTTCCCGGTTATGGCCCAGCCCATCATACAACAGCTATGGGACAAGGCAATAGTCCAACTCGCCATACAACAGCTACGAGAGGACACGCATCAGTACTGAGCCCAACAACAAATAACCACAGATATAGAGAAAATCATATAACTGTAAATAACACACAAGATGCCTAACATGCAACAACATATAGTAAGGTGAGGATACTCACCTGATTCGAAACCGTGCAGATATTCTCTAATATTCCCACTTAGCTCGACCACACACCTAAATCCCACACATACACAACATATCAAATACTGGCCAGGCTTTTACAGACCTGCCTAGAGGTTAGACCCAATATTTGCCATCAAACCGTGGTCAAAACTAAGTTCCTGGTCAAACAATCGCTCGCCGCGGCGTGGCTCCTCAGCCTGCGCGCCGCGGCTATCATCGAATAATCACGGGGTTTCAGCCGAGTCCACGCCGCAAACATAGCCAGTCCGCGTCGCGGCTCGTAACATTCCAAACTGTTTTTAGAGTTTAACAGTGCATCAATCGGCTAGGGTTTCACTCCAAACCCTTCCTGAGATCAGAAACTACCCTAAGATCACTTCCTTAGGGACATGCAAGTCTATTCATGTCCTTAGTCTAACCCTAAGGGTTACAAGTCATCTAAGACTACTACTTAAGGGATAACACCATAAAACGGGATAAACTGAAATATCAGAAGGTAGATCCTCTTACCTTGCTTCTGGAAAACAGAGAAATGCTCCCGATCGACTACAGCCTTTCCCCACGTTGTATTTCTTCCTTCAAACCTCCCAAAGCCTTGGAACCAAAGAGTCTCTGCTGAAACCTGACGCCTCTGATCCAGAAAGCTCCCAAAAACACGAACCCTAGGGCTGGGTTCCTTTATATAGGCGTTTAAATCCGAATTAGGGTTTTTCACCTTAGCGACGCACCGCGCCGCGGATCTTTTAAAGCCGCGCCGCGCGTACAAAATCATTCGCGAATCCAGATCTCGCCCGAGCCGCGCCGCGGATCTGTCCTGGCCGCGACTCGGCGGAACGGGTCTTACAACTCTCCCCCACTTAACTGGATTTCGTCCCCGAAATCCGCACCGATAAATAATTCTGGATAATGCCTCCGTATTTCCTCCTCCGGTTCCCAAGTCCATTCGGACCCTTTTCGATGCTGCCACTGAACCTTAACTAATCCTATTGTTTTGTTTCGTAAAGCCTTTATCTTCCTTTCAATGATGGCAATTGGTTGCTCCACATAATTTAGGCGTTCATCTAATTGAATATCCTCCAAAGGTACTATTGTGGATTCCTCAGTAACGCACTTTCTGAGCTGCGAAACGTGGAACGTGTCGTGAATCTGACTAAGCTGCTCGGGCAGCTCCAACCGGTAAGCTACCTTACCTACACGGGCGACAATTCGATATGGTCCAATGTACCTAGGGCCAAGCTTTCCTCGCTTCCTAAAACGAATAACTCCCTTCCAAGGTGACACCTTAAGAAGAACATAATCCCCAACTTGAAACTCGAGATCGGACCGTCGCCTATCCGCATAACTTTTCTGTCGACTTTGAGCGGTTAACAATCTCTCCCGAACCTTCTGAATTAACTCAGTTGTCTTGAGCACCACCTCTGTACTACCCAAAACCTGCTGGCCAACCTCGCCCCAGCAAATAGGTTTCCGACATTTTCTTCCATACAACATTTCAAAGGGAGCCCTGCCAATGCTCGCGTGATAACTGTTATTGTAAGAAAACTTAGCTAAAGGGAGATGGGAATCCCAACACCCGGCAAAATCGATAACACATGCCCTAAGCATATCCTCCAGCGTTTGAATCGTCCTTTCACTCTGCCCATCCGTCTGAGGATGATATGTTGTGCTGAAATGAAGGCGAGTGCCTAATTCCTCATGAAACTTCTTCCAAAACCTAGACGTAAATCGGACATCCCGGTCGGATATCACCGAGACCGGTATACCATGCCGAGAGATAATCTCATCTACGTAGACCTTAGCCAATTCCTTTGCAGAGTAAGTCTCTTGGATGGGGAGAAAATGAGCACTTTTAGTCAACCTATCCACGATAACCCAAATAGTGTCCATATGTTGAGGGGTTCTTGGCAACTTCGTGATGAAATCCATTGTGATATGCTCCCATTTCCATTCTGGGATATCAAGAGGCTACAATCTACTAGGGGTGAGCAAAAACCGAACCGCATGGTAAAAAAAACCGAAAAAACCGCAAAAACCGAAACCGATTAACCGCAACCGAAACAATAACCGCGGTGAGGTTTTCAATTTTGAAATAACCGCAAAATTGCGGTGCGGTGCGGTTATATGACATACGCCGTACCGAAATAACCGCAACCGCACCGCATTCAATAACCGCAAACATAACCGCACCGCTAACCGCATAATTGAATAATTATATAGTTTTTATATTAATTAATATGTAGTTATAACTTGTAAGTTTGAGAGATGTGGTTGTTTATTTTAATATTTAATTGGTTTAATCGTAAAACAAGTACCAAATTCATATGGTTAAAGAGACCGTACATAATAACCGCACAAAATAATCGCACCAAATATATGCGGTTAATAACCGAAACCGCAACCACAAAAACCGCAACCGCATAAAATAACCGCATAACCGCACCGCGCTATTAACCGCACCATTTGGTTATTAAAAATTTAATAACCGCATTTGCGGTTAGCGGTACGGTTTTGGCCAATAACCGCGCCTAACCGCACCACGCTCACCCCTACAATCTACCATGAGGCCGTTGGTGCTCGGCCTTGACCTTACGACATGTCATGCATCTTTCGACAAACCAAGCTACTTCCCTCTTCATGCCTGGCCACCAATAATATTCGCGCAGATCCCTATACATTTTAGTTGCTCCAGGGTGGATAGGGAACCTGGATTTATGTGCCTCCTCCAATAGGGTTTGACGAACCCCGCCCAGCTTCGGTACCCAAATTCTCTCATGGCAAGTTAACAAATCCCTACTATCTTTGACCATAGCTGCCAACTGACCCACAATTCTCTCACCTTTCTGATTCTCATTCTTGCTTGCTTCCACCTGGGCTTTCCTAATTAGCTCAAACAACGGTGTCACAATTGTCATCCTTAGACAAATGCCCCGAAGGGGTGTACCCGAAGCCTTCCGACTTAACGCATCCGCTACCACATTGGCCTTTCCAGGGTGGTAGTGTATCTCACAATCATAGTCTTTCAATACATCCAACCATCTTCTCTGTCTCATATTGAGGTTTGCCTGATCCATCAGGTACTTCAAACTCTTGTGGTCCGTGAAGATGGTGCACTTCACTCCATACAAATAGTGTCTCCAAATATTGAGGGCGAAAACCACTGCTCCCAATTCCAAATCATGAGTAGGATAGTTAGCCTCATGGGGCTTCAACTGTCGCGAGGCGTAACCAATCACCCTTCCTCGTTGCATTAAGACTGCCCCCAATCCCGAGATAGATGCATCGCAATAAACTACCATGTCCTCCATGCCTTCAGGCAACGTCAAAACCGGAGCTTCACACAATTTCCGCCGTAAAGTCTCAAAAGCCTGCTGCTGCTCCTCACCCCAACGAAAACCAGCGTTTTTCTTAGTTAGCCGAGTCAAAGGTACCGCAATCTTTGAGAAGTCTTGGATGAAACGGCGATAATAACCAGCCAGACCCAAGAAACTTCTAATTTCAGAGGGAGTCTTTGGAATCTCCCACCTCATCACGGCCTCCACCTTAGCCGGGTCTACCATGATTCCTTGCTCATTTACAATGTGACCCAAAAACTGAACCTCCCGTAGCCAAAAGTCACACTTGGATAATTTTGCATAAAGCTTCTCCTTCCTTAGGGTCTCTAATACTTCCTTTAAGTGTTGTTCATGTTGCTCCCTGCTCCGAGAGTAGACTAAGATGTCGTCAATGAAAACTATAACTGACCGATCCAACATCGGTCGACACACTCGATTCATTAAATCCATAAAAGCTGCAGGGGCATTGGTCAGTCCAAACGGCATTACTACAAACTCGAAGTGGCCGTACCTCGTCCGAAAAGCCGTTTTCGGGATGTCTTCCTCCCGAACCCGCATTTGATGATATCCTGACCGCAAATCAATTTTCAAGAACCACGAAGCGCCCTGCAGTTGATCAAACAAGTCGTCGATGCGAGGCAATGGATATCGATTCTTCACCTTAAGCTTATTCAGCTCACGATAATCTATGCACATCCTATTGGATCCATCCTTCTTCTTAACAAACAAAATAGGCGCTCCCCACGGCGAGCAACTGGGTCGAATAAATCCTTTATCTAATAATTCCCGAAGTTGAATAGACAACTCCAGCATCTCCGGAGGCGCAAGACGATACAGTGCTTTAGCTATCGGAGCTGCACCGGGAGTTAAGTCGATCTTAAATTCCACCTGTCTGTCTGGCGGCACGCCAGGCAGATCCTCGGGAAAAACATCAGGAAAATCCTGAACCACTGGTATAACACCTGCTTTCTGCTGTGGCTTCCTTTCTCGTGTGTCAACAACATAAGCCACAAATCCCGAACCCCCATGCTGAAAATGTCTGCGTGCCCTAGCAGCTGAACAGAAAACTGCACCTCGATTCTTTCTCTCGCCCTGCACAACCAGCTCTCCCCCACTTGGGGTTTGAATCCACACTCGCTTGTTCTTACAATCGATCCATGATTCATGCTGACCCATCCAATCCATACCGATGATGACTCGAGAGTCACTCAACGGTATAGGGATTAGATCGATCGGAAACTTTATTCCTTGAATCACTACTTCGCATCCCCGATAAACACTAGTCGCTTGCATGGTTTTATCGCACTTTCTACTTCTAACGGCCGATGAAGAGTTCCTAAAGCAATACCGAAACTCTTTCCCAATGCGGCAGACACAAAAGAATGACTAGCACCCGAATCAAATAGTGCAAAGGTAGGCGTAGAGTTGACTAAGAATGTTCCTAATCAAAGCATAATAGACATATTAATTACACACACCACAAACGCGAGGCAAGTAAAGAAAGAGTACCCGTGACGACGTCGGGCGCATCCTGTGCCTTTTCGGCGGTCATGACGAATGCTCGACCCTTGGTCTTAGGGGCTTCCCCTTTCCCCTGCCTACCATCGGTAATCCGGAGTGTAGTGGGTGCTGGATTCTGAGTTAGACGGGGACACTGGGCCTTGAAGTGGCCTACCTGATTATAATTAAAACAAATCTTGACCTCTTGTCGACAATCTTTAGCATAGTGGCCTTCCTTCCCACACTTATGGCATATTAACACCCAGCAACGCCCCTCATGATTCCTTCCACATTTACCACACTTACCCTGGCTCCTTTGCCCTTGCTTTCCCTGATCTGCCCCTCGAAATTTCTTCGACACCTGCTGAGTCTGAGTAGGCGCCGGACGCTTCTGCTTTTGTTGGGTTTCCAGTTCCAACTCTCGGGCCCGAGCGGCCGCTATCATATCAGTAAGAGTTTGGTGCCTAGCAGCAGACACAAATTCCCGAATGTCTGTGTGAAGCATCGCCAAGTATCGTGTCATCCTCGTGCGCTCGGTTGCCGCAAACTCTGGACAGAAGAGTGCTCGCTCATTAAACCTTTTGGTGATCTCCGTCACCGTCTCAGTAGTCTGGGTCAGATTTAGGTATTCCTGCGCCAAGCGTTCCATTTCCACCTATGGAACATACTCCAGTTTAAACTGTTCCTTAAACTGCGGCCACGTAATGGCATCCAACTGAGCAGGGGTGAGATCTTTCGTTCGTATCTCCCACCAATCCTTCGCACCCTCTCTTAAAAGATTCGCCGCAAACGTTACCTTGGAGTTCTCAGGACAGGAACATGTGCGGAAAGCACCCTCCACCGCGGAAATCCACCGCATGCTAACAATCGGATCCCTGCCCCCATCGAACATCGGAGGCGAACAAGCCGAAAAGTCCTTATAACTTGCATCCCTAGCACGTGATGTGCTCTGCGTAGCCAGTCGTTCCTCGAGCATTGCCCATAGCTCAGCCTTAATCGTACCAAAGAACTGAGGTATCGCAGCCAACACTTCTCGCGAGACCTCCTCCGCTATCATGTTACGGAGATTTTCATCAGTCGGTCCTCCCCCACTCGAGGCACCCGCATCTGGTCCACCGTTACTTCGAGTGACTGCCATTCTGAAATGCGCAACAGTTTCTAATATCAATACTCGGGTCACTCTTATCTACCCAATTACGTGACTTTCTAGGACTTCGGTTGACTACTCTTGACTCAAGCGTGAATCCTGTGCTTTCGGTAATACTGGCCTGGTACTACCTTCCACACCTATTCGCCCTTGTTCCAAGTTCGTCAATCATCCTCCTAAAATATCACACACATACTAAACCATTTTCTATGACTCCTGCGGTCAGGCACCGTGGTGCCTAATCTTTTGATCTAACTCTCCATCTCACACGTGCCTAAGAGAACTACTGCTAAAGTCGTCGAGTCGCCTCACGGACGCACAGCCGTATACAATCGGGAATAAGATAGACGTTTGAATGACTGATCCTACCCTAGAGTCACAACCAAACAAGGAACAGCCAGTAAGGCCAGACCAAAAATTCTCAGGCTATCTTACCCTAATTGCATATAACCTACCAGCATTCACTAAGCAATCCTAACGACAGTAGCATATAATTCCAAAGCAGCACATATGGCACATAATAGTCTACAGAGTATATTATCCAGGCAACTTTACATTCTAGCACAATAAATTTTATCACATAACACAAACTTGGCATGGGTAACTGAGAATCACAAAACTTACTTGGGCTGACGGTTCGCATCGCATCTTCTTTTACTTTAATTTAACCTTCCAAAAACATTTTCTTAACAAAATCGCTCAGTCCTAAGTTTGAGTTTGGATTTCCAATACAGTTCATCCAAATCCCTCAAACCAAGGCTCTGATACCAATTTGTAACAGCCCAAGTCCACACGTACCAAATATTGTCCGCTTTGGGCTACCCGGACGAAAACTTCCCAGGGGGTCACCCATCATGGAATTTCTCTCGCCCGGGCACGCTTAACTGTAGAGTTCTTATGGGATCTGCCGCCCTCACGGCTTTAAAACGCGTCTGGTAGAGGAGGTATCCACATCCTTTATAAGGCATGTTTCGTTTGCCTCCCCAACCGATGTGGGATCCGGGTGCGCTAACCCTTCTCCTCCCTCATCAGGGATTCGACGTCCTCGTCGAACACCATCAATCCGTGCCCTGGCTCTGATACCATTTTGTAACGCCCCAATTTCAAAAATTTTAAAAATCATTTATTACCAAGGTTCCAATAAAACATTTATTCCCAAAACATAAAACTATTCAACATAATACTTAAATTTAACAGCGGAAACATTTGAAAATACTAAATATAGTTCATTGACATCAATCCTTGGAATGCGATGCGCTGCCGTCAAACCTTGCCCTTCCCTTTGTCCTTTGAAATACCTGAAATGTTATAAAACAACGGGTAAGCTTAAAGCTTAGTGAGTCCACAAGTTACCATACACGCCCACACATTAAACAACCCGTCCTCGAGAACGACCCGACCCTACCCGCCATACAACAGCTACGTGCGTCCATCATACAACAGCTATGGACACGGGAAGGTTCTACCCATCATACAACAGCTATGGGTTCCCGGTTATGGCCCAGCCCATCATACAACAGCTATGGGACAAGGCAATAGTCCAACTCGCCATACAACAGCTACGAGAGGACACGCATCAGTACTGAGCCCAACAACAAATAACCACAGATATAGAGAAAATCATATAACTGTAAATAACACACAAGATGCCTAACATGCAACAACATATAGTAAGGTGAGGATACTCACCTGATTCGAAACCGTGCAGATATTCTCTAATATTCCCACTTAGCTCGACCACACACCTAAATCCCACACATACACAACATATCAAATACTGACCAGGCTTTTACAGACCTGCCTAGAGGTTAGACCCAATATTTGCCATCAAACCGTGGTCAAAACTAAGTTCCTGGTCAAACAATCGCTCGCCGCGGCGTGGCTCCTCAGCCTGCGAGCCGCGGCTATCATCGAATAATCACGGGGTTTCAGCCGAGTCCGCGCCGCAGACATAGCCAGTCCGCGTCGCGGCTCGTAACATTCCAAACTGTTTTTAGCATTTAACAGTGCATCAATCGGCTAGGGTTTCACTCCAAACCCTTCCTGAGATCAGAAACTACCCTAAGATCACTTCCTTAGGGACATGCAAGTCTATTCATGTCCTTAGTCTAACCTTAAGGGTTATAAGTCATCTAAGACTACTACTTAAGGGATAACACCATAAAACAGGATAAACTGAAATATCAGAAGGTAGATCCTCTTACCTTGCTTCTGGAAAACAGAGAAATGCTCCCGATCGACTACAGCCTTTCCCCACGTTGTATTTCATCCTTCAAACCTCCCAAAGCCTTGGAACCAAAGAGTCTCTGTTGAAACCTGACGCCTCTGATCCAGAAAGCTCCCAAAAACACGAATCCTAGGGCTGGGTCCCTTTATATAGGCGTTTAAATCCGAATTAGGGTTTTTCACCTTAGCGGCGCACCGCGCCGCGGATCTTTTAAAGCCGCGCCGCGCGTACAAAATCATTCGCGAATCTAGATCTCGCCCGAGCCGCGCCGCGGATCTGTCCTGGCCGCGACTCGGCGGAACGGGTCTTACAATCCTACTTTCATTTGGTCATCAGAAACCTTGAAAAAAACTATACAGAAACCTTGAAAAACTGTAGTCAAACCTGGACCAAAACTGTAGTCAAACCTGGACCAAAACTGTAGTATCATTTGGACCAAAACTGTAATATCATTTGGACCAAAATTGTAATATCATTTGGACCAAGAAATAACATCCTACTTTCATTTGGTCATTAGAAACCTTGAAAAAAACTGTACAAAAACCTTGAAAAACTGTAGTCAAACCTGGACCAAAACTGTAGTCAAACCTGGACCAAAACTGTAGTGAAACCTGGACCAAAACTGTAGTATCATTTGGACCAAAACTGTAATATCATTTGGTTATCAGCAACCTTGAAAAAAACTATACAGAAACCTTGAAAAAAACTGTACTATCATTTGGACCAGAAACCTTGAAAAAACTGTACAGAAACTAAGTTAGCAGTTTAAGTTAGCATTAATCTCATTTGGACCAAAACTGAGAAATAGCATCCTACTTTCATTTGGACTGTTACAATTTCAGTCCTTTTGGACTGTTACAATTTCAGTCCTTTTGGACAATTTCAGTCCTTTTGGACTGTTACAATTTCAGTCCTTTTGGACTGTTACAATTTTAGTCCTTTTGGACAATTTCTTACAATTTCAGTCCTTTTAGACTGTTACAATTTCAGTCCTTTTGGACTGTTACAATTTCAGTCCTTTTGGACAATTTCTTACAATTTCAGTCCTTTTGGACTGTTACAATTTCAGTCCTTTTAGACTGTTACAATTTCAGTCCTTTTGGACAATTTCTTACAATTTCAATCCTATTTAATGAACATGCATTGAAAGTATGTTGCTATTATGCAAAAATGATGACATAACTTCAAGTAGGTTCCATTAAGTTCACATTGTTTTGCAATAAACCTACATATAGGTTGCATTGTATATACAAAATACAAAAGTAGAGCATACAATTCCCAAAACATCAATGCAACCCCAAAAATACCATAACCAACATTTCTATTCTAAACTAATAGGATGTTCATCTATGTCCCTACTTCCATCTGCCGTGGTTACTTTCCATTTCAGCTTTAACTTAGTCATTCTCTCAGAATGTCCCCTTTGCCTCTTCAATGTTCCACTTTCATGATCCTAGTTTGGTTGAACCTCAACTTGCTCCTGAGATACTCCAGACTCCCTCACAGATTCATCAACATGGTTTGCATCTGGTTCTAATCCTTCTTCAACAGGTGTACTAGAACCTGGAAAAAATATTAAATTATGTTAGCAAACAATTATAGCATTTTTAGCAATATAAGTAACAAACCTTGACCAAGGGTTGGGCATTTGCGTTTGTTGTGGCCTGGATCTTTACAAATACTGTACTTCCCAATTACACCCTTTTTAGTAACTGTATGTTTTCCAACACTTTCTGATACATCTTTTTTCTATTCACTGTTGGCGTGCCTGGCATTTGTCTACGTTTTGGTGGCAAGATGGGATGACAGTCAAGAGTTGGCCATAATTCACTCCCGTTTATTGGTTTTATTGTGTATCTATAACAATTTCCAAACATTGAAGTTGAGAACCAAATTGCAACATATTCCTCTGGATTTCCATTCAAATACAGAATTTCTGCAACGCCATGTAAATATACATCTTTGAAAAGTATAGTGTTGAATCAGGCATAATGTTCACATCTATCTTCACCGTTGATCCAGGATTAGCCCAAAACAACTCAGCACCATAACTTCTTAACTTTTCATAGTGTGACACCAAACTTCCTTCGATTTCCTGAAGTGCATATTTTTTGGCATTTCTACATTGGCCAACAGACACACTCAAGTTGAATTTTTTTCATAACTTCAGCTTTCATTTTCCTGCAACTAATCTTTGGCCTTTCCAATATGTCATTAAGCAAATGTTTTCCAATCCAAGTATATGTCAACATTGACCCTAAATTTACAGCCCTACAACAGTTGTGTTCAGAATTGAAGGGCTTGATTTGGAATGATTTTTCACTGCTCATCCAAGTTTCCCACAATCTAAAGGGACAAGTTGATTTTCCCTCACTTTTGCAACACTTTACTAGCAATCTATTTGAGTCAATTTTTTTATACCAAAGTTTGTATCCGTTTGCAACAGCATAATTGGTTAACATGTGTTTAAGTTCAAGTCGATCACAAAATCTCATACCTAAAATCGGAACCATCGTATCACATTGTTGTGTAGGGTCATGAACAGGATATTGAACAACCGATTACTTCTCTTCACTGTAATCAGCTATACCTTCTAGTGGAATTAGTTTCTTGTTGCACAAAAAAGGATCTTCTGATTTCTTAATATGTATTACCTCATCATCTTCTTCATGGTCCACAGAATACGATTCTGAATGCACCGAGTCAACATCTTCATCGCAGCTTTCAGTTTCTATCCCTCCTTCTTCATCTTTCTCTTCCTCAATCCAATCCAGAACTGGTTCGTTATCATGATCAACAAACACTTGAATTCGTCCAACATTACTAAGGGCAACATCAAGAAACCTCGTGTAGTCATCTTCATCGGTCAAAGGTCTCAACCCATCTAGTAAGGACCTTTGTGGAACACAATAATAAGCAGCAGGTACCCGGTCCTTGACCAATTTCCGTAAGAACAACATCATCTCTTTAATCCCATATTACAGAAATCCACATCGGTAATCACCTGCTTTCGGGGGTAGAAATACGCAAGTGGTCGTGGTGCAAATGCACCTTTATAGAGGACTTCAACTTCGAGCAGTTGTCGTGATCGATTGGATGGACTCGCCATCCTTGCCTTCAACTGCGACTTCGATCGATCGATGGAGGATTAGGGTTTTTTACTGAATGGGTTTTTATGTTTTACTGAAGCATATCCCATCCACGTAATAACATATTAATTGCCACGTAACACTAAAACCGGTTGATAACCGGATACATTGACTCGTTACCTGTTAAAGCCGGTTGCATAGGGTGGCTTGTGAACATGGATGAAAGATTAATGGTTAAAGGTGAACAAAAGGCTTAGTTCGATGGTGTTTTTTGTACGAAAAATACTTCGATGGTGTTTTTTGTACGTTTGGGATACATAATTACCTTTTTAAGTCATTTTCCCTTAAGATTTAGTATTAAGATCCAATCTCTCCTTTTTAGTTTTTATTATATAATTAAGTTTCAAAATACATCTATTTAATTTGAAATTAAATATGGCATGTCCAAAATGTCTTTTAGAGCATTGTCACTTCATATATTCATATTGATCTAGGCAAAGATTTGTTACACTCATGTTGGTCATTTAAGATTATATGCTCTTAGTTGTAACTAGTCGTAACGATATTGTTTCTTTTTCCTCTTAAGATATTTTCTTCTAAATTTTTGCGGTTTGCAATTATAACAATTGTGGTTTGTGCTTAAGAAGTTATAGTTGGTTCCACAAGCGATGTATTAATAATGATGAGTTATAATGGCTACTGGAAAAACAAGTCGTGAGATGATTTGGAGAGTTGTTCATTTTGCTAGGATCTTCAGATCTCAATTCGATCTTACGATCATTACTTTGCAAAACGTAAAACAATCACATTTAAGATCTCAATCTTGACTACCTTGATTATGAGTATCGTTTATTATATAGTTTTATTTGAAAAGAAAAACTAGGACATTTTTAGCCATTTCTCAAACAACTAATTTTAATTTAGTTAGTTATAAGAGTCATTAAGATTTTCTAGTTTTCAAAGTGTAGCAGTTAAGACTTAGAGTGTATTTGATAGCCTTTTAATAAGAACATTGAGATGAAGCTTTTAAATGGCTAGACCATTCAACGATTTTGATTCATCATTTATAGCCTCTGAATTGTTAACTGGGCTGAACCATTCAACAAACACTTGAATTTGAACCATTCATTAGAAAATATTTCCCTCTTTACCCTTTTTACTCTCAATCTAGATTTTATACTATCAATCGACCAAAAGTTCTTCCTCCTTCTCCATCGTAGGCAATTTGTCCTCTTCCTTCGCCACCATCAGCCTCTATTGCGTCTGACTCTCTCATATTCACCGACCTTTATTTTGTCCGCCTCTTTTACGTCGTTTGCCTCTCCTGCCTCCTCCTCCATTGGCGTCGTCAACCACCCCTACCTCTTACTCTATTGGCCATAGTCTGCTGCAACCATAAAGGTATGCTTCTTCTAATCTTTCTTATTTTCTAAAATTTCTTAAAAGGTGAGAACCATATCTTGATATTGTTTAGAAATCTGAAAATCATTCATGAAATTGTTTAGAAATCTGAAAATCATTGTTGGAACTGTTTACATTTTAAAAATACTGTTATGAAATATGAAATTAGTTTTATATGTTGAACCTTTGCTAATATGTGCTCAAACAATCATCTATTTTTTCGAAATGTTAGGAAATGTGCTGAAAAGTTCATATTCTTTGTTGGAATATTGTAAAATGTGTTGAAATTATGGCATGTGTTTGCTAAAATGTTATTTTTCTCAAAAATTATATGAAATATGTGAAATTATGTCTTTTGTTTGCTGAAATTATGTCTTGTGTTGGTTTATACATTTTATTAAACATGAATATTTAATTTACCAGCAAATAGTTCAGAAGGTTAAAATTGTCATTTTGATTATTCAGCATTATACATTCAAATGCCTAACCGACGAACATGTTTTTATTCATATGCATAATCATTCAAAACCACTAAACCATTTAGGGGTTGTTTGGTAGCATCTGAATCATCCAGATTTGAACCCTTCAGATATCTGAATGATCCAGAGGCTCTGAATGAACTGCCTCTAGATTATAACATGTTGTTTGTTAGACATATCGACTGTGCTGAATGAAAAAATAACCCTTTTACCTTTCTGAAGTATTTTCTACTAAATAAAATGTTTTTGGTTTTAACAGCAAAGTAAAAAAAAATTTCAGCAATGAAATTTGATAAACACCGAAGAAACACAACATTTCAGCTTCTTTTGATTTCTAAACAAGACCAAAAAAATTTGATTCCAAAACAAGAACACAACATATTCTGATTTCTAAACAAGAACACACATAATCTATTTCTAAACAGGAACACACAAATCTATTTTCTAAACAACAACACAAAAATCTTATTTTTAAACAAGAGCACTATAATGTTTTTCTAAACAAGAACATAAAAATCTGATTTCTAAATAACTGTTGAGTCAAAGACCAAGGCATCATTGATGTACTTCGAGTTACTTCAGTTGAAGTACCTTCGCTATAAGACTCTGATCTCAAAATGAGCAATTGGGATTTAAAGGAATTGAGTTGGAGAAAAGTGGGAGATAGTGCCGCTATCTTTGGAGATAGCGACGCTATCTTGTGTAATCGTAACTTCCGACGATTGTGGAGATAGCGACGCTATCTTTGAAGATAGCGCCGCTATCTGTCACTGATTTCACAAAACCCTAGATCTCGAGTTTTGAATCGTATTTAAGGGCTCTAAACCCTAGGTAGCTGTCATTTCTTCCCCTTCAACCTCCAGAAACGTCTCTAACATATCCCTAGCCTCCTTGGGTTCGATTTTTGGCTCTTTAGATCATCTTGGAAGATTTCTTGAAGAGAAAAAAGACGCATGGTGGTGCTAGAGGGTGTTCTCTAAGCTTGAGATATCAAGATCTACATTCTCTAGACCATTGTGAGTAGAAAGTTTCTCCCTTTTGTGTTTCTTCGATTTTCTAGTGTTTATGGAGACTTTATAAGGATGTTTGGTCCCTTGTTGCTTGATCTTTGGAGTATGGTGGAAAAAGGTCAAACCTTTATGTCCATAGTTGCATCCCTTCAGCTTTTGAGTCAGTTTGGGAGTGAGTCAAGCTCTCATAAGGGATTTGCTTGATGATTATGGTTAGTTTCATGCTTTCGGACTTGGATTCTAAGTTTTAGACATGGATTTGACATACATGACCATAAAGGTGGTGACTTTATGGGTCAATGGTCGTTTTAGGCAAGTTCTGGAAGGACTTGACCCCTAGCTTGAAACGACCAAAAATTTACAATATAAATATGTAAACTAAAATGTGTGTAATTTAAATGTTATATGTAAAATTTATGAGAAATTATGGTTGTGAGGGTAATTTAGTCCTTTTACCATGAAAAGGGTAAATTGGTCATTTGACCATATGCAGAAATTATTATAAAAAAAAACTTTATTATAGTTTAGGACTAAAAATGTGAAAGATTTGATCCTATGAAAAGATAAGTGATTATGGTGGTCAAGGTTCAAGGAAGTGAACTAGAGGGACCAAAACTGTAAATATGAAAATATAAAATGAGAAAAATATCTCATAAATCAACACAAATCAGTAGAGAGTTCGAGAGAGAGCTAGAGAGCTGGAGACACGGGAGATTTCAAGTTCACGAAGAATTGAAGCAAGGAATCAAGAATTTAACACTTGGAATTGGTGATTCCAAGCTTCTAAGGTAAGTATTCCAAGTTCTACCTAGATTGTCTTGATGGGTTTTCTGGAAACTGAAATTTGAAATTTCAGTCATGAATTATGTAGTTTAAATGGCTTAACACTTCCAGTAAGTCATGCTAAAAGGACTTAATTCAAGAATATGGAAGTAGGTTGCTATTTTTCAAGAATTGAGATTTTGATCAAGAACCTTAGATTGTGAGTTCTTGTGATTAACTTGATTCTAATGGTTTAAAACTTGAAGAAATTGAAGGGTTTTGGTCTTGGAACAAACCTCTATCGATTAAGCAGAGTATTAAGTACTTAATATGAAAAAATGGGAATTTGTAGCATAAAAATCGGGGAATTCTGGACTGCTGTTCAGCAGGCGCGATGCGCCCCTCACCTGGGCGCGATGCGCCATCGCGGCAGAGTGAAAATGCAGTTTTGGTTCAAGGTCTCCTGCCAAGTGATTTTCCATTTTTAAGTTTTGGTCCAAAACTTGTCCATTTGACCCCAAATTTTAAACATAGGTCTAATATGGTCCAAAACTTCATAAAAAATTATCGGAATCGAAATACGACCCTCCGAAGGTACTGTAGTAAAATACGTATAAAATACAATTTAACTAAAGTTGGTCATTCACGAGTTATACACTTGTTTTGACCATTAATGGTATAATAAGGACTCTAACATGTTATAGAGTCAATTAAAATGTAAATTAATGTATCATATACCATATATAGGTGCAAGCCAAGTAATCAGACACCGAAAGGGTAAAGAACCGAGGGACGTCTAAACGACTTTTCAAGAGTTATAAGGTGAGTACATGTAGTATTTTTATCCATTTTGGGATACATGGCAAGCAAGTAAGTATTTTTCAGATTTCCATATAATATTTTTATGTGTGAAAATATTTGCAAGAATGGTTTATTTCCTAGTTTATATGGAAAGTAAATTGCTATATTTGAAAGTATGATTTTGGCAATAGCCTAGATTATGGTAAAAGCATGTTTAAGTCTAGAGCTTGGCATTTAGCCATTATGTGTACAAATACTGTTTCAGTTTTCAGAAAGTATTTTTATATATGACTGGTATTGTAGCTAGCAATGTTAGTAAGGGAACTATGTTCCAACCTACCCGGGTTAGGTAAGGAGTCTACTGGGGAAAACCCCTTCGCGAAGTAGGCTGCCTCAGCACTTCTACTGTGAGGATTGATCCGTTCTTTCTAGTTGTAGAGACTTGGGGTATCACTTATAGTGATTAAAGCCCTAAGTATAAAAATCTAGCAAGTTTATAAAACCAGTCAAAGAAAGAATCTAGTTTTGAAAGATATAAAATGTTATAGTATATTAATACTATAAAGTTTTGGCAAATGTTTATGTTATAAAATTTTTTATAAAAGGTCAAAAAGGGAGATTAAATGTTTGAGTCTAAAACTCATGTAACTCACGAGACATTTTGTCTTACGTATTATATTTTTAGGCCATGTATTCCAGGTTCAGGTACAAAATTGTAAGATAGTTTGGAGCTGCGAAATAAGTCCTAGGGTGCAAAGGAGTGGAGCTGAATACAGCCCCCATGTATTGGTATTTGATTGAATCCATTTCCCTTAAACTTATGGTTGATCTATATGTAATTGTAACACCCCTTTTGTTGTATTTAAACAAGTACAATGGTTTTGATGAACCGTATTTTGTAAAATATGCTTTTATGTAATATAAATGGTTTGTAAAATTGGGGCGTTACATAGCTGAATAGATTAAGAGCTTAATGAAGCTTTTGTTGGATTAGGTGTCTAAGCCATGACTTTATATTTATATTTATCTTGTTAATTGAAGCAAAGTCCATTTGGGTTGCCCTCATAACTTGAGGTTAGGATAGAGTTCAGTAGAGTAAAAGGTTGATTTATTAAATGTTTAATAAATCAATAGAATTAATTAAATGGTTTATTAATATATTTAAGTGTTAATATATTAATTAGAAACTATAATAATTAATTAAGATTTAATCTAGAATTAATTGGATTTAATTCAGTGATTAAATTAATTAATTAAAAGTGCAGGGACTGGTTTGTATTGATTCAATAGTTGAATTACTGACAAACTAGAAGCCAGGGGCTAGATTTGGCGCCACCTTGGAGGCTTCTTCCAAGGGTGGCGAAAACCCTAATTAGGGTTTAGAAAGTCTGGTCCAAGTGGTCAACAGGCTTGCCCACTAAGGGGGCTCCTTAGGGTTTCAGGTGTAACCCTAGAGGCTATAAAAGGAGACTCCTGGCACTCCATTTTCGGCGTCACTTTTGAACAAGATTACTCTGCTGGACTGTCTTCTCCATTGCTTTGGGTGTGACTTGCATTTGAGGCAGGACACTTGTGCTGCTAGCTTCAAGAACAAGATTCAAAGGTTGGTAATTCTTGTTTTGATCTTTAGAAATTATTGTTGGCCTTTAGTTTTGGTTTATTATCTTCATAGAAGAAAACATAGATCTTTCTAGGGTTGCATGTGAACCATAAGAGATTATTTGTTCATTGTTTGCTAGAAAACCCTTCAGCTTTGGGACTGCTCGTAGTTAGCGCTTCTATCTGAAGGAGATAGTGACGCTATCTTGAGGAGATAGCGGCGCTATTTTGCATTGACTTTGATCGTTGACTTTTGACATTTGACTTTGACAAGTTGACTTTTAGGTCAACTTGGATGGATTAGAGATTTGGATCGTAGGATCGTTTTGGGTCTTTCAGATCATTGATTTACAACTTTGTACAAAGTCGATTGTACAAAGAGATGAGTTTTGAGATATATGTTATAAACCTAGTTTAATTGTTATGACAACACTATTTTATGATGATTTAAATATTATAAACATGATATTCACAAAAAGTTATTAAGAATGAAGGATTGGTTTTCAAACTTTTACTAGATAAAGTTAAGAGTTTTAAATGTGTGCTTTACTTGACTGTGTGTCAAATGGATTAACTGTAACATCCCAAAATTTTTTGAGTAAATTTAAAAAATTTTAAACGAAAACTTAAATATAATAAAAGCCACTTAATTAATTTTCATAAAATTCTATAACTTATAAGTTTAATGAAAACACTCCAGGATTAACAGAAGTTAACGAAATCACAATATAGCGGAATATTAATTCAAAAACAGTCCTCCAATGAAGCAGCACAGTGTATACACGTCACGCCTTGCCATCCATTGTACCTGATGTACCTGAAACATTAGTTTATATAGGGAAAGGGTAAGCACGGAGCTTAGTGAGTTCCTCAAAATACCATACGATCCATCACACAACATAGAACACATCATAACCATTCATATGTCTGTGAGACTCGCGGGCTATCCCTGTTCCGCCTGAAGACTCACGAGCAGTTCTCGTTCCGTCTTATCGCTCGCAGGCTTTTCCCGTTCTGTCTAATGACTCTCATGCCATTCCCGTTCTGCCTATTGGCTCGCGGGCTATCCCGTTCCGTCTAATGACTCGCAGGCTATTCCCGCTCCTCCTATTGGCTCGCAGGCTATCCCGTTCCGTCCACAAACAATCATTATCATAGCAATAATTCATACAATTATCATAACAGGTAAGATCACCTTAGTCTAACATATCTTCTTTCCTACGCATGCAATATCACATATAGTATAGTGAGAAGACTCACCTGATTATAGTTGACTATAGCGTTTAACTTTCTCTGCTTTGTATTCCCTTTCAACCTTAACTGTTAACATGATAAGAAATCTATCATTTCTTAATCCTTAACTATATTATAGCCGCATCATTAAACCCTTCAATAATTCCAACATGATACTCCATGATTTATCAAGTAAAGAACGGCCAGGTAGAAGATTAGATGGGGTGGCAGGATCCTTTCAGTATTTTAGCCTTTCGGAAAATCCAACAACCAGATCCCAAGTAATCGGCCTAGTCACCGTCCTCGTAAGTAAATCAATCGGTATTATTTTCGGAATTACGAATTGTTATAATAACGACGTTTTTAAGGTTTTTGTTTACTATTGTTGGAAATAAGTATAATGTAACATATGTTATACTTATTAAATATTCTACTTCTTAACACACAAATTATTTTACAATACTTACTTAAGGTATAGAAAGGTTTGTAGTTACCTTATGACCGTTCGTCGAGATCTATAACTCCTTCGTTAGACTTTTGAGCTTCCTTTCGCTCACTTGCTTACACTCAAATCCTTAGCAAATTCTATGGAATGGTTTTGTGATTTCTTGGTGTGGTTTATGAGATGTTTTGGGGGGTATTTATACTTGAATTCTTGAATTAACAATTACTTGCCACTTTTGACAAAAGATTTTAATAATATAATTTTGTTGAAATTAATGACCTTCTAGAATCAGTCTGTTCAAGACTGATTTAGCCGACTTTAAACCCATTAAATTCACATTTTTATTTGATATTCCGAAAGTTCATCTTAATACCTTTCCAGGGACGTATAGTATGTATTTATACGATTTTTCTATGATTTATTATGAATTTTTGAAAACAGACTATCTAATCTGTCAATTCCGAACTAATCAGTAAAGATTGCATTTTTTACCATAGATAATGTCATTTTCAAGCTTACTATTATTTATGGTAATTGTACTAGACTCAATTTTTAAACTTTGTGCACTGGTTTGAGATCCAAACGATTTTCCTAGAATTAATTATGATTTTTCTAAAAATGACACAAAATGCTGATTTTCATATGAAATTGTAACTAAAGTTTTTTTTAGCTTTATAACTACCAAAAATCATATAATTCTTAACACTCTTATTTTAAGTATATGTTATAATCAGGATACAGGTCCTACAAGTCTCCCCCACTTATTTGGATTTCGTCCCGAAATCCGCATTCTCGAACGCCTTTATGTATTTCCCATCGAGTCTTCAAAAATCCTCCTCGTCTTATTGTCGAACTTTTACAAGGTTTCATTATCTTTCCCCTTCAACATTCACATATCTCTGTAATAATGCTTAAGGTCCTATTATTCTCATTCACTCCGTTTTTTTTTTCTAGTTACTCTAGATGTACAAAAAAAAAACTCTAACTGTTTCTCACAGTTCCACACATCAACTTGACCGGCTACTATCTACAGTACATATTTAGTACTTTCTAATTAGTTAACCTAGTTAACTTGCAACACCTAATTTTAACACTATTTCGTATTTATATGAATTCGCATATTTCAACATACATTTGTCTCAATTCAACATTTTCTTTTGAATACTTTTTGGCTAAATAAATCTATATTTGTAAAATCTCAAATGTTTTTGTTTCTCCGAAAAAATATAAAATTTACATCATCTTTCGTAAGTTTTTTTTTTGGAGTACCGAACACTCTTTAAACTATTTCCATTATCGGGAGACATAAAATTTTGTTTTATTTCAAAAGTCTCTTCATTATCTTGTTCTCACCGGAATCAAGCAGCGAATTTTGAAAAATGTAGTGAAAAGTCTGATCTACTGTAGTTAGTTTGAATTTCGGTAATTAAAACGTGAGGTGTCCTTTCAGTTCTGTGTGTCCTTTCGGTTCCAGCTGCAAGATACTATATATACAGGTATGTAGTATCATTCATTTCCACATTCATTTTCAGTCTCATCCTATCTTATTACTAGTTTGTTCGTAAACGAACTCATATTTAAAGCTGAGTCATGGAAAACAGATCTTCAATGGGCGATCTGTCGAACCCTGGACCTGGTTTTCCGCAAGGAGAGGGTACTTCAAACCAGGAATTCTTAATAGAGTTCGGTGACTTAACGTTCTAGACATCTATCATCCATATTTTGTTTATATTTCTAATGTTTTGTTTGATTCTGAATTATGTTACAGTCTTCCAGATATACTACCAATAGAGCAACTCCACGGTGAGCCGAAAATTTTTCCCGAGTTGAACATTAACTCAGAAGATCCGGTGCATGCATCATTAGACTTTTCACTTGATCAGACTCCATACCTTCTACCAGGTTAAATTCTTTAAATGATTGCTTCTATGAATATTCAATTTTGTTTATCATCTGACAGTTGTTATTCGTAGACCCATTTGTAGATGATCTATCTGACTACAATCCATTCATCGACGTACCCTCAACGAGTAGTGAGATTACCCCCATGAATCAAGGATTCATGGCTGACATTCAGAATGAAAGTCAATTACAAACAACTCATAACATCAATATTGAAATGAATCCCGAACTTGGGGTTGGTTTTCAATATCAAAATCACCTTCAGGTGATTCAGAGGAACCTAGAAGGATTTCAAAATCCTGGGTCCATGATTGAAAACGTACAATTACCACCGATAGAAGCTACTGATTTTAATGAATCAATGTCCATCTTTGGTTCAGAAAATCAGGATCATGTTCAAATGATCCCAAATATTAATAGTACATTTGAACTCAATCTTTCGGTTCCGACAACCTCAGTAGCTGGCAGTAGAAAAGGTTCCAGACACTCATTAAGTAGAGAAATAATAACTGAACACTTTAACGAACCAATTGAGAAAGCTACGAAGGAACTCAACATTGGAACGACACAATTAAAAAAACGCTGTAGAGAATTAGGTATCAATCATTGGCCCCAACGACAACTTACGAGTTTGCAAACCCTTATTGATCGTGCTGAGGTAAAGAACTACATTTTTTTAATTCCTTTATATCATAAGGATGAAATTACTAAAGTTATTTGTGCCACAGGAATTTGGTAATGAATTTATTGAGGCAACAGAATTATCGGGAGATTTAATACCCAAACTAAAAAAAGAAAAAGAAGCGATAATTGAAGGGTCACAATCGGGTCTAACAGACGGCACAAAGAAGCTAATACAAGCTGCTCATAAGGTTGTATTTAGGAAAAGAAAAATTCAGGAAAAGGGGGAAACTTCATCAAGAACTCATACACAGCAGCAATCTCCGCCATCTAATTCTGGTATGAGTAGTATTAACCCTGGTTTACTCGAGTCTTCGAGTGAGGAGAATTTTTGAGGCTTTGTAGGTGACCTAGCCTGGTTTCCTCCTTCTTATAGCTACACCCAACTGGTTCCGAATTAGAGCCCTTCCTCATCACTGCCCTACTTACACATGCCCTAAATGAGTCAATATTTAGCCCCTAATCATGGGGTTACAGGTTCCAACCCTATCGAGACCCCATACCTTGAAGCTCCTCCTCCAATAACTGAAAGCATACCCCTTGCAAATCCTCAAGAAGGTACAAGTCAACCTAATGATGACAAAGATTGGAGTGTAGAATATCTTTTCTCGCTTCTTTCTGATTCTCCGGTTTAGGTTAGTAGTTCTGTAAACTTTTCTTAATGTATTAATATAAAGTTGTAGTAATGAATTAAATATATTGACGTGTTACTATAATTTTAATAATTTCATCGATTCAATATAATATTCATGTTGTTCCCTTAATTTTGTATTCCTCCCCCACTTGGACTAAAGTCCAAGTCTGTTTATTCGATTTATAATTTTTTTTACGAGCTCTTACTCTCGAACAAAAACCAAGCACACTCTGCTCAGCCAACAACTTGCATCAGGGGCAAACACCATATCAATAAACATGTTTCGATAATGTAAAGACGTTTACATCAACCACCATATGTTACTCATCCGCTTGCGACCCTAGTCAACACCTCTATCGTCAGTTACCTCAATCACGAGCGAGTGATCCAGACTCTCAACCCACACGACCTGATCAATCACTCAAGCAAGATCAATACAAGGGTAGGTAGCCCCACTATTACACAGCACCAGGCATGTACAAAGTCGACTCAAAAATACCCGCTATCATCTCAGGCGCCGCTTGCACCTCTTTGACCGTGAGTTGGAAAACTCACCCTTGCATCCTCTAGTCCCTGTCTGACTTGTGCGTCCATTAGTTGCATGAAAAATAGCTACCACAATAGCACTTTGACATTCTCCCTTTCCACAGTCTTTAAGCTCAGTAATCAACTTAAGCATGATCGGTCCAACCAAACTGGTATGATCACATCTTAATTGTTCCTACTGAACCTCGCAATCAACATTCACCAATCGAATGGATAAAGGTTTACCACATTACAGTAGCATTTAAGTCAACTATGCTAGACACTCACACACTCAGCTCCTTGGATCCTTCGTGACGAACTCCCGACTCAAACGCAGATCCTGTGCTTTCGATAGTAGGAGCTCTACTACTACCTTCCACACCTATCCATGTTCGTTCCAAGACCCGTCTCGAAATATCCAATTCGCTTCTCACCGATAATTTTAACACATATGCCCTTACAAGGCATATGTCAACCCTTCTAGGAATACTTGGAATCCCACCCCCACCCTGCTATTCTAACTAAGACGGAACTTCCTCCAGTGATGACAAATTGTTTCGCGAACTTAGTTATATACAATATCGAACTAAACAGTCTTTCAAATAAGAGAATCTTCCCTAAGGCAACAACCAAACAAGGAACATGCAATAAGGTCAACTCACGCATTCTATGACTATTCAGTCCATATTGTATACAACTTAGTGGAAATCTCTAAGCAACCTATCGGCACTAGCATACAGTTCTATTAGCAAATAGCATATAATAATACAACAATGTGTGATCTCTACCAGGCATTTCAGCAAACATATACCATATGTTTTTTTTAACATCCACAATATTAAATACTTAACCCTTTTCTCATACTGGCGTCGGCTGTCGGTACACACTGTGTCTTCAGTTCACCCTTCATAAAACATCTTTATTTCGTAAAAATGTTTTAAGAAAACTCTTAAGCCTCAACTTGAGTCCAGAACTCACTAAGTGAGCCTGATTCTCTCAAGCTGTGCTCTGATACCAACTTGTAACATCCCAAAATTTTTTGAGTAAATTTAAAAATTTTTAAACGAAAACTTAAATATAAGAAAAGCCACTTAATTAATTTTCATAAAATTCTATAACTTATAAGTTTAATGAAAACACCCCAGGATTAACAGAAGTTAACGAAATCACAATATAGCGGAATATTAATTCAAAAACAGTCCTCCAATGAAGCAGCACAGTGTATACACGTCACGCCTTGCCATCCATTATACCTGATGTACCTGAAACATTAGTTTATATAGGGAAAGGGTAAGCACGGAGCTTAGTGAGTTCCTCAAAATAGCATACGATCCATCACACAACATAGAACACATCATAACCATTCATATGTCTGTGAGACTCGCGGGCTATCCCTGTTCCGCCTGAAGACTCACGAGCAGTTCTCGTTCCGTCTTATCGCTCGCAGGCTTTTCCCGTTCTGTCTAATGACTCGCAGGCCATTCCCGTTCCGCTTATTGGCTCGCGGGCTATCCAGTTCCGTCTAATGACTCGCAGGCTATTCCCGTTCCGCCTATTGGCTCGCAGGCTATCCCGTTCCGTCCACAAACAATCATTATCATAGCAATAATTCATACAATTATCATAACAGGTAAGATCACCTTAGTCTAACATATCTTCTTTCCTACGCATGCAATATCACATATAGTATAGTGAGAAGACTCACCTGATTATAGTTGACTATAGCGTTTAACTTTCTCTGCTTTGTATTCCCTTTCAACCTTAACTGTTAACATGATAAGAAATCTATCATTTCTTAATCCTTAACTATATTATAGCCGCATCATTAAACCCTTCAATAATTCCAACATGATACTCCATGATTTATCAAGTAAAGAACGGCCAGGTAGAAGATTAGATGGGGTGGCAGGATCCTTTCAGCATTTTAGCCTTTCGAAAAATCCAACAACCAGATCCCAAGTAATCGGCCTAGTCACCGTCCTCGTAAGTAAATCAATCGGTATTATTTTCGGAATTACGAATTGTTATAATAACGACGTTTTTAAGGTTTTTGTTTACTATTGTTGGAAATAAGTATAATGTAACATATGTTATACTTATTAAATATTCTACTTCTTAACACACAAATTATTTTACAATACTTACTTAAGGTATAGAAAGGTTTGTAGTTACCTTATGACCGTTCGTCGAGATCTATAACTCCTTCGTTAGACTTTTGAGCTTCCTTTCGCTCACTTGCTTACACTCAAATCCTTAGCAAATTCTATGGAATGGTTTTGTGATTTCTTGGTGTGGTTTATGAGATGTTTTGGGGGGTATTTATACTTGAATTCTTGAATTAACAATTACTTGCCACTTTTGACAAAAGATTTTAATAATATAATTTTGTTGAAATTAATGACCTTCTAGAATCAGTCTGTTCAAGACTGATTTAGCCGACTTTAAACCCATTAAATTCACGTTTTTATTTGATATTCCGAAAGTTCATCTTAATACCTTTCCAGGGACGTATAGTATGTATTTATACGATTTTTCTATGATTTATTATGAATTTTTGAAAACAGACTATCTAATCTGTCAATTCCGAACTAATCAGTAAAGATTGCATTTTTTACCATAGATAATGTCATTTTCAAGCTTACTATTATTTATGGTAATTGTACTAGACTCAATTTGTAAACTTTGTGCACTGGTTTGAGGTCCAAACGATTTTCCTAGAATTAATTATGATTTTTCTAAAAACGACACAAAATGTTGATTTTCATATGAAATTGTAACTAAAGTTTTTTTTAGCTTTATAACTACCAAAAAACATATAATTCTTAACACTCTTATTTTAAGTATATGTTATAATCAGGATACAGGTCCTACATTAACATTCAACGAAAATGAATATTTTGTGTGGAAATATTCAAATCCTTAATAAGAACTTTTTAATTAATATATGGTAAAGGGTGTTGACAAAAGGGAAGTGACACCTAAATTATGGATTAAATTGGATGTCTATTGGCTATTAATGATTCATCACGAGTTAAACTTAATGTATTGGCCAAGATAAGAATAGGGCAAGGACAAGCATTATAGTTACTTTAACTAACTACCAAGGTGATAACATCTGGATTTTTCTACTATTAGGTACATATCATAAAGTTTTTTACTAAATATTTTGGTTCATGACCACTATTTTGAGTATCTTATATTGTTTACCATGAAAGCTAAATATTTGGCTTATAAACCTTTTAAATCGTTTATACTTATGAATTTTCAAGTAAAAGCTAAATGCCAGTACTTTGAACTCTATGCAGAGCATAAATGAAGGTTTTTAAGAAATGTTTTTCTATGATAAAGAATCATTTGACGTGTGAATGTTGAAGAATATTATATGTTAAAAATTTTCCTTTGTACTGTGTGACAAAGATGTTTAAATGATTAAAGAAAAGCTAAGCATGTTTATAGTGTCTTGAAGGTATCAAATTTATGTTGTTAAGGTTTATGTAAATTATATAAAGTATATGATTTTCAATAGTTATATGTTTTGTTCAAACATGTACATATCATAACATTGTATGATTATTTAGCGTGAAATAAAAGTAGTGATCACGCATACATGCCATTAGAACTTATGAAATAAAGTTTGAACTCTTCTGGATGATGATCTATTACAACGTACCTAAAAGACAATATCAGGCTGGTAGACCCCCTTTGTGAGGTATATGTCTTATGGAAAAGATGTCAAGGTAGGTTGATTTGTTCTTCATATCATGGTCTAGAATTGGGGTATCACTTTATGTGTTAGTTCATATGTATAAAATTCAAGATTGATACATACCTGATACATAAAGTTATTAAATGAACTAAGATGTTATGATGGACGCGACCTAAGGTCATTATTACTCAAGCTTGCATTGGAATATAAATCATGCATTACATATGTTGCATCTAGCATGATTTATGATAAGTAGATGTAAAGATTATGTTTTTAAGTATGATTATATTATGTTTTGACAGAGATTGATATTTTTAAGAATAGCCTTTTCGTGTTTGAAACGATTGTGTTTCAAAGTATAGATATGGAATGTTCTGAAAGGATTCTATGTTTTACAAATTAGCCTTTATGATGTTTAAAAAGGCTTATATTGTATTTTAAGAGAGGCTATAGTAAGTTTTAATAAGCTTTTATGTTTTTAAAGTATATATGTCATATCCAAAACTTTATAATTTCATGTATTGTTTTGGAAGACCTTATGATAAGGTTTATGTTTATAAGAAAAGTTTTCAATATCCAATTCTTAAAAAGTAAAGACCATGTGAAGATTTGACATATTTTTATGTCTAAGGCAGGAAAGAGTTGTTGAAAGATCAAGCGGGTTGGAGGGCGGGGGTGCCGGCCCCATTGGCGTGATGGTACCGCCATGTGCGGATTCTCGATAAAAGGGTGGTGTGCTGCTTGGTGAAAACGCTTTGGCTGGTGGTGAAGGTTGTACTAGTGCTTTTTTTACTTGTACATTGAAGTAGGTTGGGAACGATTGGTTTTCAGTGTTGTGGGTTGGGAAATATAATCTGAGAGGAGGGAGAAAAGTCGATGTGGCATGAGGGTTGGGAGGGTTGGGAGAGATGGACTCCCCCACCATAAAACCTACGTAGCTCAGAATACAACTTGCCTTACGTATTTTCTTTTATGTGCCATGTATCTCAAGTTTGGAAGCAAAGATTTAGAAGTTATGATTATTAGAAGTCATAGAAGCGGGACTTAACTATGCCTTTTTTGGCTTCACTATGGGTTGTTAAAACGTGTATGTAACCCCCAAGTTTGTTTACCTTTTTAAAATAAAATTGTTGGGACCAAATGTCTAAATATTTGACTTTATATCAAAAGTTGTTTTCTAGTTATTACATGTTAAGTATATAAAAGATGTGCTTTACATAAATTATGATCATATGCATCCACTTTGGATGGATTGGGAATACGTGGCAACTTGAGACTTAGATACCCAAAAATAAGAAACGAGTTAGTGATTATATTATAGAAGGTAGTACAAGGGATTTGCGACCCTTTATGTGGTGCTAGGGTGATGGCCCTTTAGAACCTAGTTGAATAGACATATAAAGTGTGACATTTCTTATAGGCCCATAGGCCAAAGAGAGTGTGTGGTGTGCTTTATGTTATGCTCGCACAGACCCGAGTTTAGCCAACACATGTAGTGTCGTAAAACTCGGCTTACTCGGTTGAGTACTTGGAATCTGATATATGTTGAGGCACTTTTTTGGAAATCATTCAAATAACTCAGAATCGGTCAAACTCATGTCAAACTTAGAACAAATCGGTCAAACTAGGAAAAATCGGTCAAACTCGAGAATTTTGACATTTTTTAAATAAATAATTATAATTGTTTTTTTAACATGTATTATATATTTACTTAGTTAGTAAACATTTAGTTGTTTAATTATAATGTTTTTCAATTCAATTCAAATTTGATGCAATTATGATTGTATTCAATATTTCAGTGTGTTTGAACATATAATGTGTATATTTCTTAAATGTGTAGGTATTTACCACTTTTAGTATTTCAGTCATTCATTGTGTATAACCATATGATGTTTATGTATTTATTTCTTAAATGTGTATGTATTTTTTATTTTTAGTATTTGAGTTTGTATAATCATATAATATTTACATATTTACCCAATTCGAGTACTCTCCACATAGGTGAAGTACTCGTTACTCGCTAGACGACCGACTAGGACTCCCTAGCGACTTTTGCAACACTAATCATGTGTGATATTGACTTTTGATATGGACTTAGGTTGGGATATAACAACATTGCATCCTTTAACATTATTGAATTGATATTGATGAGTTTTGATGGATCATTGGCACCGCTTATATTTAGAAATGTTTCTTCTTGAACCATGTTTATATTAACCTTTTGATGTTTTGAAATGCTTTCTTGGGGTTTTACTTTGTGTTTAGAATATGCAAATTCCTTACATACAACAAAGCTTAACCCCAATAATGCACACTAGGTTCCTAAGCGTAATCTATGGATTTTGACATATGTTCCGGTTAGAGGATTAGATATTGAATGATATCATAGGAGCTTGGACTTTTAGAAGACATTTTGGGTTATAATGATATTGACATACTTATGCTATTGATGAATTGTTGCAAACGTCAAATTATGTTTCAACTATTAAACACTTCAACTTTGGGACCTAATTTCTATAATTGGACATTCATTTTATAAAATAAGATTTTATTAAACTAGTCCCAAATAGCACATGCGAGGGGTGTCTCAATGATTTTGAAAGACTCTGGTTTCAATACATGTAACTCTACTTGCGATTTGAATTGAAGCCTCATGAGGTCCGATAATCACAAAATTCCAAACTAGTCTGTCTTCCAGACCTTCAAGATATAGTTGCATTTGTGTTCTCTATTGATTATAGTATTCTCTGAGGAAAAATGGAGCTCTAGTTCCATATCCGATACTATTTGCCACATTATAAGTCAAAACTCAATAATAATCATGATTTACCGTTGGATCAAATGATCAAAATGTTATGAATGAATTAAAGAATTCACAAATAATGAACAAGATGAATTTGAAACCAGCCAACGCAAAGATGACAGATAAGCATGAATCAACCAACTCAAAACAAGTTGGCTATACCAACTAAAATAACAAAGGTTCCAAAATAATCACAATGGCAGAGTGCGGCAATTAACTAGAATTAGCGGATAGAAATATGAACACGATAAATTGCTACATGTTTTCTTTATATAAGATTGAAAGTTGTTACTTTATTCTAAGAGAGTATAAGCAATATTACTAAACTCCCAAGTAACAGATTTGCTAACTTTAAAAAGAATCATAAAGACCTATATATAGGCAAGGCAAGTGACATGCATATGATGCTGTTAGTAATTCCAATACATTATGAGACTATAAATCGTTGATCAACTAAACTATTATTGAGAATGAGTAAGTGTTGGAACAGTATAAACATGTCACAACGACGTTGGTCCTCACTGTGTGATCTTCCAGTGATCATTCTTTATGTCAAAATTTTCAGTCTTCAAAGCATAATGCAAAATCACTTTTCATGTTCTACACACATGCACATGCAAATGCTCCCATCGCCCTGTCGTCTCTCCCTACACTCAAAAAAAGCCTCCTATTTTGGGGTCTAATTTTTTTTCGGTTTTGATGCGATGTTCGATGTTCGATTTCGTATTTAGATCTTTGAATTTTAATTTGACATATTTGTATAAAACATGATTTTGATTCAACGATGGTGGTGGTAATTGATGACAATGGTATCAGATTGTAACTACGGTTTTATGTTCCAAGAACCTCCAAACAAATCCAAACACAAATAATTTAGAAAAATAATAAATAAGTAACTAAATGTTAACAAAATATACACACTAAACACAAGCATTATCAAGAATTAGAATTTTGATATTGACATCAAATAGACAATTTTTGTGAAGCATATGTCACGTATAATGTCAACTTTACATTTTACAAGTAGAATAAATTGATATTTGATCATATAATTAAACCAGAACAGACTAGTTATGTATACTAATGTTATTAAGATAAAATTTAATCTTTAATCTTCTAATTTAGAAGACTCGCGTAAGTTCCAACAAGCAACTAAAATTTCATATGCAACACCAATTTAAAGTTTAAAGGACAAGCTCATATACTATAGACAAAACTTCATAAATGGCTCTTGTGGTTTCACAAAATATCAAATTTGGTCCCTAACTTTTAATAACCTCAAGGATAGTCCTTATGCTTTGAAAACTTTTTATAGATCGCCCATCCATCAAATTTTAGTGGTTAAATACATAACAGCTGAGGGCAAAACAGTCTTTTCGCTTTTAATTTACTTTTCGTTTTTCCTTTTTAATAATTTTTATTAAAAATAAAAAAACCAACCACCCTCTTCCAACCCACGCCCCTCTCTCTCTCTCTCTCCCCCCCCCCCTTTTTTTGTCTCTTTCTCTTCTACTGAGTCTCTCTGACACTCTCTCAATCAGGTTGTTAATATTAAATAACAACGATGGTTGAAGATCTTTAAACAAAACCAAATGGTTGAAAATCTTCTAATCAATCTCTTTCTCACTATCTCATTATGGTGTGAGGAGGACGTGGAAGGAGGCCCAACACGTGAGTTCTATGGGAGAAAGCTTCGACGAGCCGATTGCCACTTTGTAACGAATTCAGCAATGCCATCTCCTTTGTTGCAAGATTACCAATTTCTATTAAGTGATTATAGGTTCCAAAGATGGTTCGGTGGGGACTGAAGCATCAAATTCATTAGCCCTAGTACTTTCCTGGAGTTTCTTAAAGTATATGAAGCATCAAATTCGTTACCCCTAACAATCAATGAAGGGGATTTTAAGAATACGTAACCCCCAAATAGTTGGGTTTATCTCTACCTGACTCCACAGCTTGGCCACAGCCGGAGGTTTTTCCAAGGTTGGAATTGACCGAAGGAGCAACGAGACCCTTATAGGCGCCTACGTTAGCCCCTCCCTCCCTTGTCGGCGTAATCTGTAATAGTAAGAAATCCATTGATTCTTCGTTTTTGTGGGATTTCATTTTCATGTTGTAGAATCAAACCCACAAATTTGTTGTTCATTAAGTAGAGTTTAGTTATCGAGCATAAGGCTTTGAAGGGAAGACATGTTTGAGAGTTCTACAAGAATGGTGCCTTTGTTTTGCCTGAGGTTTAACAAGATTAAACTAGTTACCTGTGTGCAGTGACCCCACTAGGTCGGAATGTTACTGGAAAATGAATTTTCAATTAGATCAAGAACCCAGTGGCTGGAAAGGTTTCCAAGAAAAGAAGAAATTTAGCATTTGAGCTGCGTTTGCTGAATAGAAATGGAAACTACACGTTGTGAGACATCATCACATTGGATTCCGGTCCAGTGGTGGATGGAGCCATCATCCCAATCCTTGAGAGTGTAGTTGGGTCATCTGTTATTGAGTTCTTGAGAGAGAGAGAGAGAGAGAGAGAGAGAGAGAGAGAGAGAGAGAGAGAGAGAGAGAGAGAGAGAGAGAGAGGGTTGGGTTTTTTATTTTAATCCAAAATATTTGTAAGTGTATTAAAAATAAAAAAGAGAAAAAAGTTAATGTTCATAAATGGTCCTTGTAATGGAAAAGTCATTTTGTCCTCACTCGTTATCTACTTAACGGCCAAAAGTTAACGGATGGACCATATATAAAAAGTTTTCAAACCAGAGAGACTATTCTTGAGGTTTTTAAAATTTAAAAACCAAACTTGATATTATGTGAAGTCACATAGACCATTTATGAAGTTTTATCTATAATATAATTTAATAAAAAATTCTGTTATAAGTTATCTTTCATCAAAAGGTTTGTAGTTGGGATTTGGGAAGAAAGAGTGAGCATCTTTTTATGGAAGAAAAGGGAGACAAAAGTAACCAATAAAAATTTTTCTCCAATCACCCGTACACGTGTCGTCATTTCCTTCTTCCTGCTCCTCTATATAAACCTCTCAACAACAATCATCTCTCACTTTCTCCACCATCTTCTCCGATCTTAATTCCTACATCGTCCATTAATCTGATTCTAATTCCAACAACATTGATTCCTTATTATATGATTATCGAACGTGAAATCACATACCATCATAAAAAATTAACACAATTTGGAGATAAAAACACAATGCATTCCGATCGATCAAACTTCTCGGCCGCCGACGATGACTACTCCAACGTCGACGACGAATCTAACCGAATGAGCGGTGAGGGTTCTCCCATGTTGATGTCACCATGGAACCAGACAAATCCTTTCCAACCATCTCCGTCGTCCACTACAAGCCCGGAGAATTCCCTCATCGGCTCCCTGGTTCGGGAGGAAGGCCACATTTATTCCCTTGCCGCCGCCGGGGGGCTCCTCTACACCGGATCGGACAGCAAGAACATCCATGTCTGGAAGAACATGAAGTCGTTCACCACATTCAAGTCCAACAGTGGTCTGGTGAAGGCTATCATAATTTCCGGTGACAAGATTTTAACCGGACATCAAGACGGAAAGGTTCGAGTTTGGAAATCCAACAGCAAGGGCCCAAAAACTCACAAACGCATTGGCACTTTCCCGAAGTTCTTCGACATCTTGAAGAGCTCGATGAAATCCAAGAATTACGTTGAGGTAAAACGCAACCGGACGGCGCTCTGGATCAAACACTGCGACGCCATTTCCTGTCTGAGCATCAACGAAGAAGAAGGGTTGCTTTATTCCGGTTCATGGGACAGGACGTTTAAGGTGTGGAAAATGTCAAACTCAAAATGTCTAGAGTCTGTGAAAGCGCACGACGACGCCGTTAACTCCGTCGTTACCACCGTCGACAACCTGGTGTTCACCGGATCGGCGGAGGGATCCGTGAAGGTGTGGAAACGTGAAGGGAAAGGGAAGAATATGAAGCATACGTACGTGAAGTCGCTTTTGGAACAAGAATGCGCGGTGAATGCGTTGGCGGTGTCGAAATCGGGCTCCGTCGTGTACTGCGGGTCGTCGGACGGGGTGGTGAACTTCTGGGAAAAAGAAAAACAGTTTTCACACGGCGGCGTTCTTAAGGGGCACAAGTTGGCGGTGCTGTGTCTTGCGGTTGTCGGGAATTTGGTGTACAGCGGCTCAGCTGATAAAACGATATGCGTATGGAGAATGAACGGGTCCCAACACACATGGCTATCGGTTCTGACCGGCCACACGGGGCCGGTGAAATGTGTGGCGGTGGAGAGGGATGCGGCGTCGAGCGCCGCCGATGGAAAATGGGTGGTGTATAGTGGCAGTTTGGACAAGTCGGTGAAAGTATGGAGCGTGTCGGAGCACGCGCCGGCGATGATGCAAAATGGGAAGGTTTCATGGGATTAAATATCGCCGGCGAGTTTTTGACGGAAGTTTATAGATTGTGGGTCCCAGATGGTGATTCATTGGTTATATAATTTCACTTTGAAATGGACGGTAGAGATTGATTTTTAGGTGCGGGGCCATTTTGTAAATTAATATATATTTATGTAGGGGTGTTAAAAATATAAAATTGCAAATGAGGACAAAACACTAGGAGGAACGACGTTTATGTCTCCATTATTATTTTTAGTTTATGATGATAATTGATAAGTCACGTGATGTTTCTACTTTCTACAACTTTGTTACATGGGAACGTTTGATAAATTCCACTTATCACAAAAATGCACCTGATGACCAAACCAATTGTAGTGCATTAAAATTATATATTATGGGAAAATAAATTGTTTGATGAATATCATCTAAAATAGTTTTGGATTTTAAGTTGGTATAAGTTCTTGGATATATTTTCTATTTTTCATGTTGTTGATTTTTGTTTTTTTTTTTTTTTTTGGTAATTTGTTGTTCGGGTTTTGTTTTTCATTAGTTTTGTAAGTTGATTATAGTCAGTTCAGTATTATTGTTTTTGGCAAGTTTATTGAACCTACAATAATTTTGTCCGAAAAAATTGAATTTTATTGAAGCTACAATAATTTTGTCCCAAAAAAATGAATTGTGCATGAACTATTATCGGTTTCGATTCATTTTAAGATCAATTATATTATCCTGGAAGTCTATAGAATATAAAAAAGTATATATTATCTGATTACATATGGATGAAGTTGGAAAAATATATAACGCTAAAGGAATAACCGTTTATTGTGTTTTAGTGTTTTTGAGGTAATTTTCATAGCAAAACTTTTTGTTTTTGGTTTCTATGAGAAAAATACTCATGGAGCTACTGTTATAAGTTTATCAATGATTCCGAGACTTTTCATATTTTCATGTCATAATATTGAAAAGAATTCCAAATATATAAAACATTTACAAATACTCCAAAAATAGTCTAAAACAGCGAACAATGTCTAAACTAACATAAAAAGCATCATACAAACATGACATACGGTCATCTTTAGTGTATCGAACCTTAAGAGTTTAACATATTGTCAAATAAAAAAATTTAATTTAATTTTTTATTTAATAAAAACAAGGATAACTCTTCCATACGTTGCTGCGGATAATTTGCTACGTAAAAATTCTAAAAAATGGCTTGTCAGTTTGTAGAAACAAAAAAGCATTTAAAAATACCATACAACATACAAAAATATAGAATTCTTGAAAAACAAATTTGCTTCAAAAATGTTGTAAAACATGTTGTCCAATATAATAAAAAACAAAAAGTAATTTGAAGAACATAAAAAACAAAGATATAAAAAAATTGGAAATTTTTCTGTATTGTTATTAAATAAGCTGTAATCGAAATTGTAAAAATAATTTTAAAAAAAGTTGTAAAAAGAGTTTTCAATGAAGTTATAAAAGAATTTAAAAGAATTTCAGTTTTAAAAAAATGACAAAAACTTGTAAAAAAAAACGTTTGCATCAAATTTGTAAAACTACTTAACATAAGGCAAAACAATAATAATAATAAAGCAATAAAAAACTATGCAAAAATTATAAAAAAAAAAAAAAAAGACATGTACCAAATGTGTAAAACAAATTTGAAATATGGGTAAAAGTTGTAAAAACAAAATTTTGAAGGGGGAAGAGATGGAAAGTTAATAAAAAAGAAAATAGAAGGTTGGGGTGGACGCTACTCCCTCGTTACATACGCAGCTTACATTCCACTACACCAAATGCATATTTCCTTGTACATTTGTAATCATATTTCGTAATCATATTTCCTTATAGATATGTAGCCTAAATTTCTTTGAATGATGTGATCTTATAAATAGTTACCAACCAAGTTGGTAAATGTTAATGTTTATAATTGGAGAAAATTATACGAACAATCCATGTGTGGTTTGAGGTATTTTGCGTATTTAGTCTCTAATTTATTTATTTTTAATTTCGACAGTCCCTTAATACTAGATTTTGTTGCACATTTGGTCACTATCAAAAGTAAAAGAACTATTTTTCCCTTAATGTTATATTTTTATTTTGTTAATTCTTTTTATCTATTATTTATAATTTTGAACACCCACATCCTTCCCCATCTAAAACGTAACCGTCTTCCACAACGTCTCTTTCTCCCCCTCTCTTTGGTACTAATCATCTTCTCTGGAAACTCCGACGAAGTAGACAGTGATCTAAATAGGCGGTTCATCTTTGCATTCGTTTTCCCTGAAGACACGTCAACCAACTGAAGCGAAGCAAAGGATTTTGTTCAGAAGTGTTTGATTCGGGGAAACAAGAGAGAGGTGGGCAGCGAAAAGCTTCTCAAACATGTGTATCTTTTACAAATTGGCGACCATTCAAACGAAATCATCTATGAAAAACTCTATACATATTCACCGACGAGTATACTAGATCAAGACCTGTGGAATTCAATGGAAGAATCGTGTTCGTCGTCATTGTTGGGTAGTGATTTTGCCACATCCATGTGTTCATCAACCTTTCTAAGCCAAATAATCAAACAGTTGGTTGGGGGTAAGGGTAGGGTGGGGTTAAGGTGGATGGGGTGGGTTTGGGGTAAGGGTGGGGTAGGGTGGGTGGGGTAAGGGGTTGGGTGCATTAAGGTGGGTGGGTGGGTGGGGGTGGGCGGTGGTAATGGTGGTGTGGGTTAGGGTAGGGGTATGGGGTGGGTGGGATGGGATGGTGTGGTGTGGGGTAAGGTAGGGTGGGGTGGGTAGTGGTGGGGTGGGGTCGAACCTATGGCGGAGGAATGGATAAAAACGATGAATTGAGAGGAGAAAACACAAGTCCCATGGTTCACCTTCATAGGACTTGTCATGACCACCTTTTTGTTTACCCAAAAGATTGACCCACCTTGTTTAAAAGTCAAACATGATTGTTAATTGAGAGGAGAAACTAAGGTAGAGTCCACCAGAAGAACAAAGCCAAACCAACCGGCACCGTAGTTCATGTTTTCCAATCTTATTCGTTCTCCACGTCACTAAGGTAGAGTCCACCAGAAGAACAAAGCCAAATCACATAACATGTCATTTGTGGTAGAATTAATAAAATAAAAGTATAGTGAGCCTCGTACCAAATTAGATATGATCTCTTAATGTCATCTTACATTGGTATCACTTAAAAAATTGAATCATGTATATTGAACTAATTTCAAGATTTCCAATGTTTGTGCTTTGAGTGGTGCATATTACTTTTGTAAATATGTATCCACCAAAGACTCTAATTCCTACATTGTGTTCCCGCATCTTACTAAAACATGATATTTCCAAACTTAGGCCGACTATTATGGGTAACAATACAATATTTTACAACTTTTTAAGCTTCATACTATTGCCTAAGCAGTTATAGCGGTAAAAAATCAAATAGCGATCACTATCACTATTTGAAATCACGGTTTTCATGGTGGTATAGCGCTGCTATAGCGTTTTTTTTACATTACGTGTAATTTTATATTAGAGCATTAAAACATCTGGTTGCTTATTGGTTATTGTAATTCCATGAACATTCCTATATATGATAGAAAAGATCATCAATAATACAAACATTAATCTCATAGCTATAGTGAATCCAACATACGATTTTAACTAGAATGTAATCAAGTTGAAGAGAAACCGAAATGTAATCAAAACACAAGTTATGGATAGCAAATTCTTAAAACTAGACATTAATACACTTGTATTTATAAGCACAACAACAAAACCAAAACCAAAATCCAAATCATAAAAATTACAAAGGTTCATATAAAAAATATAAAAGAAAAAAAAGACCAGAATCAAAATAGCGCAAATAGCGGTGCAAAATAGCGCGATAATAGCGCCAGCACGATTATTCCATCGCTAAATGAAAATTGCGATTCTGAAATGTCGCTAAGCGCTATAGCGACGCTATAACGTGCTATTAACTGCTTAGACTGTTGCTGCTATAATGGGTAACAATTATAACTATGGTGTTATTATGGGTAACAATTGTAAGTGTGTTGCTACTAGGATTGTAATTTTTCAAATAAAATATTAAAATTAAAATTAACCAAAAATGATTGGTTGCATAACATGAATTAATGACCAGTGATAAGATATTCAATAAAAATTGCCAATGTGGGATTAGCCCATTTGGTAGAGGCTTTGCCTCTTAGATAGGAGGTCTTGGGTTCTATCTCAGGCACAGACGTTTGACTAACTAGGTGTTCTATCTGACTAACTAGATGTTCTAACTGCTAACAACTAACTAACAACTAACTAGGTGTTCTAACTGCTAACAACTAACCAGCCGTTCCAAAAAAAAAATATTAAATAAAAATTTGTTATAGAGATCCGACTTCTTTTCTCGGAAAGAAACAGACTATTACATGCAATCTAAAATGATCTAGTCATTGTATTCGGTCACTAAACTACTATTGCCAAAAGGATCCAGCTGCATAATCGGAATTTGCAAGACTTTTACAAAAAAAAAAAAAAAAAGGCAACTGCATATATATAAACTTATAAACTGGTTACAAAACCAGTTTCTTTTTTACCAAAGAATGTTTATATAATCATCGTAAATATTAACAATAATTTAAACGTTTTCATTTCCTTGTTTTATATTATTTTATTTGCAAGCGTTGGATGCTTATAAATTATAATACAATAATATAAAACCAGATTTCTTCTTTACCTAATTCAACTGGATTTTTAGCGCTAGCAGTAGTGTGTTTTTCATTGAAATGAAGAATGTTGACACTATGTAATCATCCTAATTATTCACAACACAATTTAAACGTTTTCATCTCCTTATCTCATATTATCTTATATGTAAGCATTGGATGTTTATAATGCATTCCATAAGTTAGTCGTGAAGTATATCTGTATTACTTACATATTCGGCTTTTTGGTAGTAATTTATGTTTTCGTACGTTGTTTGATCTCAAGTGTAAACTATATGGTGTGTAAAAGAGAATCTAGGTCTATATTATTTTATAAATGCCTTCATTATAGTAAATTGGTTTAAAATAAATTTATTTTATTATTATGTTAATTTGATTTTTTTAATTTATTAAAATTTAATAATTTAATATAAAACTTTTCCTACTTGATAATATTTTTATTTATTTGTAACAAAGATAACTTAATCTTAATAACAAAATAATAATCTATAATACCTTAAAAAGAAAAAAAAAAGAAACAAGAGATACGTGATATTATTGAAAATCAACCTGGTTATGACAAACAAGATGATTACTATACGTGATGATAGTTTTGTTCAGTAGCTTGCTCAAGAGGAAGGGGGCATTGACCAGCAAAAGGCCCTTATCAATCAATTTAACTCATTGGTTGACAAGAAGAAAAGAATTGATGATGTCAATCGGAAAATTGACTTGTCAAAGTATGTTGATGTCTTCACTAGACGTCACTCATGCATCCAATTGTTAAAGTCAGCTACATTAAGCCCAGAAGTAAGAAGATCCTATTAGTCCGACTATTCCATGAGGATGTTCTGATATGTAATCTTGTTAAGTATGGGTTCACTTAATGGCTTGAAATAACCAGCATTGTCAAAAATCACAAGGGCCTTCACTCGTAGGAATTGAGGATGTCACTAAACTCCATGATGCACAAAGCTAGAAGCATGGACCTTCTTCCTGGTCCCTCAGTAGCTTCCTCTTCCATACCACCGTCCTCAGCCCTTTGGGTCCTTGTGATTAACAAGGAACACCCATACCAAACATCTTCTTCCCTTTGGGTCCTTTGTCATTACCAACTTACCGCCTCCTAGAGTTGAGCCTAAAGATCTCAAGTTGGTTCGTGAACTAGTGCATGGCATGTTCTATAAATATGGAAATGACCACCTATTTCATTTAAGGTGTGAATGTATGAAGGCTGATTCTACTGAAAGCTTTCATTATGTTTTATCTTTTAAGCGAAGAACTGAGCTATTGCACGATAACTATAGATGTATCAAGCCTGAAATTTTGGATGAAGCTAAAATGGTAAATAATTTGGAAATCAAGCTTTTGGGTAAATTTTTTACTTCATAAGATTGGGGGAGATTGTTGTGACTACTATAGGAATCTGATGAGTGTCAAAGGTCTTCACGCTGACTATCAGCTCGACGTATGTATCACACTGATTGTTCTTCAATGACAGTATGAATATAGGTTTTGTTATCAGATCTGTAATCTTAGTGATTATGATCTTATCATTGTAATGTTTTGTATATCCCTGATTTGTAGAGATTTACCATAGATACAACGTTTACCTAGTATATATGTGTTATCTAGGGTTCATTTTAAAATGCGCCCTTAACTTTAATTCTCTATGTGAGATTAATATATTATTAATTAGAATTTGTTTCTGATTAAGATTTGGAATTCTTGAGTGTTCTTTCTTGTCGATATGTATTTCTTGATCCAACAACTAATACCAGGCATAGTGGAGTGACGGTCTAGATAAGAAGCGGAGACACCATTAAAGAAGGAAGAGTTTTTTGAAGGATTTGGAGTAATGAAAGCATACATGAGGGGTTTTTATTGTTGGTTTTGGTTCCGTTGGTCATTGCTAACCTTGTGTTAAACTTTTGTGATGGTGAAAAGAATATATATATATATATATATATATATATATATATATATATATATATATATATATATATAGAGAGAGAGAGAGAGAGAAAGAGATCATGATATAAAGAGAGAGAGAGAGAGAGAGAGAGAAATACTAATGGATGGGGGTAAAAAAATTTTAATTATAAAAATCTTAAAACAAATATTAAAAAAATAAATAACAAATTAAAAGGTCTTGATAGTCTTTCATGTTTCAAAGGGGCCAAAACCAAAAAGAAGTTTATGTTTTTGGACCCTATCCATAGTTTTTTGCAAACTACAAGGACAAAAAATAAAGTTTACTCTTTTATATTTAATGTATGTGGCATAGTCATATTCAATGACATGTATTTTTTAAAATTTAAGTTACTTAAATTAAATGTGTGCAATGCGTGGATGTTTGATTGATATATTATATTTGCAACCCTCAAGATAATATGATTTAAGATAATTGATTTATATTTTATCATATTAATTTGATTTTGGTTTAAGGGCTAATAACATAAAACTAGTGCAGTTTGGTCAAAATATGGTTTAAGCACTAAATTTTTTTTGTTCTATTTTTGTTCTAAAAAAACCACTCATGCTTTCAAAAAAATTCGTCAAAACCACTTATATTTTCAAAATGATTCATCGTGACCACTATAACAAATAAAAGTCATAATTGTATGTTGCTGACTCGTAAACTCCTTACCCCCATCGCATTCAAAATTTAGTGGATTCAATTGGATACCTTATGTATTCACAACGTCGGCGAAGAACTGCACTTACGAAGACAAAAATCACATGTAGACAATTTTATATATCATTTTCGCAGCAATGAAGTTTCAATATTTTCTTCAAATGTCGATATAGAACTTTTTACATAATCTTTTGATAAAAATAATTCTTAAAAGTTATAAAATAAAATTAATAGTGGTCAATATGGAATTATTTGAAAGTATGAGTGGTTTTTATGGAACAAAAAGAAATATAGTTGTTAAACTGAAATTTTGACCAAACTATAGTGGTTTTTAGGTTATTAACCCTTTGTTTAATTATTAACTTCCACAATTGATGTAAAAAAACTTTTCTACTATTTAGTATTCTTCCTTAATTATATGGGATAATGTCTTAAAATGGTAACCAATAATGTATAATGTGCTTGTTAGGCCATTTATCTTTTTATTGTACTTATTAGGTCACTAAACTTTTTTTGCATTCTCATTACACGATTAGAGCGCATTTCAATCAAATAATTATGTCAAATTCGATATCATTATGGATGCAATGTCAATGTCAGAATGACCTAAATGAATAAATTATGTTATATTGATGTCACAGTAGACAACATGTAGGATTCAATATCAGTTTATCCTGTTAAAATCTACTATAATTGTGTAATGAGAACATAGAAAAAAGTTTAGTGACTTATTGAATACAATTAAAAGATAAATGACCTAAAAAGCAAATTATGTAATATCGGTTGCCATTTTATGACATTAACCCTAATTATATTTATCGACAAAATAATAGCACAGTAAAACTTAAAAAGAAAACATAACAAATTTTAAGGTTTTATTACAGATCTTTTTTATTAAAAATTTTAAATAACATCATTTATTATTTAAACGTTTAAACATCATCATTTGTTATTTAGGAGATGAACATCTTTTCAAAATAATATATATTTTATAATATGTTGAATATCCGTTTTAATATCTTAATAAGTAGAATATTTCTTAGTTTTTTCTGTATGATAGTTATTAATTTTTAAAAGTAAATAAATATAAAATGATTTATTATAAATTTAGAAAAACAAAAACGAAATATATACATTGATGCTACTAGATATCATTATGATGTTATTTATAAGAATAAATATATAAAATGACCATTTTAATTTTTTATAATTCCAAAAGGAATAATGGTATCCCCATCTCAAGAAAACATGGACAAACATTTAAGCAGTGTTTGGTACATAGATAGGACTACAGGACTAGAGTGAAGTGGACTAAACTATGTAGTTTTTGGTTGCATTAGGATAAGACACAGAATTGCGTTAAAATTAGTAAGATGTCCTCTATTTGTAAATGGTTTCTAATATCCTTTTACCATATAATTATAAATAAACAAAATTGCTTATGTATATGATGGGGTGGTAAGTAAGGGTAGGGTGGAGGCATGGGTGGGGATGATGGTAGGGTTGGGGGTAAGGGTATGGACGTGGTTGTGGTGGGAGTGGGGGTGGGGATCTAGCTGTCGATGTGGGAGTGGGGTAGCGTTAACGGTAGGGTGTGGGTGTGGGTGTGGGTGTAGACGAGGGGGTATGGGTGGGGATGAGAGTGAGGTGGGGTTCGATGGGTGTGGATATGGATGTGCGTATAGATTGAATGTAGAAGAGAGACGTGTAAGAGGAACTTTTTGTCATTTGTCTTTGTGTTCCATTTGACTTCTGAATAAAATTTAAAGTCAACTTTTTTTATACCCCGATCATCACAATCAATAATTCATTCTTCAGCCAAGTAAGCATCACTTGCCAATAACACTTTCATATCCTTCTCTTTTCTCCTTTTGTTTCTTTCCACTAACTGAACATTAATTTTGATTTTTTTTACTTTTGTTGATATTTTGACATTTTTTTTGCTTTTTTTTTTTGACAAATTTGACTTTTTGGCCGACTTTGACCGCCTAGGCCGATTTAGACTGACTTTTACCCGATTAGCTCTAGCCCTACTCAGTAACAGGCCGACTAGCGACTAGGCATCGACTAGTCAGCCAACTAGCCTAACTTTTACAACGCTGCATCCATGACAAACGCAACTTCAAAATGATTTCTTCTGTTTTCTTTCAACTAGTACTACGTACCAAATGCTACCTTAGAGACTGTAACCGATTTTGTCCTTATCTTCAAAATTATATACTACTAATGTTAGTTCTCCGACAAGACTAGTTTTCATTATAATACTAATAATATATGGTGTCTGTATTCTTATATCATCATGCTTTTCGTAATATCAGTAATATTTAACTATGAACATACCAACAGTTTAAAATCAGTAGGACACTTGCGAGAATCACCCCTCGTCTTAGCTTGTTCATTGAGCATAACGACTCCTTGCGTCTCCCTTGATACTTTAAGCATGTGGCAACATTAGCATCAAGAAAAATGATACGCTAATGCATACAAATTGCTTCAAAAGACGCATATAAATAAGAGTGAGGTATAAATCAATTATTACAATTTGCAACGTTAAACCAATATATTAATTATATAAAAAAGGGGCGGCTTCGGGGATATTTTCAATGGCTATACTTTTATTTTAGATTATTACAGCAATACAGCGTGAAAACATACAGTGGAAACAAAAAAGGGAGAAATCTATAGTAATCAACTATGACTTCATTGTCTTGCTTAGAAAAGGGTAAAAACATACGTATTTATACATGGACACTCTAAGCTATCTGTAACTGACTCTTAACTAACTCCAACATCTCACATAACAGACTCTAACTACTAATTATATATTACCATCCCCCCTTAAGCAAAACGTTTGAAACCACGTGAAGCTTGTTGCATAATAACCGGAATCGTGAAGCTGTTAGACATTTTCTAAGAATGTCTGCAATTTGAGAAGTTGTATGAACATATCGAACAAGAAGCGACTTAGATAAAACCATATCTCGTACAAAATGTACGTCAATTTCTATGTGCTTAGAGCGTTGATGAAAAACTGGACTTGCAGCTAAATAAGTAGCACCAATGTTGTCACACCAAAGTGTAAGAGAATTAGGCATTTGTATGTTAAGTTCGTGATTCAAAGACATAAGCCATTCAATTTCAGCAGCAGTATGCGCAAGAGCACAATATTCAGCCTTTGCACTTGATCGTGCAACAATATGTTGTTTCTTTGAACTCCAACTAATGAGATTTGATCCAAGAAATATGCAGTACCCGCTCGTAGAACGCCAATCATCAAGACATCCTATGTAGTCAGCATCGGAACAAGCATGTATAGAGTTCGAGGAAGACTTGTTAAGAACAAGACCATGAGTAATAGTTCCTCGAAGATACCACAAAATTCGTTTTACTGCCATCCAATGTTTATTAGTGGGTTGTTGTAAAACTGTGAAACTTTATTAACTGCATAAGCAATTTCAAGTCGTATAATGACCGATATTGTAATGCCCTATGTTACTTATGTATAAAAACCATCTTGCAATGGAGTACCGGAATATCTTGATAATTGTTGACCAGAAACAACAAGTGAATAAGTGGCTTGTCATTCCAGTTCGATGAAGTAGATCAAGAAGATCTTTGTGTTGTGAAAGATTTAACTTGTCATGGGTAAAAGTCGCTTGAACTCCAAGAAAGTAGTTTTAATCGTCCTAAGTCTTTAAGAGCAAACTGGTCGTTAAGGGATTTGATTAAGTCAATAACTATTGTAGATGAATTTCCGGTAACGATTATAGCATCAAAGTAAACCAACACGTATGTGAGAGTGGTAGTAGTACTTCAAACAAAAAGAAAGGTATCAGAGACACATTGTGTAAACCCAAAAGATAACAATGCCATGGATAATTTTGCAAACCAAGACCGAGGTGCTTGCTTAAGACCATACGACGATTTTTTAAGTAAGCACACATGATTCGGAAATGCTTTATCCACAAAACCAACGGGTTGATACATGTAAACTGTCTCAACAAGTTCGTCATGTAGGAAGGCATTGTTAACATCGATTTGTTGAATATCCCATCCATGAGAAAAGGAAACCGAAAGAACTAACCGAATAGTAGAGAGTTTAACAACCGGGCTAAAAGTTTCAGTCATGCCTTCTATTTGTGAGATGTTGGGTCATAATTTATTATGGTTTAATCTTTGCATTTTGGGCTTAAAAGAATATTTAAATTTGGCTTAAAATAGAAGATATGTGGCTAAAATGGGTTTTTCGGTTTGGACCGAAAAACCCCTGGTTGTTCGATGTAATGGACCAAGAAACCAGGTTTCTCGGTGGGCTTCTTTGGTTTCTCGGCTGGGCCTTGCTGTCATATGGGCTTAGGGTTTAGACTAGGTATCTAGGGTATTTAAGGCTCAAAGAGCCACCATTAGTGGGTTGGTTGTCTTGAAGTGTGTGCTAATTAGAGAGAGAATTAGAGTGTTCTTGGCAACCAAATAATCTTATGTACTTGTCTTTGGTTTAATCAAAGAGTGCATTAAACGTTATAATCTCCTTGTTCTTCTTGTGTTTGATTGATTGATATCATTTGTGTGTAGATCTAGGATTTTTGGACCTACAATTGGTATCAGAGCTTGATTTTGGTATCAATATTTTGTTTGTTCTTGGAGATTTTGAAGATTTTGGGTGTTTTGATCCGATTTTGGACTGTTTTGATCGATTTTTGGTGTTTGTGTGCTTGTGTTCTTCGTGATTTTTGATGATCTTCAATCAAAATCATAAAAAATAGCCTTTTTGATCCAAAAAGTGAGATTCGGAACTGTTTGTGCGAGTTTTGGGTTACTCGGTCATGCTCCAAAGAGTTAATCGGCTGCGGCTTAGGGTTTGCTGTGGTTGTTCGGCGGTGGTGCAAAGATTAGGGTTTTTGGAAGTTTGTTCGGTGGCGGCGCCTGAATCTAGGGTTCCTTTGTGTTGTTCGGCCCTCTAAGGAGTTGCTCGGTCCATTTAACTGTGGTTCGGTTGGCCCAATTTGGTTTTTCGGAGCTTTAGGTTTTGTTGTGGTTACTCGGTTTTACCTTTTGATCGGTTGCTTAGTTGCTCGGCATTTTTGTTGATCGGTTTGTGAGGTTATTCGGTAGTTAATCAGTATAGTAAATCGGTCCAGTGATTGTTCGGTGTTCGGTATTATTGTTCGGTTGGTTTGTTGCTCGGTTAAGCTGGTTGCTCGGTTGAATTATTTCTCGCCCCAAATTCATCGGTTTTTGCTGTTGTTCGGTGCTTTTAGTGTGTTGTTCGGTCCAGAGGTTTTTCAGTCCAAAATTTCAAAAGGAAAGGGTTAAATTTGGTTTTTTGCCAGAATTTTTTTGGGGTTTTCAATCATTTTGGCATTTGAAGGCTTTTTCGGTCCACTTTAACCTCTAAAATGGCAACAAAAGACGCTTCATAAGTTGTTTGTTCTTCTCAATCATGTGTTAATATTATTGCCAAATACCGTGAACACAATGACCGGTTGGTGAGAGAAGTCTTCGACCTTACAAATGATGTTTACGATGCTAAAAAGAAACTGAAACCCCTATAAGAAAAACTTGATGCTAAAACATCTGATTTTAAGAAAGTTCAAAAGGACTGGAGTACAGTGGCCACTCGATATCGTTTCTCTAAAGCAGAGATAGCCAGTTTAACTACCGAGCTTGAAGCATTAAAAGCCAAATATAAAGATGCTGATTTTAATATCAAGAAGTTTGATGAATCAAGTACGGTTGTTGAATCAATAGTTGAGCAGCAAATAAAATGGATGAATAAACAAAAATGGATGAATAAACAGGGCGAGGGTTTGGGGTATAAAAGTGTATCAACCCTGTGTAATGACGATTATCCTCCGGGCTTAAGCCTCTGTGATCAAGTCATGCTTGCCCGAGAAAAATCTGAACGAGAAAGAGGGAAGCGTGATGAAATTGACCAGCTCATGGATGCTCGACATCAAGCTGAGGAATCAAGAAAAACTGAAGAAGCTACGGATGGTGAAGGTCTTGGATTCAAAGCTGTTTCACGTCCGTTAAATCATAACTATATCTCAAACCTTGACACCGAAGAATTAAAAGAGTGCTATCTTTCCAAGTTCATCCCTAAGGATTAGTCTGGCACCGCTGAGAATGAAGTAATAGTGGAAGATGCGAGCAATGAGGACAAAGATAGTCCTAGTTCTACTGAACACGTGTCAACATCTAATGCCTCATCTTTTGCTGTTACTAATGATTGCACCGAAACCGTTGATGCTAACTCTACAAATTCTTGTGGTGATGGTTCAGATTCCAAAAATCCACATGTTAGAAAATTTAAACCACAGAAGTTTGTAAAAGAAGGGGAAGTTCCTGTTGGGCCTAATCCTAGTCCAAATAAATGTGGTTATGCTTATTCTTGTGGAAATTCCTTGAAAAACTCATCTGGACAAGGACCAAGTCACAATCTCATTTATTTGAAGAAACAGACGTGCTTTAAATGTGGCATCGCAGGTCATATTGCCAGGAACTGTCCATATCGTCCATATGTTCCCTTCTTCGCTTAATGCTGGCAGAACGTGCCAAAAGGAAGACCTTGCAAAAGCAAATCCTCGAGGTCACGATCAAGAGACGATGATTGGAATGCTGCGAAGGCCAAGAAGCAGGCCCAAGGGCAAGAAGACCAATTCGAAAGATGACTCTACCAAATCGAAATCGGTAAGGTCAAGCTCATCTCAAGGATCGTCATCGAGTCCACATTGGCAACAGAAACACAAATCAAGGGGGAGTTCTGCTTCAAACTCAAGTGCTGATACACTCATCCGGTCAAACAACAAAAGACCCAAACCAAACTACCGATGGGTACCAAAAGGCCTCGTCTCCAAATCATCTAATTGTTCTGCTAACTCTTCATGTTCTTTATTTAATAAGCAGGATATGATCTTGGAACAAGTCAAGTGTGTAGACAGTGATGGTCGACCCAGTTTCAAAATGGACTGGGTTCCCAATACCAACTAATTCTTCTTAATATGCAGGAGGAGCTACGGAGGAATATCATCAGACCTCGTTTTGTTGATAGTGGCTGTTCCAGGCACATGACAGGAGACATCTCTCAAATGCATGCCATTCAAATCATTTATGGAGAGTATGTGTCCTTTGCGGGAAGGAAGGGAGAGAGGAAAGATCACGTGGGGTTTGTGTCTAACGATGTGTTGAAGACTGAAAATGTAACTTCGTTCCTAACTGGATTTGATACGCTTCGATAACTGTTAAATCAGTTTTGTAAATATTTTACTCTTTTTTGTTTAGTTAAATTTGTTCATGGTTTTTTCTTCCGTAATTCTCTTCCATGCACAAATTTAGGGGTAGAATTAAAAACAAAACAAAAATTAAAAATTTGAAAAATACAAAAATATTTTCGTTTATATCTTTATTTTTTAAAAAAATTAAAAAATCCAAAAATATTACCTACCGACGACGCATCGAGTTTATACCACTCACTGCTGAGGTAACTTTTAAGTGTTTGTGATCCTCATTGATACATCTCAATTAGTGTGAAGCACTGACAACCGCTTCTTACCCAATCTAAAAGTTTCTTTGCAACACGAACTTCTAAACACTTTGAGAGAAACCACTCAAAGTCGAGAGTTAAAAAGTCTGTGCCGATGGGTAGATTGCGTACCGTAATCTATCACACGTACCAATCCTTTCTTAACCACCTTTACATTTCTGATGCAAGAAATAGACGACTCATCACTTTAAACCAAGTGATGATGATATTTCGAAACTCTATGCCAGTGATCTCTGCTACAACACCAGTAGTAGATGTGAGGCATCAATAACCGTTCTTACATACAAAGCTTCTAAATCAAGAGTTGGATGACTCGGTGTAATAAACCATGCACTGATGACAATTCAAAAGTCTAGCCGATGGGTATGTCTAGTAACCAAGACATATTATACGCTCATACCACTCTTGAACCCATACCTTCTTCTAAACAAGATGTTCGTGACTCAATGTGATTTTACCTCACATTGATGAAATATCGAAACTCTGGGTCAGTGATCGTTGTTGTTAACCACAATAGTTGTGAGACCCCAACAACTTTACCTGATTAAAAATTGGTACCAAAATGGTAAACTCCGTAGAGTTTGGATACCATTGAACGTCTCGCCAAGAGCCAATTTGTCAACTGCATTGAGATCTTTGATCAAGGATATGCAGGGACCAAAATCAAAATGGCCACAAGTAGTTCACCGATACTCAAATAATCACAGTGCGTTTCCCCAGGTTCACACAGATACTGCGAGAAGTCTCATACTGAGCCAAGGATGAATCCTTGAACAACTATGGTGAGAGTTTTATGACTCCGTGACCCACAGGATTTGCGGTCATTGTACGTGTCGAAAAGCGCCAGTCGAAGCGAAGTTCGAAAAGTTTCAACACGAATATCCTATTCCCGAAGAATGTGGTAGTTCATAACCCTATGTGACAAGCTGTTTGAATTCCTCCTCAGTCAGTTTGTTACTACATTTATACCTTCAGTGATCAAGAAAAAGAAAAGTGAAGAGTCAGACTCCATGCCAGTCAAAGTTAAATCAAAAGCTGGATGTCGTGATCTCAAGACTTATGCTGAAGCCTGTTCGTCCATGAACTTTCAAGCCATATTTGAAGACATTAATTACAGCGAAGTCAAAATTGTCTCTGAACGTGCTGAAAGTTATCAACATATGCACCCTCACTCATTAAGGGGGAGATTGTTAGATTTCGTCTGCAGTGCACAATCGAAGCCAAGATCAAGACAGAGCTCGAAGACAAATGAAAGCATTAAACCAAGGGGGAGATTGTTAGGTCATAATTTATTATGGTTTAATCTTTTCATTTTGGGCTTAAAAGAATATTTAAATTGGGCTTAAAATAGAAGATATGTGGCTAAAATGGGGTTTTTGGTTGGGACCGAAAAACCCCTGGTTGTTCGGTGTAATGGACCAAGAAACCAGGTTTCTCGGTGGGCTTCTTTGGTTTCTCGGTTGGGCCTTGCTGTCATATGGGCTTAGGGTTTTGACTAGGTGTCTAGGGTATTTAAGGCTCAAAGAGCCACCATTAGTGGGTTGGTTGTCTTGAAGTGTGTGCTAATTAGAGAGAGAATTAGAGTGTTCTTGGCAACCAAAGAATCTTATACACTTGTCTTTGGTTTAATCAAAGAGTGCGTTGAAGGTTATAATCTCCTTGTTCTTATTGTGTTTGATTGATTGATATCATTTGTGTGTAGATCTAGGATTTTTGGACCTACATGAGAACCCTTTAAATACAAGACGAACCTTATATCGACTAACGGACCCATCATAGTTATGCTTTATCTTGTAAACCCATTTACACCCCATTATATTTGTGTTAGAAGGATGAGGTACTAAAACCCATGTTCGATCGGTATTGGGAGGATTTATCTCAATTTGCATGGAATCCCACCATTGGGGCCATATTTATGCTTGATTAAAGGTAACAGGCTCAACATTTGGGCACAATTAAGTTTGATGGACAAAATCATTTGTCGAACTTTTGGACGTTGTGTATGATCTCGAGTTCGTGTACGCATGAGATGTGTAGAGGCTATAATAACCGGTTGATCAAGTACTGGTGGAGCTAAAGAAGATGACATAATTGGACTAGAAGATGAAGAGGACAAAGGATTATATGGGTTTGGTGAAGAGGAAGACCATGAAAGAACCTTAGGAATGGATGGAAGGACCACAGAAGGTGTGGATGACCACAATACTTGTGTGGAAGGTAAGGGAATGGTAAAGGTATCTTCATAAAATTTTACATGACGAGATGTATACACTTTTAGTTTTTGAGGGTCATAGCAAAGATATCCTTTGTAGTTTGGAGCATATCCTATAAAGATACAAGGTGTTGGCTTGGGAGAAAGTTTATTAGTTCTTGTATCTCTAAGAAACGGATAACACAAACAACCAAACGTCTGAAGGAGAGTATAATTGGGTTGTTCGGTGAAATAATAACTCATATGGAGAATAATGTTGAAGAGTTTGTGATGGGAGACGATTAATAAGAAAAGTGGCTATGGCATAGGCATCAAACCAAAATTTTTCTGACAAGTTGGCATGAAAGAGAAGAGCTCTACCGACTTCAGACAAATGTGGATTTTTGCGTTCAGCAAACCCGTTTTGTTGTGGAGTATATGGACATGAAATTCTATAGGTAATACCACATTCAGATAAGAACCGAGACATTTGACCTTGTACTAATTCACGGGCACCATCTACTGAAAAAATTTTATCTTTGTGGAAAGCAAATTTTCAGCATGTGTCTTGAAATGTTTAAATGAAGCAAGGGCATTTGACTTGTGCGATAAAGGATATAACCAAGTAAACCGGCTATATTCATCAATAAAAGTTATAAAATATCGATAACCAGAATGAGACATAACCGGAGCATGTCCCCAAATATCAGAATGAATAATCTCCAAAGGTCTTTTACTACAATTTTGACTTTGAGGAAAAGACAAACGGGTTTGCTTGGCAATATTACAAGTATTACAAGGCTTTATTAAACTATTTTATTCAAAAATGAAACTTTCGTAAAAACATATGAAGCTGGATGTCCAAGTCTCGAATGCCAAAGCCCACTTGAACCGGTATAAGGTTTAGCGCCATTTATAAGACGTGGATTTGGTGTCATATGCGTTGTAGCACCTGAATTAGGAATCCAATATCCAACACTTTGACAAGTATCAGCCAAAGAAAATCCTGTGGAAAGAGCAATATTTGCTACAAAATTTTCATTGTCTGCTCGTGAATTATAACCTTGTGAATTTGACTGTAATTGAGCCCAATTTAAGAAATGAGTTGGTCCAGAATTCTGCATTTGATTTGTCCAGATGCGTAAAAAGCAGTTTGAGACTCTTCACTCTTGTGAAGGTCCATTAAAGGGAAATATCGCATTCAGATTTGAGGAATAAGATGGGCCTAGCCCAGGTTGACTTGGGTCATAAGGAGGATTTGGTGTAGGAGGCGTATAATGGAAAGTAGGGTTAGCTTCTGCAGGCGGCTTCCCCTTTTGGATTAAAGCCATCGACTGGAGTTCCAAAATAGCCACTATATCCTCCATTATTTCCGGCAAATGCACCAAGAACTCCGACTACATTTCTAGAAAACGCTTTTCAGAATTTAGTGGTTGATTGTTATTCATAACAGAAGTGTGCATTGCAGAAATTGGTTCAGCTACTCTCTTTGATTGTTGAACATGCGAACAATACAACAAGAATGAAAGATTTGCACAAAGCGCAATATTAAAGTAATCATGCTACATCCACAGGCAAACTAGAGAGGCTTATTATTATTACCGCAATGAGGCTTATAATTACATTGAGATTCTATATATAGAACTACAAATTTGATCGACCCTAAAAAACTTCATATGGGCCATTTGACAGCTTTCACGTCTAGAACCAATCAGACTCCACAACTTGCACATTCCGGCCTATGACCAATAGTGATTTTTCTAGGTATTAAATATTTGTATGTATTGTTTTCACCAACAATATTGGCAAACAATTTTACACCCATTAACAATTTTTTACTTAACAAACCAAAAATATTGTTTTCACCAACAATATCAATACGAAAGTCTACGATAGTGCCCCCTTTTCTCAAATTGTTCATTGAGGATCGCAGCTTGCATGTACCCGCTTCCACTACCAGCTAAACTCATGTCTCGACCTAAATAACTCCTTGTGTCTCCCTCTAATACTTTAAGCACCTAACAAATCCAAAAAATAAAAAATTACAAAATTGTTCCAAAGAACACATATAAATTAAAAATAAAGTTCGATGAAAGGAAAAAAAAAAAAAAAAAAAAAAACCTTGGACATGGGGGGTCGGGATTCTGGATCTTTTTGAAGACACAAAGAGGCAGCCTGGCCGATAGAGTGTAAGTCGAGTGGAAAATTGGACGGTTGATAAGAGCCTAAACGCGTATCGAGTAATTTATGCTTATAAGCTAGAAGATGTACGGGTTCTATTTCTTGTGACGCGTAAATATCATGCCAAAAATCACGCGCTTTGTAGCATTGTAACTCACTCGTTCTTATACCGGTGATTAGTTCTAGTAGTACTAATCCGAAAGCATATATGTCGACTTTTTCTGTTATTGGTTCTCCGTTGAAGTATTCGGGTGCTAGGTACCTAAAATTTAGACATTAATTGAAATATTTGCAAATGCAAGTAGTTACGTACTTTCATTGATTTGTTTATTATAGCATCCTGCTTTTAGTTTTTTGTTGACGGTGTTGTGCTTGGAAAAATGTAACATGATTTTTCACTCATATAATTGGGTAGATTTTTCAAAGTACAAAGTCCTAATAAGAAAATGAAATTACAATGTGATAATCGGGTAGATTTTTCAAAATTTAGAGCGCAAATAAGAAAAAAAAATTAAAAGTACAATATTGTAATAAAAAGGAAAAATTACTTATAAGGGTAATAAACTTTATCGTAAGTACACATTTAGCCCATTATCTTTTTTTTGTACACATATGACTATTAAACTTTTTGTTTTGTACACATTTAGTTATTTATCTTCTTTTTTGTACGCATATGACGATGCAACTTATTTTTTCAGTACACATATGACCATTAAACTTTTATTTTTGTACATATATGACCATTAATATAAGTGACTAAATGTGTACAGAAAAATCAAATTTAATGTGTACAAAAAAAATAAATAATAAGTGACTAAATGTGTACAAAACAAAAAGTATAATAGTCATATGTGTACAAAAAAAAGATAAGGGACTAAATGTGTAATTATGATAAAGTTTATCACCATTATAAGACATTTTCCCAAAAGAAAATGAAAGAAGGATTCTACAATACACAAATATAAGAAAGTACGTGCTATTTAGTGGATTTAATTTAGTATAGTCTAGTTCTCTATTTTAATTAATTGCTTAAGTAAAGTAAATGCTTTAAAAATGGAAAAATTATGATTTATTTTCGCGGCTGAAGTGGGAAAATGAAATACCTTGAAGTTCCAATGAATCGTTCTTCATCAAATGTATTTTGTTCGGTGTGCAAGCTAACAAGCCCAAAATCAGCAACCTTGATGAACAATAAATAGATATAAGTAAATTAGATAAGAAGTTTTAATTTACCAAATTTTGTAACATAAGTTTAAAGATTGTAATTAATGAACGTTGAGTTACCAAAGGCTCATAATCATGAGTTAATAGAATGTTTTTAGGCCGCATGTCTCTGTGAACTATACACCCGACCCTACAATCTTCATGAAGGTACCGTAATCCTGTCGCTGTTCCAATTGCTATTTTTAGACGCGATGCCCAGTCTAGATTTGTTCTCTTGTTCGCTGTCATTCAAATAAATATGGTATTTTAGGTGAACTGGGGTCGTAAATTACGCTTTTGGCCCCTGTAGTTTGTTGCTTCTTTTGTTTTGGTCCAAGTCAGTGTTAGTGTCCGGACAAAAACATAATGAAACAGTGAGATAGGGGTAAAAATGAGATAATTACAGATTTGCTCTTTGTGGTATGATATTTATCACTTTTGGACCAAGGGTATAATGGTCATAATAAAAACTTTAAACAACAAAGGCTGTTAATAGAAGACAAAGGGACCAAGATCGTTAGGAAACTTCAACAAAACTGAAAGAGAACTTTTTGGGACCAAAATAGAAAGAGAAAATGTTTTAGGACCAAATTGCAAAAGTCAGGTATACTCGGGGACTAAAACTGTAATTTACTCAGAAACCAACCAACCAAAAATAATGCTGAAAAATTGCAGTATAAATTAAGAAAGTAAGATGTACCATGTAAATGGATGTCCAACGACCCATTGCATAAAAATTCATAAACTATTTATATCAGTTTTCGTCCAAGGGTATAATGGTCATAATAAAAAGTTAAAAACTTTAGCAAATAAGGCTGTTATAATAGAAGGAAAACGGACCAAGATCGTTAGTAAAATTCAATATAAAGACCAAAATTCCAAGAAAACATTTTCAGACCAAAATAGAAAGAGAAAAATGTTTCCGGATCAAACTGCAAAAGTCGGCTATACCCAGGGACTAAAAATAAAATTTACTCAAAAACGAACCAACTGAAAATAACACCGAATAAATTAAGAAAGTAAAACATACCATGTAAATGGATGTCCAATGAGCCATTGCACACATACTCATAAACCAACAACCTTCGATTTCCTTCAATGCAAAACCCAACTAATAACACAACATTTTTATGTTGTGCACAACTAAAAACTCTCACTTCCTTACAAAACTCAACATCACCATAAGACCCCGAAAATTTCGACTGTTTAATTGCAACAACCAACCCATCTTTCAAAACCCCTCTATAAACAACCCACAATTCACCTTCCGCCACTAAACTCGAATCACAAAACCCATCCGTAGATTCTTGAAGCTCACTGTAATAAAACTGTCGCAAAGGTTTGACCATGGAAGGTGCTTGGTGTTGACAAAGAGAACACAATGGAGGCGGTAACGATAAATTTCTACCCAATGAAACTGCCTCTCTGATTCCACACTCATTTCTTGAAGATGAATCTTGTATGAGTGAGAGAGTTATGATTTTTTCGCCACATGAGTCGATTGTTGTTGTTGATGAAGTGTTGATGTTGTTGGGTTTGTTGATTTTTGAAGGTTTTGGGCCTTTGATTAGTCCTTCGAAAAGTGGGTTTTTTTTGTATACAAGAAAGAGACTTTTGTCAGATGGTTGTGGATAAAATACGGATGTTTCTTCCGGACTACTTACCGGAGTTGAATGATTGATTCCATGGCCCAAGAGTTTTTCAGGGTCGATATTTGGTGAAGAAACCGTTGAAAAGAACGGGGTTTGAATATCGTTAGATTGACCAAGATTGAGTCGAAGGACTTTTGGTTCTGAGCCTTTCATAACTACAATGTTGCATTGTAGTTCTTGCATACAGTGTTTCCGTTCTTGTTTTAGTTTCCTAATAAATGGACACATGAGTTGTATCGGTTAGAATGTATGAGAAAGGAGAAAAAGTGGGAGAAAATTGAAGTAAAAATGAAATAAAATAGTTTTACTTCTATTTACTTATCCAGTATGACCCAATTGGCTGCATTGTACTTTGCTTGAGTTGCTACAGCACCCGCAGGTGTACCTGACACCACCTTGATTTGCACCATGACCTAATTTATTTGAAGAGAAATTGATGATCGAAGAAAATAGGTATCAATAATGAAGCTATACATCATGAATTTTTGAATAAGAAGAAAATAAACCGAGAAAATCAGAGTGAATAGGTGTAAATTATGATAGAATACCTCGAATTTGTTTTGAAATTGGAGAACCATCTGTGAACATGATTCCGAGATTTGACAAATCCGATCAGGTAAATTAGCACAGTCGTCAATATTCCGGCAATCTCCACTCAACCGCCGCCATCTCCATAATTTCCGACCTGTGAATCACAAAATTACCACCCACTGAGATCCGAATTCAAATACCAAATCCTCAATTTGAAATCAAAGTAAATAACAGAGTCAATTGTTGCAATTTGCAAATTGCAATAACTTACTTGATTTGGCACCGGGAAATACTGCAAGCAAGATAACACAATCGCCGGGATGAACGACATGTGTAAGAGCCCAACCCAAAGCTGCTTTCGAGACAACCTTCTCTTCAGCCTTCACGGCGACGATCACATTCTCCGGTAAGTTACGGCGTCCTTTTTCAGCTGCCGGTTCAGTTTTTGGCGGGAACATCGAAGAATCCTTCATCAAGGTCGCCGGAAAAACGGAAAACGGAAAATGGAAAACGCGATTGAAGATGAAAAATGGGGTTTGGATGGAAGCTTTTACTTTTGAGTCGGTTGTTTAGTCGATACTACAGTTGTAACCGACTGAGTTGTCTTTATGTGTAATTATCCCCGCCCATATTTTGGTATATATTGCATTTAAATTATTCTGAATATTTATAACCGATACTGTGATAAAAAACCTTAATTTTGTGGAAGATGTTTGGGTTAAATTTTATATTTATAAGGTTGTAAACGAACCGAAGGAACACAAACGAGAACTTATTCATGCTCGTTTGTTTATGTTCATGAATATGCTAAACGAACATAAACGAATAGAGATAAATAAAACACAACTGAACATATATAAACATAAAAAACATATAATATTGTAATGTAATTAAACAAAACTGAACTTATATGAACATAAAAGGAACTTAAATGTACAAACATAAATGAACGTTCACGAACATAATTGAACGAACGAGATCATTGTTCATATTTGTTCGTTTAACTAAACAAACGAGAATTTGCGTTCGTGTTCGTTTATTTATTAATTAAACGAACTTCCCACCGAACAGTTCACGAACGGTTCGTTGAACGTTCGGTTCATTTACAGCCCTACTTTTTATGTATTTTTTGTTCATAAAAACCCTAAATTTTATTTTGGTTCATTGAAATCCTTAATTTGACTGGAATTTTCGGTTTTATCCTCATGTCCTCTTATAGAACCTATTAAACTTAAAAGTAAAACCGAACATACTGTCAAACTTAAAAATTTTAATGAACCAAAATAATTTAAGGACTTTTATAAAAAAATACATAAAATGGTAAACTCGAATATTTCTTACAACCTTAGACATTTTTAACACAATATCCCTATTTATAATGTTTGCAAATTTTCTTTATAAAGACAGACATAAATGAAAATATCCCCTTGCTACCAAGGCAAGTAGATTGAATGCGATGTAGTGGGGTATGTTATTGTGAAGACAGGTCACATTCTGCATGTGATCACATTTACAGAATTTTTATAAGTAGTTGTCATTTGCCAATATTCGTGTACTGGGACCTGGGAGTTGCATTATTAGCTTATATTATTTTGCCGAAAAACATCATCTTCTATCATTTAATTTTATTGGTTAGTGTTGCTTTCTCAAAATACAACTTCATAAAATACAAAACTTTGATTTCACATGTAGTTTATTGGATTTCTTTTTCTTTACACTAAAACTGTTTAAATTCTAAGCATGTGGTCATGATTTATCCAACTTGAGTATATGCTTTTCAGAAAAGCGAAATACTTTATAAAAATAGGCAAAAATAGCAAGTAGCTAGCATAATATAAGGAAATTTATAGGAATAAGCTAAAAAATGAGAGGACGCCCTATACTTGAACCAAGAGAAAATAGTCAAGTGGAAGTCATCCGCTAATTTCAAGGGACTGGTCTTCACTTTTTGAAAATACAATGGTTCATTTGCTTCCACACGAACTAGAAAACGAAAGAAAGCTATTAACTTTGTATATATTGGAACTTTTGCCGATGAATTGTTTACACATTGGTCAAGTTGGCTTGTAGCCCATATCACACCAAGATAAAGCCCACACCCATACTTGTTGAGAAAAAAATGGCAGCAAAGAAAATGGAGCCCATTGCCCAACGCCTTCTTTTTCACTAGCAACTCCAAGAGGAATGTGGTTTTGCAAGAAACTCTGAAGGGCTGAACCCCACAACTTTATTCCAATCCAAAATATCTTATGGTGCAAACTAGAGGTGCACATTTGCCGGTTATAACCGGTTTCGGTTTTTCGTAGAACCGGTTTTTAGTTTAACCGGTTTTGGCTTGACCGGTTTCGGTTAAAACCGGACCGGTTTAGGCCGGTTTTTTGGGTGAGAAATGTATAACCGGTAGAACCGGTTCCGGTTCCGGTTAAAACCGGTTTTTATATAACCGGTTCCGGTTAAACCGGTCCAAAAACCGATTTCAAAGTATTAAATCTTTAAAAATCCAAAAAAATACTAAAAAAATACTATAAAAATACCTAAAAATATATATTGTCTTTGGTTATGATGTACAATAAGAAACAACATTGTTTGAACTTGAATAACATTGACTGAAATTGAAATGAAAAAAACAAACGTGAACGACCAATTACGTATTATAAAAAACTAGGAATTATAGTTTTCGAATAACCGAGGTTCAACATCGAAAAACTTAGGTCAATCTCCAACACATTACATAAACTAGGAATGATAGTCTTCATCTAGAAATACCAAAGTTTTAAAATTCAAATTACATAAACATCAATAATAATAATAGTAGGAATTATAGTCTTCAACTTTGTCGTCTTCAAATCTTCAAGCCTTTAATCCGAAAATTCTTCAATCTCACCCTCATCAACTTCGGTCGTTGGAGGTGATATCCCCATTGCAACTTCTTCTTCGTGGATATACTCTTCCACCGGTGGTAAAAGCGGCCCTTCGAGCGAAACACAATTTTGTATCCTTTCGACGCCATCCAAGTAGTCCTTCAAGCAAACGCATACTTCCATCGATTCGGCCGTGAGTTTGGACCTTCTTTCCGTGATGACCCTGCCACTAAATGAAAAAGCGGATTCCGAAGCTACCGTGGAAGCTTGGACGGTTAGTAAATCGCGGGCCATGGCGGCTAGAATCGGGAATTGCACTTCCTTTTCTTTCCACCAAGCCAAAATATCAAAGTTTTGAAATTCTTCGACGGTAAAGTGGGCTAAAAAGTTTGTGGCCATATAATTGCCCAATTCGCTACTTGGGGCGGAAGTACGTTGGCGTTTTGTGACATCCTCCATCAAAGTGTTATAAAGATTTATGTTAACGTTTCTTCCCGATAAAGATGAACCGGCCATACCTCTACGAATATGATCAACTATTACATTAGTTGGTTGACCATATTTGGTAGCGTACATTTCAAATAATTTTTTGAATGAGTCATTGAATTTAAAAACTTGATTTTGAACGAAATTTGGTTCGAGTTCACTTAATCCCAAGTTTTCATAAATTTGCCCCATTAAAACGTTTACACCACCCACATTTATAGTCGGGTTTAGGGCGGCGGCACATGTGAAGACTAAAGGCAATTCCCGAAAATATTTTAAAATTTTGGTTTTCATAGCAATAACCATATTTTGAAACAATGTGATCGATGAATACTTGAAATTTGCTATTTTTTCCGTAATAAGAAAAATTTGATTTAAAACCAACGGACTCGTGGGATAGTAAACGCCCGACAACAAAGTTGTTGCCTCCTTGAAAACTTGTAGAAAATGTGTTAGTTCTTGAAGCAAATTCCAATCCGATTCGGGGATTGAAACCGATCGACGTTTTTCAACAAGTATTTCGTTAAACGCATTAAGTGTGAGTTTTTGGCGTAAAATGCTTTCAAACATAAAACAAGTTGAGTTCCATCTCGTGGGTGTGTCAAAGTTAGGGCCTAAACATGGTTCGTTACATTGTGCACAAAAAAACCGGTAATTTGCTTGTCGTTGGTTACTTGTGCCATAGATTGTGTTTAAAAGATTTTTAAATTTCGTACGTAAATCATCACAAACTTGAAGGCCGGCTTGCACACTTATATTTATAATATGTGCAATACATCGGGTATGAAAAAAGTCGCCATCTAAAATTGGTTTTAATCTTAATTTCATTCGATTGATGGCGTTGGTGTTGTTTGACGCGTTATCGAGGGACATAGAAAAGACTTTATCGTCTATTTTATATTCCGCCATAACGTCCAATAATATTTTTAATAAGTTTGTACCGGTATGTGGATAACCAAATAATTTAAAATCTATTGTCCGTTTCATCATTAGCCAACTATCGGGATGAAACCAATGAGCGGTAACGGCTAAATAGGAATTTGCATTTCCGTGGGGGGCGGTCCAAACGTCACAAGTTAGCGAAATCGAATTTTTGTAGTTTGCAAATCCTACAATTATTTCGGATTTCGCTTTGGCCCAAAGTGCAATAGCATCACGTCGAAGAGTAGTACGACTTACAGCGGAGTATCGAGGTTGAAGTTTCGTTTTGATGATTTCCGTAAGCCGCGCGTTGTCGAAGTGGTCGAATGGAAGTGCTTCTTGGATGACAAACTTGGCAAAGGCTTCTCTTACGGCATCGTTGTCGTACACAAATAAAGCGCCGTCCGATCCAATTGTAGTTTGCGTCGGATCGGTGCTAGTTTGTTGGAGGGCTTTGCAACCGCTACTTATATGTGACCTCAACGTTGAGTTGCTCGTTGACGAATAAAACCTCCCACATTTCTTGCACCGAGCTTTTTTCGCACCATCTCTCATAACACAATAATCGAAATTCGACCAAACATCGGCGGATCGCGTTGTGGTTTTGATTTCCGCTACATCATCGTTGGTATAGTTTCGTGTTATACCGGAAGTACCAACGGAAGCGGAACCGGTAGCGGAACATGACGAAGCCATCTTGAAATTCTTAGAAAATAGGTCGGGAAAGCGAAAAACGTCGAGATTTGTGAGCGTTTTTTGCGGGGTGTTTAAACCAAATGAACCAACATCTATTTATACTAACAAATGAGGGGTAAATGGGTATTTTGGGCATTTTAACGGTTATAAATGGCTAGAAACCGAGCAAAAGAAGCCAAAAATGCAAAAATGCCCGTTTTTCAACGGCTAGAAAAAAAAAACCGGAAAAAACCGGTTATTTTCCGGTTAAAAAAACCGGTTAAAAAACCGGGTCATAAAACCGGTTCGCGCAAAGGAATGGTAACCGACTCATAACCGGCGGTTCGGTTAAACCGGGACCGGTTCTTGGATAACCGGTTATTGGAAAAACCGGTCCGGTTTTTTTTTTTCGGTTTTTAAAAAAACCGGTTACATTGTGCACCTCTAGTGCAAACACAATATTCTGGACCGACCTCTGGATCGGTGACATCCCTCTCATGTCCAAATTCCTGTCCCTTTTTGCCATAGAAAAAGAAAGGAAGAATTGTCTGGTAAATCAAGTCATCACAAACCACTTGGATCCATCTCTTTGGAATTGGTCCCGAAAAGATCACTCCAACCTACTAAAGTTTTGGAATTTCAAGAACTTCGCCATTTGCTCCATGACCTGGAATTGACTCATGGCCAGGACAAACATATTGGACAAAAGACTTTTCTTCAATGTTCATAGTTAAATCTCTCCGGTGTCATCTAGACACATCTTTTGCAACTCCTACTATGAACCTTTCCCATGGAATAATTGGATCCCGATCAAAGTTAACACTTGGAAGGCTTGTTTGGAAAAAATTCCCACGACTCATGCTCTCAAGTCATCACAAACAACTTGGATCCATCTCTTTGGAATTGGTCCTGGAAAAGATCACTCCAACCTACTGAAGTTTTGGAATTTCAAGAACTTCGCTCGTAACACCATAGATTATGGGAAGATAGAAATTCTAAAAACTTTAAACGTTTTATTTCACTTTCAGAGTAAGCTAAGTTGGAAGCTAAATACATATGGCTAAACGAGCCTACAAACACGGGCATTACTTTTTTACAACAAAAGACTATCTTCCAAAACGCATCCTCATTCCAGAAATCTTACATCTAGCCTAGGGTATCTTATCCTTACCCTTGCTAGTCTCCATAACCGCTCCTGAACTTGGTTATACGTCGATTTATAAAAAGGGCTAGGCTTTACGCCTGGTGAGCTCATGAGTTTATGAAATAATAAAATATTCAAAAATCATTGATCAAATGTAAATTCCAGCAATATAAAATTATATGGTGTGACTTATAGTTTAAGAAAACTCATTTCTGTATCAACAATTTCCATGTTCCAGTTATATTGTCAGTAGATCACAAACTTGTTTCCGTTGAATCTGTAACCCTCGGCGGCTTCCGTTAGAATATCCTCATAACCCTCTGTGGGTTTTCTGGTACGAATGAAATAGTATAAAGCAATTTCATTGACCGTTGGACTGATTTTAACATCATTCGGATCAGTGAGAGTGCGGTCCTGGAGTAGGTGGTACCTCTGAACTCTATGCCTAGCACCCGAGTCATAGCTCATAACTACAACTTTGTTGTCATTTGCGACATGAAATGGGTGTTACCCATGGAGATTACTAATTCGTGTTGACCAAAACCATCAATAGAATAATCGTGCATTGCCGAACATAATCCAACACATCTCTTTGTAACATTTAAGTCATAATAATTCTTTTTAATCAATAATAATACACAATTGAAAAGACGTTTGTTATATATAAAGCCTTTTATAAAAGGATTTTCTTAAACTTTCCAAGTATACATATTAATGAATAAAAATCAAACATTAATAATTTGTTGCAAATAATATTATTTAAGTCATGATATGCCAAAAGCGTCATTGACACCAAACATTTTAAATATGTATAACCATAAAAATAATATAATTTTGACGTATACCCAGTTTTGGGAAAATGCAACATGACTCACCTGAGACAATAATGTGTATATGTGTCACTTCCTGAATAGCCCCTATGGTGACTTCTCGATCTAAACGGTTAAAATAACGTCTATCTTTACTAACCAATCATCACACATGATAATACAACTAACAATATTTTCGTTTTATGATAATGTGTTATTAGCTATTTCATATACCTCATGGGTCGAATATAAAAACGACCATTAACCAAAAAGGATATGCCATAACGTAACTTATAATCTATTGATATATAATAACATATCTCAAAACTTTAAACGGATTAACATGATACAACAAAAATATAACATTAACGTGATTACAAAATTGGTTTAACATCTTTGAATTCTTAATTATAACAACAATTAAAACAACTAATCAGGCCCAACCGAATCCAACCGAATACCTGGACGAGTTGGGCTAAAGCCCAGGAAAGCATAAAAAAGAGGGGGCATATCTTTTAAACCATTTAGTAACAATTCAGCCCAATAACAATCTTAACAGGGCACAACCCAAAGTTAACCTGATTTCATCTTCATGTTGATTTCATCCAATACTAACAATCTTAATTGAAGACGTTCTTGACAGCAGGAATCGACGTATCGAAAAATGTAAATTTTGAAGATCAACGACTCGAGTAGGTGAGCTTGCTAAATCAGTTATTTATGTCTGATTTCTTATTCCCGTTCTAAATATTGAGTGTTTCTTAGTCTCATACTCTTATTTCCTGTCCGATTTAGATTTCCCATTCTAAAAATCGATTTTGATTTCTAAATCCAGTTTCACTTTCTGTCTAAATCGACTTAGCTACTGGGTTTCTAATTGGATGAGTGATCGCTTAATCACTCCTTGATGATACTCCAACGACAAAATGAATCAATGAAGGGAAATACTCAATAGATATGTCCTTAAAGAGAAAAGGACAGAATGGTCCAATAATGGAGTCAATATTATGAGGTGCCCTTCTTTAGTTTAAGGTATTTCTTAATACACATAATAATTAAGATTTTACTTATTATATACATCTTGCTTTGTATCTGAGATACATGTTATTTACACAAAGGGAAAAAAGACACAGTGAGATTATAGCTGATATAACTTATGTTTATATTTCCATGTCAAAATTTAATGCATAACACTAAGAAAAAACTCAGGTAAATGTTTATGGTATGCATTTTGTTGCTTGTTTGTGACATTAATTATACATGTGTCATTTGATATTGAAAGTTTTCAAATTTGAATACATTTTGAAGGGTTGTAGGACAAGAAGCAGAAGTTGAGGACGGAAGTTAGGATGATGCATTAAGTAGATCAAACGGATCAGTTGCCTTAGTTGACTTGGTGAAAGTTATAAACATTGAATCTGTAAATTACATTGGTTTGGTAACCAAACACACCACGGAATGGAATCTCAAAATCCTATCCCTTAAGTTTCCATTGGAATCACGAATCAAACATCCTTTGAGGAGATTTTTGTAGGTTTTTGTTTGTATTGATATGGAGATTTTTAATAGTAAATTTTATTGCACTTTTTTATAGAGTTGAGCATGGTCCAAAAACCGAACCAAACCGTATAAGGTTTTTTTAAAAACTGAAGACCGGACCGAATATGTATATCCGGTTCGATTCGGTTATGTCGGTTTTGGGTTCGGTTCGGTTTTTCGTAGTAAAGAGTAGTGTTAGGGGTAAGCATGATCCGATGATCGGACCGAAAACGAATAGGTCCGAAACCGAATTACCATTTTTTAAAAACCGAGAACCGAACCGAATATGTATATTCGGTCCCGTTTCGGTTGGTTTTCGGTTCGGTTCGGCTTTTCCGATCTATATGCTCATCACTACTTTTTATGAGTTTTTTTTAATATTTGTGTTTAGATTAGCATATGGTAGAAAAGTAGGGGAGTTTTTTTTACTATCTCACCTTGGGTATGGAAAATCAATGGACCGGCCCTGCAACTAATTTTAAAAACTTTGTAATATATAATAATACCTCTTATTACTTGAACTAGTGGTGATGCTCGCGTGTTGCGGCGGGTTTATTAATCGTATATTTTCAAAACCATTTACGTAATGCTCTTTTACACAGAGAACGTTTTTGTGATTTTGCTATTAAACCGTGACTATTACTATAGATTTCTATTACATAATGACTATATCTGTAACGTCGCTATTACATAGAGAGCATTTTTATAATATCGCTATTACTCGGAAACCAAAATATAACTAATGCAAATTGTAAACTATAGAAACCAAAACTGCAATTATCCTAACTTATAAAAATCACAAAGACTTAAACAATGATTAATGCAAATTAAAAACTATAGAAACCAAAACTATACTTATTGAAATTAAAAACTATCAGGACCGAAGTTTTACTTAAAGCAAATTAAAAAATACGAAACCGAAATTCTCTATTTAGATTTGTTAATATGTAGATTCTATTTCCAAAAAAACTGTAATTATCATAAAGAATTTATAGGGACCGAAGCTGTAATTAATACAACTTAAACAATATTGGGTCCAAAATTATAATTATGCATGATAAAAACTACAATGACTAAAACTATAATTATTCGAAATTAAGAACTATAGGGACCAAAACTATAATTAGTACAAATTGTAAACTATAGGGACTAAAATTGTCATTAGCAATTATAAGGGTCCAAACTGTAATAAATATATGAGTAAATTACAATTTTGGTCCCTATGGTTGTCCCGAAATTGCACATTTGGTCATCTTTTTGGTTTTTCACGCTCATGGTCCCTAAACTGCACTTTTGCTTACACTATTCGTCCCTCTTGCAGTTACCGTCCAAAACCCCTCCGTTAACCCTCGTGTGTGCGTCTCACGTGAGGGTAAAGTCGACAATTCGCACTCTCACCTGCAGAAGATCTTCGTAGCTATTTGGCGCCTTAAATGCAGGTGAGAAAACATCACCTCAAGTTAGTCTCACTTGGCTCGAAAAACTCAGAGAGCAACGTTCGAAGATCAACGTTCGTAGGGTTTCAAGCAGGTTGAAGGTTGAATCGAAGGTTCACTGAGGTGCAAAATGTGGAGGATTCGAGAGAGTGAAGCTAGCGATGATGTGGATCATCTTTACGGTATATGCATTTGCTTTGTTTATATGTATTTCAAAAAGATAATCGAAACCTAACTTGATATGGTAATTACAGGAGCAAATAAGAACCTTTTCTACATTCAGTTGCACCATGGAGGGTTTTTTGTCGAATCACCATCGAGGACCTACGTAAATGGCAAAGTTTCATTCATCGACACCGTTGACATCGATGCGTTTTCTATACAAGAACTCAATCATATTTTGAAAGAGCTTGGTTACAATGATCAGGTTCTGTCTTTTATCATTTTCAATTTCCTCTAGTTGACATAAATTGTGGTCTTGTTCCATTAGTTTGTGATGCGGATGTGAATGTGTTCGGAAGATATGTGAAGCTATGTTGGGATCATGAGATCTATTGTGAACATGGCCAAACTATACTTCCAACATATGGTAAACCCTTTTTACCAGATTTCATACGGTTGATCCCTTATTACCCCTGTCCCCTGAATTCGTAAGAAAAAGATTAAGGCGAACTTCAGACCTGCAATGTACAAGAAAATTGTTTTTTGATCTAAACCTTATCGCCTCTGAGAATATCTCAAACAATGTCAGTTCAAATAATGTAGAGGTGCAGTTAGAGGAAGACAGGGTATCAACAATATGGCAATCGTCGGTGGCAAATAGTGTTGCTCAACCAATCTCAGAGTTACAGAGGAACGACGGTGGGTGTTTGGACATGATACCTATACATACAACACCTGCTGCATCAAGACAGATTGACCCCACTGTCGTCGATTGGGATGCTAGTTTATTTGACAAACCTTTAGCACGATTGGATTATGATGGAAATATGGAACAAGATTACGAGGTAATCGAGGAAGACGAAGTTGGTGTGAATTACGGATTTGGCGTACCACATGAGTAAAATGTTGAAAACAATGTTGAAGTACCAGCACAAGTTGAGGTCTCAGATGATGATGGAAGCACAGATAATGAATTTACACTACATCCAACTGAGTTGTTGAACAACAATGATGTAGACGTAGACATGGACGCATTCCAAGGGTGCCTTGATCCATTACCAAAAGGCTTACCATACAACGATTCAAACGATAAAATCTTGGCAGTTGATATTATTGACACCAACGCTTTTGACATTCAAAGTCGACATGGAAGCTCAAGAGAAAAACTTTTGAAAAACCTATCTAACATCCCTAAGTGTTCGCAAGGCCAATCTCATGACACAGATTTCAAGCTAGGTGAAAGATTTGATAACAAAATGGTTGTGAAGGAAGCTCTATCTAATCTTGCAGTCTATTCTTGTCGACAACTATTCCTGCAGAATAATGATAGGTACCGTTTAAGAGCAATATGTAAAGGTCATGTCCTAGTTGGGGGTGTTGGAGGTGTTAATGTTGATGCACAAATGAGGGGTAATTTAGTCATTTCAAATGAAAAATGCCCATGGGTCCTCCTGATTTCAAAAGCAAAGGCAGATGAAGATTGGATAGTTAAGACATACAACGACAAACACACTTGCATTCAGATAAGGGAAGTAGGTCAGTGCACGCAAAAGTATCTATCGAAGAAGATCTATCAGCAATTGGAAGCAAACCCTAAGATCCCCGTTGTAGCTCTACAAAAAGAATTGGAGAGAAAGTACAAGCTCCAACTTTCATTTATGAAGGTGTTTAGGGCTAGAGTTCTTGCCCTAAATCACATCCGTGGAGACTTCGAGAGACAATATACTATGTTGCGAGAGTATGTTTTGGAACTACAAGCGAGAAACCCATGTACCACTGTCAAAATAGCTGTTGAATCTGAACCAAATTTTAGTTTGCGCACTAGGGTTTTTAAAAGAACTTACGTATGTTTGGGTCCATTAAAAGAGGGATTTAAATATGGTCAACGGGAGATGTTGGGTTTAGATGGTGCCTTCATCAAAGGGCCTTATCCAGGTCAGGTTTTGAGTGCTGTATGGTTAGATGGCAACAATGGAATATACCCTTTAGCATACGCCATTGTCGAAGTTGAAACAAAAAGCTCCTGGACATGGTTTTTAGAATGCTTGGGAGGTGATCTTGATATGGGTACAAACACAAATTTTACATTCATTAGCGATCGCCAAAAGGTATTGTTTTATCTAAATATCAATTAATTTTCATTAATATTAATAACACTCTGTTTGTTTATAGGGTTTGGTTCAAGCACTTGCTAAGGTTTTCCCTTCAGCTAAGCATAGGTATTGTGTGAGACATGTCTTAGACAACATGAAACTGTACTGGAAAGGGAAGCCTCTTAATGAACATCTTTGGAAGCGTGCTAGAGCTGCAACTATTCCAAAATTCAACAGAGCAATGGCAGAGTTTCATCAATATAACAAACAGGCTTACAATTGGTTAAAATGCATATCTGCTGAACATTGGAGTCGGACCCATTTTACAGGCACAACTCTATACGATTGATGTTTAAAGTTTTTTTATAAGTAAATACATAAGACTAACCTGTTGTTAGTTTATGGTTTAATATTAACAGGGAGGGCTCACTCAGACATACTTTTGAACAACTTGTGTGAAGTTTTGAATGCAAAGATTGTAGATGGGAGGGACAAGCCAATTATCTCAGCACTGGAATTCATAAGGGAGTACTTGATGAAGAAGATTGTCACAGTCCAATGATTAATAGCTAAAAGCCCAGGTCCCCTAACTCCCACTGCTCAAGCAATCCTTGACAAGAACAAGGATGATGCTACAAATTGTAAGTGCATTTACAATAGTAATTGGAAATTTCAAGTCACATGGGATTATTATGAGCAATATGTAGTAGACATGGCACAGAAGACTTGTTCCTGCAGATATTAGGATTTGACAGGTATTCCTTGTAAACATGCCATTGCTGCACTTTGGGATCAGGTGGAAAATGGACAACATGTTCAACTTGCTGAGGAACTTGTCCATCCTTGTTACTTGTTGGCAACATGGAACAAAATGTATTCATTCACAATCGAACTTACCAATAGTCTACAGTTATGCCCACATCAGATTGTCCTACCACTTTGGTACACCCAAAGCACAAGAAGCAGGTATACAACTATTTGTGCATTGTTTTTGTTTATATTTATTAATTTTGAATTAAAATCAAGTTAATAAAATATGTGTTTTTATTAACTTATAGGTTGGGAGACCTAAAGTCAAAAGAAGAAGGAGTAGAGGTGAGGGATCAAGTCAACAAACTCAAGGAACTCAAAACAACACTAAGTTGACAAGAAAGTACATTACCATTACATGTGGTAAATGTCACAACCCAGGCAATAATGCGAGGTCATGTAAGGGACAAGGAGGGCCAACTAAAGCAATTCAAAGAAGTGATCCTATGAGTTTTCCTGTGAGTGTTTGAAGACGGTCAACGATGAGTTCAGTAAATTTACTTGTGGTCTTAAACAGCATGGATAATGGAAGTGATGTTGGTGGTGTAGGAGGAGGTATACGAGCTGTTTGATATTGGAAGAGAAGTTGGTGGTGGAGCAGGAGGTAGGTCAGGTGTTGGAGATGCTAACTGATCAAGATATGAAGTTTGTTTTGTCATTTTAAGGTACTATATAAAGTGTTACTAGACTATGATGTGCAAGTTAATAGATGAAATTGGATTACATTATCAATGTTGACAAATTTTGTTGAGCAGTTGACTGTCAAAAGCAACTGCAAGTATTTAGTCAACATTGTAATCAGATATGTGATGTGTTTGTCAAACATTAACCTTCAACTTTGTTATGAGGGTTAGTTGATTATAAGTATGTTTTAATATGGTTATTAGTATGTGCCTTTTTATGTTAACATGTATGTGTGTTTATGTTTATTTAACAATATGGTTATGAAAATAAAAATCATTGTAGAATCTATTTACATAGTTAAACAGGTGTTGCACAAATAATACAATAAGCATCAGCATACTTTCATGTTGTTGTGTATTACAACATCCAATAAAATTAAGCAACATACTTTCCTTTTGTTGTGTATAATGACATCAAACATTTTTGCAACACAAAAAAAATAACAGTCTACATTTTAACATGTAATGCAAAAGTAAGCAAACAATCAGCAACATACTTTCATATTTTTCTGTATTATAACATCCTACTTTTATTCCAAAAAAAAGGCCATAATTTTCGACCTTTTGACAATACAAACACAATAACAGTCTACATTTTAACATGTTATGCAAAAGTAACAATCAACAACATACTTTCATATTTTTCAGTATTATAACATCCTACTTTTATGCAAAAAACAGGCCATAATTTTCGACCTTTTGACAACAACGTAACTTTTGGAATGAAACATAAAAACAACAAATCAATCAAAGTAAGCCATTTCCATTTGATTAACATACATTCATAACATAATATCCGATTTACAAAACATTCCTTTGGCTAGTCTAAACAACTAACTTAAAAATCCACATTACATACGAAACATACATTACCGTCCAAACCCACCAAAACCGAAAAACCCTAACGTTGACCCCCCAAAAACCATCCCCCATCGGAAATACAATTTCCTTACTCAAACATCAAGAACATGGTGAGGACGATGAAGAATATCCAGGATACAACCAACCATATTTTATACCTACCTGTATTTTCGACGTCTGCTTCGAGTCGTGCGATATCTTCAAGTATCATTCGTCTAGCTAGCAAGAGACTAGGAATGATCATCAGCGCCCTTCGACACATAGGCGGATCGGACCACCCAACGAACCCACATCTACTACATCGCCAGAATCGCTTACCCGGGTTTCTGTTTGTCCATGAGGTTGCGATTGTCGCTTCGTTCCCGCAATTACAAGCCACCATTTTCAAACTCAAGCTTCAACTGTTTCTTTCTGGTTGGTCAGTCAATGAGATCGAGTGGCATGAGAAATAGATTTGAAGGCTTTATTAATCAATTGGGTGGCAGAGGTGCAAATTGTCGACTTTACCCTCACGTGAGACGCACACACGAGGGTTAACAGAGGGGTTTTGGATGGTAACCGCAAGAGGGACGAATAGTGTAAGCAAAAGTGCAGTTCAGGGATCATGAGCATGAAAAACCAAAAGGATGACTAAATGTGAAATTTTGGGACAACCATAGGGACCAAAATTGTAATTTACTCTAAATATATATTAAACAATATAGATACACAAATATAATTATGCAAATTAAAAACTATATATACCAAAACTATAATTATCCTAAATTAAAAATATAGGGATCAAAACTGTCATTATTATAAACTATAAACTACATGGACCGGATTATAATTGTTGAATATAAAAAGTAGAGGAACCAAAATTGCAATTAACTCATTCTAGGTCTTAAGTGGCAATGTTGTAATTCTTCTAAATTTTATTGCCTTATAAGGATCAAAACTATAATTAATGCAAATTAAAAAAATAGCTACCAAAAGTATAATTATACAAATTAAAAACTGCATGTATCAAAACTGTAATTATCCTAAATTAAAAGATATAGGGACCAAAACTATAATTATTATAAACTATAAAGTACAGAGTCTGAGATTATAATTATTGGATATAGAAAATATAGTGACCAAAATTGTAATTAACTCATTTTAAGTTTGAAGTGGCAATATTGTAATTCTTCTAAGTAAAATAAAAAATATAGGTATTAAAATTTAAAACTATAATTATGCAAATTAAAAACTATAGAGATCAAAATTGTAATTATCATAAATTAAAACTATAAAGACTAAATCTATAATTATTATAAACTCTAAATTACAAAGTCTGAAATTGTAATTATTGAATATATAAAATACAATGACCAAAATTGTAATTAATTCATTTTAGCATCAGTATTGTAATTCTTTTAATTTTTATGGGAGTAAATATAGTTTTGGTCCCTAAAGTATACCAAATCTTTCACATTAGGACCAACTATTGGAATTTCACGGTTATGATCACCAAGGTTTCTGAAACGCTACAAGATAGTCCATTCTTTTGTTACCGTCTACCTTTAACTGTTAATACCTCACATGTGCGGCTCACGTAGGGGTATTTTGGTACTTTTGCTTGTTCTTTCTTACAGGTTATGATTTGGCACCATTAAATGTACATCATATCAATAACCACTCAGAAGATACGGTGCAGTGTATCGAAATTCAGATGAGGCAAAGAAGTTCATTTCCGATCGACTGCTTTCTGTGAGGCTAGAAACATGTGGGTAGTAAGAAAAGAGGCGATGAACAACTCGGAAGTTTCCGGTTACAGTTAGCTCGAATCCGAATATACTAAACTATGATCTTCGAACTAAAAGTTTATGGAATGTGTAATGCAGACGGAGACATAAGCCTCTTCAGGATCAAGCTTCACCATGGAGGTTTCTTCGCATTACAGCAGAGCAGGGATTACGTTAACAGTAAGATCACTTATATTGACAATGTCGATGTAAATAAAGTGAATCTCGAAGGGATTACGTTAACAGTAATATCACTTGTATATTTCTTAATAAGCCCAAGCCGAGCTTGGGTCCATAAAGCTCGTAACGAGCCGAGCCCGAGCCGAGCCCTGTATATTTCTTAACGAGCCCGAGCCGAGCTTGGCTAGGCTCAGGCTCAGGCTCAGGCTCAGGCTCAGGCTCAGGCTCAGGCTCAGGCTCGGGCTCGGGCTCGGGCTCGGGCTCGGGCTCGGGCTCGGGCTCGGGCTCGGGCTCGGGCTCGGGCTCGGGCTCGGGCTCGGCTCCACCCCGACGGTCTTGAAAGTAAACTCCTCAGCTGTAACACCCGGCTTTTAAAACAAAAACACCCCTGAAAATTTTTCATTTAAAACAAAGGTTTCAATACATAAAACCATAACAATAGGGGTATATTTTATTAAAACGGGTACAAGTGTATCAAGGAGAGTATAAAATACCATAGTCTCCTTTGAAGCCGGGCTGCTACTGACAGCATCTATAAGTCCCACTTCTTTAGTCACGAACTCTATCTTTTCCCTTATCAGGATTATGCTAACCTGCAGGGACATTTAACAAATAACGTGAGCTATAAAGCTCACTGAGTAATCATATCTGCAAATAACGTGTACAATAAATACATCCATATATAATTCTTTATATATGATACATATATCTGTTATTTCATATTTCATTATCAAATTCCATTTTATAGCCTTTTCCGGCCAAATGTGTATATCTGTCTGGATATCGGACCCAGACTACTAGCCTTACCGGCTGATCATATATATATCTTAGGATTTCACATCCTACTGCATAGCCTTACCGGCTGAATCGTGATATCATGTGATTTTCAAATCACATCAGATAATTGCACACTTTATCATATCTAATCCGTTATTTGCATACCAATCAAACCCATTCTATACCATTTCTGTCCCATCTTTCTTAGTCATATTTGACTATACCATATCTCATGACTATATAAGTCGCATCATCTGTCATGGCTATACAAGCCGCACCAAAGCAATTTCAGCATATAAATCATAGCCCGAAGGCCGCACCAGTTTGGATTCAACAACCCGGAATCATAGCCATAAGGCCGCACCATTTCCATATAATAATATCATAGCCATATAGGCCGCACCAGTTGGATATAACATCCAGTATCATAGCCACAAGTGGTCGCACCATCTATTAACGGCTTATTTCACAATCAATTATGGCTCACGGGTTTACCCGCTATTGCCTAGACTCACGGCTCCGTTCTTGTCATCGCAATGACTCACGGCTTATCCGGTATTGCCTTATTAAAGTGGACTCACAGCTCCGTTCTTGTCTATCGCAGACTCACGGCTTATCTGGTATTGTCGCATTACTGACTCACAGCTCCGTTCGTGTCTATCATAGACTCACGGCTTATCTGGTATTGTCGTATCACGGTTCATTTGTTTATTGACTCACAGCTCCGTTCTTGTCTTTCTCAGACTCACGGCTTATCTGATATTGTCTTTTCAAATGTATCTTTGAACCATCAATTCCGTCCCCCAAAATAGTTTCAACCTGTAATAGGTCAATCAACACATATCATATATGATATAAGTGAGATTACTCACCTGGATGCTAGCTGCATTTAAATCCCGGTTGTTTCTTGCCTTTGCATGCACCACAACCATTTTGTCCCATACCTATTTATCCATTTCATATCAAATGATAATAGGTTAATAATCATTTCAATTGACTCTAATACATAAGAGTCCAATATTATGCAACTATAAACAATGCCTAGATGATAAAATTTCCATTTATCATCTTTTCATACATAATACGTATTACCGAGGCATTCGTATTGATCTACAGTGCCCCTGAGGAGTCGAAAACTCAATTTAGTTATTTGCCCAGACTTTTCAAACCATTAGGGACGTATGGTTCAAGTTTGAGGTAAATCGGAAAGCCAAACAAAAGTTAGCATTTTGAACCCCCTGTCTAGTGGGCGCACTGCGCCAGGGATTGGGCGCACTGTGCCTGGGCGCACCCCGCCATGAACCTGGGTGCACTGCGCCTGGCGCCTGGGCAGTCTCCTGATCAGTCGCGATTTGTGCACTGTAGCACGCAGTTTTGACATTTTAAGTCCTTAATGCTGTTCTTAATCCATTGGGGTTCATTTCTAGGCTAAAACCTTACATTAATACAAGGTTTTCAACCATTAAAAACAACTCAATCAATCAAAAGGAAGAATTAGGGTTCTTAGTTCCAAAAACCCCAAATCTTCAAATTCAACAAAATAGCAATCTACTTCCATAATCTTGAATTAAGTCCTTTTAGCATGACTTATTGGAAGTATTAAACCATTATAAACCACATAATCATAACTGAAATTACAAATTTCAGTTTCTATAAAACTCATCAAGAACATATAAGCTAGAAGTTGAGATACTTACTTCCAAAGCTTCAAATTCTTCAATTCCAAGGCTATAATCCGATTTTCAAGCTAAATCCTTCAAGAACTCTTCAAACTTTGCAGAATTTGTGCAGCAAAACTTTCTCCCGTAATCTCAAAAATCTGCACAAGTCTCTCCTTTTATACCTACAGAATTTGCAATTTAGTCCTTGAAGTTGCATATTTTAAACTTTTGCCACAATTAACACAATTTATGACAAAAATCAGATTTTTATAACATTTTAAGTCCAAAACTCAAAATATTATTACAAAACAAATCCTTTTCTGTCCAAAAGACCAAATTACCCTTCTAAGGTAAAATGACCAATTTACCCCTTTTTACTAGAATAAACTTTCAAATACTTATCACAAGTATTTGGTGTTACAAATTCTCCCCTCCTTCAACAGATTTCGTCCCCGAAATCATACAAGGAGTTGAGGGTATGTCTCCCTCGATTCACTTTCGGTCTTCCACATCATGTCGGAATCTCTATGGTATTGCCTAAGCACTTAACCATGCCAGTCTTCGTATCTCGTGGTTATATCACAGTTTGCATATCATTCCTCCGGTTGTCCCGGGTACCTTACCTACGTATCTATCTTCATTTTAACATGAGGGATGAGTTGGAACTCATCATTCTATGTTCTCCAGAAATGAGATCCATAGAAAACTTTATAAATTTCTTGAAGTTCATCCAGAAATTTAGATCTTTATATCACAATTCTTACTCTTGGGAAACTATGGTAAAATCCAATAAACAAAGGATTTAACTTTCCTTTCGTCCCAAACAGATTTTTAACCTTTCCAAAGGATTACTTTCATACAACCATATTCCTTTACTTGGAATTTCAAAGGCTTATATTCAGTAATCCAGATACCATTTTTGCAGATTCTTAACCATTCTTCAAATTCGTTCGTACCCATCAAGTCTTCTCTTCAGTTTGTGCAAGAATCTAGGATCTAGCCAACGGCTTTATCACATCTTCAATCCAATAAATCGGAGGGTAACACGGTATTCCATACCATACCTCATATGAGCCATCAAATTACTAGCATGTAAGCTGTTATTTCTTGCCATTTCTATCAAAGATAGACAATCTTCTCATCTTCCACTAGGGTCTATTGTGCAATTTTCAAGCATATCTTCTAAAGTCTGCATCATTAGGTCACTTTGTTCATCAATATAAGGTACATGCAGGGACTTTAATGCAAAGTCTATAACAATGTTGTCTCATTTCTTTGCTGGGGCCAACAACGGGTAAATTTGTTCGCATGTTTCTAACGGTTTGACTTTACTTTGCGTACAAGTCAAATACTTTTCATGTGTCTTTCAATATCTTTCTTCAGTCCTGGCCACCAATGCATAGGTTTTATCGCCCTATCCAGTCTGGTATTGCTCCGGGTATACTGCATATCTAGTACAAGATGCATCTTTTCAAGATAATTTTCATGTTTCCTTTGCTTTGGAATCCACATTCACAACCACCCAGTGTTTTAAATCACTGTGATTTTCCAACTAGCTTCTGCTAATATTCAATCATTTATTCGTTTTTTTTTCACATTTTCAGACTTGCACACATCCTTCTGTGCTACCCGAATCAACTCAGGTAATCAATTCGCCACATTCATACATGTGGATGTAACCTTCAAGGTTACTCTTTTCAATTCAGGGCATCTATAGCCACATCTGTCCTTTTCGAGATGGTACAAGATTTCATACCCGAAATCTCTAAGTAACCCATCTATCTTTATTATGTCATATCTAGCTTCTTTTTGATCAATTAAGTATTTCAAACTCTTATGATCCTTATAAATAGTAAGTTTTACACCTTATACATAGTGTTTCCAAAGCTTCTATGCCAAAGTCATAATTGCTACTGCAATATCATGCACCTACAGTCAAATCTGGATGCATTTCTTTAATACAATTTATCTCTCCGCTTAGCATCAATGCTAACGTCAGAGTTTCACACAAGGTTTATCTCAAACTTTGAAAAGTTGTTTGTGGTCTTTCTACCACTCAGACTTTTCATTTTTTCTTAGTCAATAGAACAATAGTCAAGGAGCAGTTTTCTACAACTCTCCCATAATAACCCGCCAATCTAAGGAAACTACTAATTTCAGTCAATTTCCAAGGCGGTTTCTGTTTTATCACAGCATCCTTTCCACTGGATCTACTTTATCATCTCTGGCATTGTTAACATGCCCAAAGAATATGAAACTTCTTTTAGCCAAATATTTTTTTTCATACTTGGAGACTTTTACATATCACTTAACTCAGTGAAGTAACTCCAATATCTGGTACAAATGTACCTCATTTTCGATCTGGTTTCGAGAATATCAGATTCTCATTAGTCAATGCACATATGCATCAACTTGTCTTTCTTCTTTTCAAACAAGATAGGGCTCATACAATGACACATTCAGCCATAAGAGACCCCAATACCAAGTTTTCTTCTAGTTGTTTTCCAACTCTGTCATCTCTACAGATGCAAATTTGTACAGAGCCCGTATACCAAAAACGGCTCCCCAAAATCAATTTAATCATAAACTCTTCTCGCCAATCTGGCAGAAATCTTGGAAATTCTTTTCAAAAGAAACATCCGAGAATTTATTTAAAGTAGTACACTACTATCACTGCTTTATTTAACTTGGCCAATACCACATATGCCAACTACAACATCATTCTTTTACTAACTCTTTTCCGAGTTTAAGCAAAGAAAATAACCGGTATTCTCAACAACGCTCATTTACCATGGATTTTCATCCATTTCATTTCTAATTTTAGAACCATAATGTTCTTATTTCTACTATTCATGTTAGCATAATTCATTGCTAACCAATTCATATACACAATTACTTCCAATTCATTGGTAGTCATCGGCTTCAGATTCATAGGGAAAATGGTCCCGTAAATCCTGGGCAAACTACCTTCCAGGTGTTCAATATCTAGAACATATTTGCTATCTGCTATAGCTTCTTCCAAAATTTCATCCATAATCATTGATGAAATATTCAAACAAGACATCAGTGTCACCGATCTAAAGCATAGCTTCATGGATCAAATATAACATACACGAGTTATATTCAGAACAATTATGTGGGAGATCATATCAGTCTCCTCACGAGCTTCTTCCACAATCTGCTGGAATGCTCATGGTACCACTGGTCCTTTTCGACCATTCATTTCTTCTTTCTTTCCTCCCCGTTCTTTCCTGGGTTCATTACCTGTTACTCCACATTTAGCATGTGAGTATTTTATAAGAAAGTGATCTATATTTCCATGCTGGAAACACTTCCGTTCCATACAACAACTCGAGCAATATGCTCCCATTTCCTGCAATTTCAGCATGTCAACGGTAGAGTCTCAACTCTAAAATGTTCTGAGTGCTTTTCCTGCACTTCTTATACCACATCATCTTTTCGTTCTGGTCCATTCCCTTTAAGGTTAGACCTAATTCGTTTTACCTTCTTCTGGGAAGTCCACTAATATTATTTCTGCTTTTCTTGTAGTATCAACTACTGTTCTTTCACCTTGAATATCAATCAGGGTGAGCAACCGATTTCTTTTTCTGACCACATCAGCTAATATTGCTCATCATGTGGATTTTTCTGCTATTCGTCCCTTTTGGCCCTCATTCGATGGAGCTTTGGGAAAGGGTTGGTCCATTTCTTAGAGCTTCGCACCCTAAATGTCTCCCAAGAAGATTCATTGTTCATACTTCTTATACATCAGAAGTTAGCAACAGCTAGGTTATATATGTATAATAACAACTATATACACCTAACTATGCATCATGTCTACTATCTCAGGGTTTAAGTCCAGGAATATACTCTATAGACACCTAGTTCACTTAAACCTCGGCTCTGATACCAACTTGTAACACCCGGCTTTTAAAACAAAAACACCCCTGAAAAATTTTCATTTAAAACAAAGGTTTCAATACATAAAACCATAACAATAGGGGTATATTTTATTAAAACGGGTACAAGTGTATCAAGGAGAGTATAAAATACTATAGTCTCCTTTGAAGCCGGGCTGCTACTGACAGCATCTATAAGTCCCACTTCTTTAGTCACAGACTCTATCTTTTCCCTTATCAGGATTATGCTAACCTGCAGGGACATTTAACAAATAACGTGAGCTATAAAGCTCAGTGAGTAATCATATCTGCAAATAACGTGTACAATAAATACATCCATATATAATTCTTTATATATGATACATATATATGTTATTTCATCTTTCATTATCAAATTCCATTTTATAGCCTTTTCCGGCCAAATGTGTATATCTGTCTGGAAATCGGACCCAGACTACTAGCCTTACCGGCTGATCATATATATATCTTAGGATTTCACATCCTACTGCATAGCCTTACCGGCTGAATCGTGATATCATGTGATTTTCAAATCACATCAGATAATTGCACACTTTATCATATCTAATCAGTTATTTGCATACCAATCAAACCCATTCTATACCATTTCTGTCCCATCTTTCTTAGTCATATTTGACTATACCATATCTCATGACTATATAAGTCGCATCATCTGTCCTGGCTATACAAGCCGCACCAAAGCAATTTCAGCATATAAATCATAGCCCGAAGGCCGCACCAGTTTGGATTCAACAACCCGGAATCATAGCCATAAGGCCGCACCATTTCCATATAATAATATCATAGCCATATAGGCCGCACCAGTTCGATATAACATCCAGTATCATAGCCACAAGTGGCCGCACCATCTATTAACGGCTTATTTCACAATCAATTATGGCTCACGGGTTTACCCGCTATTGCCTAGACTCACGGCTCCGTTCTTGTCATCGCAAAGACTCACGGCTTATCCGGTATTGCCTTATTAAAGTGGACTCACAGCTCCGTTCTTGTCTATCGCAGACTCACGGCTTATCTGGTATTGTCGCATTACTGACTCACAGCTCCGTTCTTGTCTATCATAGACTCACGGCTTATCTGGTATTGTCGTATCACGGTTTATCTGTTTATTGACTCACAGCTCCGTTCTTGTCTTTCTCAGACTCACGTCTTATCTGATATTATCTTTTCAAATGTATCTTTGAACCATCAATTCCGTCCCCCAAAACAGTTTCAACCTGTAATAGGTCAATCAACACATATCATATATGATATAAGTGAGATTACTCACCTGGATGCTAGCTGCATTTAAATCCCGGTTGTTTCTTGCCTTTGCGTGCACCACAACCATTTTGTCCCATACCTATTTATCCATTTCATATCAAATGATAATAGGTTAATAATCATTTCAATTGACTCTAATACATAAGAGTCCAATATTATGCAACTATAAACAATGCCTAGATGATAAACTTTCCATTTACCATCTTTTCATACATAATACGTATTACCGAGGCATTCGTATTGATCTACAGTGCCCCCAAGGAGTCGAAAACTCAATTTAGTTATTTGCCCAGACTTTTCAAACCATTAGGGACGTATGGTTCAAGTTTGAGGTAAATCGGACAAGCCAAACAAAAGTTAGCATTTTGAACCCCCTGTCTAGTAGGCGCACTGCGCCTGGGCGCACCCCACCATGAACCTGGGCGCACTGCGCCTGGCGCCTGGGCAGTCTCCTGATCAGTCGCGATTTGTGCACTGTAGCACGCAGTTTTGACATTTTAAGTCCTTAATGCTGTTCTTAATCCATTGGGGTTCATTTCTAGGCTAAAACCTTACATTAATACAAGGTTTTCAACCATTAAAAACAACTCAATCAATCAAAAGGAAGAATTAGGGTTCTTAGTTCCAAAAACCCCAAATCTTCAAATTCAACAAAATAGCAATCTACTTCCATAATCTTGAATTAAGTCCTTTTAGCATGACTTATTGGAAGTATTAAACCATTATAAACCACATAATCATAACTGAAATTACAAATTTCAGTTTCTATAAAACTCATCAAGAACATATAAGCTAGAACTTGAGATACTTACTTCCAAAGCTTCAAATTCTTCAATTCCAAGGCTATAATCCAATTTTCAAGCTAAATCCTTCAAGAACTCTTCAAACTTTGCAGAATTTGTGCAGCAAAACTTTCTCCCGTAAGCTCAAAAATCTGCACAAGTCTCTCCTTTTATACCTCCAGAATTTGCAATTTAGTCCTTGAAGTTGCATATTTTAAACTTTTGTCACAATTAACACAATTTATGACAAAAATCAGATTTTTATAACATTTTAAGTCCAAAACTCAAAATATTATTACAAAACAAATCCTTTTCTGTCCAAAAGACCAAATTACCCTTCTAAGGTAAAATGACCAATTTACCCCTTTTTACTAGAATAAACTTTCAAATACTTATCACAAGTATTTGGTGTTACATCAGCTGATGCTCATCTTGTGTTTCGTAACACACCCGGTGTCATACATATCGGGGAACCTTCAGAGCTTGAGGTTCTTGACAAAGAAGATTGGCCAAGGGAACAACTGCAAACGTTGGATGTTGTAACGTCCCAAAAATACACATAAAAAAAATTCTTTTTAAGATCCAGATATAATAAAACATACGTCTAAACCATTTATCATTTTTAAGCCATTCATAAAGTTCACCAAAAGATAAATAAATGTCATAAACCATAGTCAAATATAAAAACAGCGGAAGTCAAATAAAACGAATGCCAATGCCCGAGATCACGCCGTGCCCGAGCCTCCCGTGCCATGAGAACCTGAAACATTTTAAACATAAAACCGTAAGCACATTGCATAGTGAGTTCCCAGATCTTCCAAAAATTCATAAACGTCATTATAACATCAAGTGACTCTCGGGCCACCCCGATCCGTCGGATAAACATCGTACAACTCTCGGGCCCGCCCCTATCCGTCAGTAAACATCGTATGACTCTCGGGCCCACGCCGATCCGTCAGTAAACATCGCATGACTCCCGGTTAAACATCGTATGACTCTCGGGCCCACCCCGATCAGCCAATAAACATCATCATCATCACTATCAAGAAGGTGAGGAGACTCACCTAATTTGTTGCTAAACTAGCGTAAGGAAAAGTCGGTAAAACCCTCCGAGTTTCCTATCATTCAAACATCTCATTAATACATGGTTTTTATCTAAAAATCCCTAACCCAAAATTAACACTAGGATTTTCTTGGGGTTTTTGACTCAAAGGTCCACTGACCAAGAAGTCAAAATCAACTGGTCAACAAAACTCAACATCTGGTCAAACAGAGAGATAGCGCCGCTATCGATAGCGCCGCTATCGATAGCTCCTCTATCTACTGAGATAGCGCCACTATCTCCTCTGTTCAGCCATTTTCTTCATTAAGTGCTTAATCTGTCTAGAAAGAAGCTCCAACTTTCAGGAGTCGTCCCAAACAGTCCTTAACACATAAAAACTTAGTTTTAACCACCAATCCTAGCTAAACAAGCTCATGGTGACAATATTAACAACTTAAAACTTTGTTTACAACCATATTAAGAGTAGGCTTGGGTTTTTCTCTAGGATTCAGAGACTTCAAGGAGAAAAACTCATCCTTAGCCTCTAAATCCCACCCTCATCCAAGATATGGAGCCATCATTGCCTTTAGAAGCTTGGAAGTAGCTTAATAACACCATTAACAACAAGAACTAAGGAAGACAAGCTTCAAGAACACTTACAAAGGTCCAGGAACAGCAACAACTAGACTCCTTCTAAGCACCACCTTCTCTAGAACACCTTAGCCACCTTCTCCTTCTTCCAAAACCTTCACAAACCCAAAAATGTAGCTCAAAACACCATGGAAGCTTTAGAGAGAGTTTAGGGATGTTCTCTGGAGTTCTAAGGGTGAATATGACGAAGTGTAATGTGTTTTAAGACTCAAAAACCGTCCACATCATGAAAAGATGCTCTTTTTCCCGCTCAGGCGAGATAGCGCCGCTATCTCTAAAGATAGCGCTGCTATCTTCTGATTCTACAAGGTCAACGCCAGACTCAGCGACTGATACAGTATTTGGTCCAGATAGCGCCGCTATCTTCAAATTTCACCATTTTCTCTATTTTGTCTTTTATTTTAAACAGTTAACAGCTTAATTCTTTGATACCTGGTTCCGGGCTTTACAAGTCTCCTCCCCTTAACGGGATTTCATCCCCGAAATACACTCTGTCAAACAGCTCCGAATGATTCTTCCGCATTTCCTCTTCTGGTTCCTAAGTCCATTCCGAGCCTTTGCGATGCTGCCACTGCACCTTCACCATGTGAATTACCTTCCTACGAAGTGCCTTAGTCTTCGTTTCCAACACTGCAACAGGTCGCTCCGCATAATTCAGGCGTTCGTCAACTTGAATGTCCTCCAGTGGAACCACCGTAGTCTCATTGGCGATACATTTCCTCAGTTATGACACATGGAACGTGTCGTGAACCTGGGTGAGTTGCTCTGGCAACTCCAATCGATAGGCCACCTGCCCGACCCTGGCTATGATCTGGTACGGTCCGATGTACCTCTGCCCAACTTTCCTCGCTTACGGAACCAGATAATGCCTTTCTACGACGACAATTTGAGTAGCACAAAGTCTCCCACCTGGAATTCGAGACTAGGTCGACGCCTATCGGCATAACTTTTCTGTCGGCTCTGTGCTGTGCGTAATTGCTCTCGGACTTGCTGAATCAACTCTGTCGTCTTGAGTACTATCTCGGTACTCCCCAGGACTCGCTGACCCACTTCTCCCCAACAGATTGGGGTTCGACATTTCCTACCATACAATGCCTCGAAGGGAGGCATCCCGATGCTTGCATGGTAACTATTGTTGTAGGAGAACTCCGCCAATGATAAGTACCGATCACAGTGTCCACCAAAGTCAATCACACAAGCCCTCAACATATCCTCAAGTGTCTGTATCGTCTTTTCACTTTGACCATCTGTCTGGGGATGATACGAAGTGCTAAAATGGAGTCGAGTCCTCAATTCCTCGTGAAATTTCTTCCAAAAATGCGAGGTAAAACGGACATCCCTATCCAAAACTATCGATACCAGAATCCCATGACGGGATACCACCTCGTCTACGTATGTCTTGGCTAACTCCCTGGCCGAGAAGGTCTCCTGAATCTGTATAAAGTGAGCACTCTTGGTCAATCGATCCACGACCCATATAGTATCCACATTCCGCGGCGTCCGCGGCAACTTGGTGATAAAATCCATAGTAATGTGTTCCCATTTCCACTTCGGTATTTCCAAAGGCTGTAATTTACCATGAGGCATTTGATGCTCCGTATTTACCATTCTACACGTCAAACACTTTTCCACGTGCCAAGCTATGTCACGCTTCATCCCCGGCCACCAATAACCCTCCCGTAGGTCTCGATACATTTTCGTTGCACCCGGATGAATAGAGAATTTTGACTTATGAGCCTCATCCAACAGAACTTGGCGTGCCTCACCCGCCTTTGGCATCCACACACGACCCAAATAGGTTAGCAACTCCTGACTATCCCTCACCATACCTGGTAAGACACCCACGACTCGCTCCCCTTTTACGTTCTCCTCCCGGCTAGCCACCACTTGCGACTCACGAATTTTCACCGATAAGGAAGTGACTACCGTCATCCTCAAACACAAGCCCTTGGTAGTCAGACCCGAGACTTTTCTACTAAGCGCTTCGGCCACCACATTGGCCTTTCCCGGATGGTACAAAATTTCACAATCGTAGTCCTTGACTACGTCTAACCACCTCCTCTGCCGCATGTTCAGATTGGGCTGATCCATCAGATACTTCAGGCTCTTATGATCGGTATAAATGGTACATCGCACTCCGTACAAATAGTGTCTCCAAATCTTGAGGGCGAAGACGACTGCCCCTAACTCTAAGTCATGAGTCGGATAATTGGCTTCATTAGGTTTCAACTGCCTTGATGCGTAAGCAATAACCCGGCCGCGCTGCATAAGGACGGCTCCCAATCCCGTCATCGACGCGTCGCAATAAACTACCAAGTCGTCCATCCCTTCGGGTAGTGTCAGAACTGGAGCCTCGCATAACCTCTGTCTCAAGACCTCGAATGCCGTTTGCTGGTCTTTACACCAACTAAATACAACATTCTTCCTAGTCAACCGCGTCAAGGGTACTGCTACTTTAGAGAAATCCTGTATAAATCTGCGGTAATACCCTGCCAATCCCAAGAAACTACGAATCTCCGAAGGGTTCCTTGGTACTTCCCATTTCATGACGGCCTCCACCTTTGCCGGATCCACCATGATACCATTCTCGTTAACCAGGTGCCCGAGAAACTGAACTTCCCTCAACCAGAACTCGCACTTCGAAAACTTAGCATGCAACTTTTCCTTCCTCAGCGTCTCGAGAACCTCCCGCAAGTGCACCTCATGAAGCTCCTAACTCCGTAAGTAGATCAGGATGTCGTCAATGAACACAATAACTGAACGATCTAGCATGGGCCTACAGACACGATTCATCAAATCCATAAAGGCTGCTGGCGCATTAGTGAGTCCGAAAGGCATGACGACGAAATCATAATGGCTGTATCTTGTTCTAAAAGCGGTCTTCTGCACATCCTCGTCCCGAAACCTCATCTGATGATAACCAGAGCGCAAGTCGATCTTGGAAAACGATGATGCTCCCTGAAGCTGATCGAATAAATCGTCAATCCTTGGCAACGGATACCTATTCTTTGCCGTGAGCTTATTCAATTCTCGGTAATCGATACACATACGATGGGACCCATCCTTCTTCTTTACAAATAGTATCGGTGCTCCCCAAGGAGAGCTGCTGGGTCTGATGAATCCCTTCTCCAACAACTCCTGAAGCTGAGAAGATAGCTCTAACATCTCGGGTGGAGCAAGACGATAAGGTGCCTTGGCTGTCGGAGCTGCCCCGGGGACCAGGTTAATACGAAACTCCACCTGCCGTTCCGAGGTATTCCTGGTAAGTTGTCCGGGAATACATCGGGAAACTCCCGCACTACTGCTACATCACTCACTGCCTTCTTCTTAGTTCCCCGTGTATCCGACACATAGGCTACAAACCCTGATCCTCCGTGCTGAAGATGTCTCCTAGCATAAGCCGCTGAGCAAAAAGAGGTATGAGACCTCCTCCCCTCGCCCAAAATAATAAGAACTTACCCACAAGGAGATCAGACAAAGACCCTCTTGCCCCTACAGTTGATCCATGTCCCTTGGTGACTAAGCCAATCCATGCCCACAATATCCCTGTCGTCGCTCAAAGGAATAGGAATGAGGTCTATCGAAAACTGCTCCCCCATGGATCTCAATCGTGCATCCCCGATAAACTTTAGAAGCCATAACCGCATGATCGTCCGCAATCTCTACCTTTAATGGGTGATCCAGATCCTCAAAAACGATGTCGAGACTCTTACCGAGAGACAGCGATACAAAAGAATGAGTCGCTCCCGAATCAAATAGCATAAAGGTTGAAATAGAGTTGACTAAGAAAGTACCTAAAGCATAGGATAATGAATGATGATACGAACATGCACAAATTAAAGTAAAGAAGAGAATGAATACCAGTCACAACATTCGGTGCGGCACACGCCTCCTCGACGGTCAACTGAAAAGCTCTACCCTTGCCCTTGGGGGCCTTCGCCCTGCCCTGGCGGCCATCAGTAATCCTCAGAGTCGCGGGTGCTGGATCCTGCACCCCTCCTGTCCTCATCCCAGGGCATTCAGCTCGAACATGACTCACTTGGTTACATCTAAAGCAGACCTTTAAGGCCTGAGGGCAATCCTTGCTAAAATGGCCCGTCTTCCCACAACGATAACATCCCACCGTTTGGCACGGTCCCTCGTGAAACTTCTGGCACTTGCTACACGGCGGTTTCCCCCTCGCTCCCCAAGTCCTAGAATCGTTACCCCTAAAATTCTTGGTTGGCGGCGGCGTAGAAACGGGCGACGGTCTCTTTTGCTTATTCTGTAGCTCTAACTCAATCTCCCGGGCTCTCGCGGGCGCAATCATATCTGCCAAGGTCTGGTGGCGAGCAGCGGATACAAACTCGTGGATATTGGTCCATAACATAGACAAGTATCGTGACATCCGCATCCTCTCAGTGGCAGCGTACTCAGGGCAGAACAAAGCTCTCTCCATAAATCGTTTGGTGATATCGTTCACCGTTTCCATCGTCTGTGTCATAGTCATATACTCAGTAGCCAGACGCTCCATTTCAATCTGTGGGACATACTCCTCCCGAAACCTCTCGTTAAAGTATGTCCAAGTCATCTCCTCCACCTGGGTCGCGATAAGGGGCTGTGTCAGAATACCCCACCAATCTTGTGCTCCGCCCTTCAACTGGTTCACTACAAAGCGCACCTTGGACTCCTCTGGGAAAAAGCAAGTACGGAAAGCGCCTTCGATGGCAGTGATCCAACGCATGCTAGTAATGGGGTCCTTCTCCCCGGAAAACGTCGGTGGCTGGCACGCCATGAAATCCCTGTACGTCGCCCTCCTAGGTTGCCGAAATGCGGCAAGCTTCTCCTTGATCATGGCGAGCAAATCCGTCTTCATAGACCCAAAGTACTGTGGTATGATCGCCGTCACCTCACGGGCCACCTCCTCAGCGATCATCTGTCTCAAGTCGTCATCAATCCTAGCCTCCTCATCGTGGGTCCCTGACCCGGACCCAGATCCGGATCCACTAGCTCCTCCCTGTCTCGTAATGACCACCATCCTGAAATTTATCCGAGCGACTATTAGAACGTTTTCCTCACACTATCTATTCGCACAGGGAAACTCCCAAGGATCTCTAATAACCCATGAGACCGTTATTGTATCAAGTATGAATCCTGTGTTTCCAGTAGTACTGGCCAGGTACTACCTTCCACACCTATCCGTACTTGACACAATATACATTCCCCCATTCCTAAGTCGTCCCTCACTCGAGCACACATATGTCACTCATACGGCCCAGCACCGTAGTGCTTCAGTCTCCTCTAGCCTCGGCTAGAACTTACGTGTCCTACTACCTATCCTGCCTACTACACTTGTCTAACAATCATAGTCGTTTTTATAGATGTCCATGACACGAGAGGCGGGCGAGATAGTCATTCGAACATACAATCCCTACCCTAGAGGCACAACCAAACAAGGAACAGCAAGAAAGGCTGGATCGAGGATTCTGAGGCTATCACACCCTACTCTACATGTATAAACATCTACCTAACATGCTACTTGTGCTAGTAAACGAAACAGGCAATATGATCATTTTCATCTTTTCTAAGCATCTTAGACAGGCAATTTTCTAACATGCTTCCTGGGTGATTTCTCTCTAGCATATACAGTTAACATTAACTACTTATGAATTATTGGAACAATCATGGGGTTCACGGAACTTACTTGGGCCTCGACGTATCACGCGCATTGCATCTTTCCGTTTAAGAAAAGTCGTTCGGTTATGTTTATTAATCTTTTTCTAAAACGGTTCTAAGTCCACGATTTGAGTTCGATTTCCCCCTAAGGTTCCATCAAATCTCTCAAACCATGGCTCTGATACCAACTTGTAACGTCCCAAAAATACACGTAAAAGAATTTCTTTTTAAGATCCAGATATAATAAAGCATACATCTAAACCATTCATTCATTTTTAAACCATTCGTAAAGTTCACAAAAAGATAAATAAGTGTCATAAACCATAGTCAAATATAAAAACAGCGGAAGTCAAATAAAACGGATGCCAATGCCCGAGATCACGCGGTGCCCGAGCCTCCCGTGCCATGAGAACCTCAAACATTTTAAACATAAAACCGTAAGCACATTGCTTAGTGAGTGTAACACCCGGCTTTTAAAACAAAAACACCCCTGAAAAATTTTCATTTAAAACAAAGGTTTCAATACGTAAAACCATAACAATAGGGGTATATTTTATTAAAAACGGGTACAAGTGTATCAAGGAGAGTATAAAATACCATAGTCTCCTTCGAAGCCGGGCTGCTACTGACAGCATCTATAAGTCCCACTTCTTTAGTCACGGACTCTATCTTTTCCCTTATCAGGATTATGCTAACCTGCAAGGACATTTAACAAATATCGTGAGCTATAAAGCTCAGTGAGTAATCGTATCTGCAAATAACATGTATAAAAATACATTCATATATCTGTCTGGATATCGGATCCAGACTCTTAGCCTTACTGGCTGACCACATATCTCTTAGGATTTCACATCCTACTTCATAGCCTTACAGGCTGAACCATAATAACCTGTAATTATCAAGCCACGTCAGTTATTTGCACATTTAATCATATTTAACCATTTCTGTCCCATGTTTCTTAGTCACAATTGACCGCACCATATATCATGGCTATATAAGCCGCACCAGAACATTTTCAATATACATGTCATAGCCCGAAGGCCGCACCAGCTGGGCTCAGTAACCCGGTATCATGGTCAAAAGACAGCACCATTTGGACTAAAATTCCAATATCATAGCCATATGGCCGCACCATTTTTATATAACAATATCATAGCCAAATAGGCAGCACTAATTGGATTTAGCATCCAATATCATAGCCATATAGGCCGCACCAGTTGGATATAACATCCAAAATCATAGCCATATAGGCCGCACCAGTTGGATATAACATCCAAAATCATAGCCATAAGTGGCCGCACCATTTAACAACGTTTTATATCATAGTCATTTATGGCTCACGGGTTTACCCCGCTTTTTCCTAGACTCACGGCTCCGTTCTTCTCAGTTCATTGACTCACGGCTTATCCGGTATTGTCTTTTCAATGCATCTGTAAAACTGTCGTTTTCGTCCCCCAAAGCCGTTTCAACCTGTAATAGTTCAATCAACACATATCATATGTGATATAAGTGAGATTACTCACCTGGATACTAGCTGCATTTAAACCCCGGTTGTTTCTTGCATTTGCAAGCACCACAACCATTCGTCCCATACCTATTTATCCATTACATATCAAATGATAATAGGTTAATAACCATTTCAGTTGACTCTAATACATAAGAGTCCAATATTATACAGCTATAAACCATCCCTAGATGATAAACTTTCCATTTACCATCTTTTCATGAGTTATACACATTCCCGAGGCATTCGTATCGTTCTACAGTGCCCCCGTGTAATGCCAAAACATGTTTATTATGTAATAATAATAAAAAGGGTAAAAAGGTCTTTTTACCTTGGAAGGGTAAATTGGTCTTTTGGACAGAAAAGAATTTAGTTTAAAATAATATTTTGAGTTTTGGACTTAAAATGTTATAAAAAACTGATTTTGGTCATTTTACCGCAAAAAGGGTAATTTGGTCATTTGACCATGTGAAGGACCAAAAATGAAAAATATTGTTGTTTGTGGCAAATGTATAAAGAATGGATGTTTTATTGTAATAAAACTTGATTTTGTGGTCAAAGTTCAAGAAAATGAACTTAAGGACTAAAATTGTAAGAAATTGAGGTATAAAATATACCCCTTTGTTATGGTTTTAAGTATTGAAACTTTGGTTTTAAATGAAAAATTTTTCAGGGGTGTTTTGTTTTAAAAGCCGGGCGTTACAAGTTGGTATCAGAGACGTGGTTTAAGTGAACTAGGTGTCTATAGAGTAGATTCCTGGACTTAAACCTTGAGATAGTAGACATGATGCATAGTTAGGTGTATATAGTTGATATTATACATATATATAACCTAACTGTTGCTAACTTCTGACGTATGAGAAGTATGACTTGTGAACTTTTTGGAAGATATTTAGGGCGTGAAGCTCTAAGAAATGGACCAGCTCTTTCGCAAGGCTTCGTTATATGAGAGCCAAAAAGGGGACGAATAGCCAGAGAATTTGGCAAAAAGAAGTTACTTCACTGAGCTAAGTGATATGTAAAATTCTCCAAGTATGAAAATTTGGCAAAAAGAAGTTTCATATTCCTTGGGCATGTTAATAATGCCAGAGATGATAAAGTAGATCCAGTGGAAATGATACTGTGATAAAAAAATGGGAACCGCCTTGGAATCTGACTGAAATCAGTAGTTTCCTTGGATTGGCGGGTTATTGTGGGAGAGTTGTAGAAAACTGCTCCTTGATTGCTATTTAGTTGACTAAGGTTGACAAATAAAAGTATAAAGTTTGAGTGAGTAGAAAGACCACAGAGATCTGGTAAAGGTTTGGAATAAACCTTGTGTGAAACTCTGACGTAGCATTGATGCTAAGCGGAGAAGATAAATTGAATTATAGAAATGCATCCAGAGTTAACTTTGGATACATGATGTTGCAGTAGCAACTATGATTTTAGTATTGAAGCTTTGGAAACACTGTTTGTATGGTGTAAAGCTTATTGTTTATAAGGATCATAAGAGTTTGAAGTACTTAATTGATCAAAAAGCAGCTGAATATGAGATAGCAAAGATAGATGGGTTACTTAAAGATTTCGGTTATGAAATCTTGTACCATCTCGGAGAGGTGGATGTGATTATAGATGCCTTGAAATAGAAAGAGTATCTTTTGAAAGATACAACCACATGTGTGAGTGTGGCGAATTGATTACCTGAGTTGTACGCCAAAACATGTTTATTATGTAATAATAATAAAAAGGGTAAAAAGGTCATTTTACCTTGGAAGGGTAAATTGGTCTTTTGGACAGAAAAGAATTTAGTTTGAAATAATATTTTGAGTTTTGGACTTAAAATATTATAAAAAACTGATTTTGGTCATTTTACCGCAAAAAGGGTAATTTGGTCATTTGACCATGTGAAGGACCAAAAATGAAAAATATTGTTGTTTGTGGCAAATGTATAAAGAATGGAAGTTTTATTGTAATAAAACTTGATTTTGTGGTCAAAGTTCAAGAAAATGAACTTAAGGACTAAAATTGTAAGAAATTAAGGTATAAATAAGAGAGTTGACTCTCTCTTTGACTAGCCATTTGTGCAGCAACGGGAGGAGCAAGGGAGATGCGATTTCTGCAGGAAATCATGGAATTGAAGGAAGAAATTGGAATCATAGCTTGAATTGGTGATTCCTATGTTAATCAAGGTTAGTAAACTTGATTTTAACCAAGTTCTTGAAGTGTTCTTGATTTGGTTTTATAGAAACTGAAATTTGTAAATTTCAGTTATGATTATGTGGTTTAGATAGTTTATTACTTCCATTAAGTCATGTTAAAAGGACTTAATTCAAGAAAATGGAAGTAGATTGCTATTTATGATGAAATTGAAGTTTTGGGGTTGTTAGAACTAAGAACCCTAATTCTTCATTTTGATTGATTTAGTTGTTTTGAATGGTTGAAAACCTTGTTAAAATATAAGGTTTTAGCCTAGAAACAAACCCCAAACGATTAAGGACTGGATTAAGGACTTAATGGGCCAAAACTACGTGCTACAGTGCACAAATCGCGGCTGGACAGGAGACCTAGCGCCTGCGCTAGGCGCGGTGCGCCCAAGACCAGGGCGAGGTGCGCCCAGGCGCAGTGCGCCCATCCCCTGGCGCGGTGCGCCCTCCTAACAGGGGACTTCAGAATCGCTAACTTTCGTTTGGCTTGTCCGATTTAGCTCAAACTTGAACCGTAGGCTCGTTATGGTCTAAAAAGTTTGGGAAAATTTTTATATTGAGTTTTCGACCCCTCGGGGGCACTGTAGATCGATTCGAATGCCTCGGTGAATAGTAAAATTCATAAAAAGTTAGTAAACGGAAAGTTTATTAACTAGGCATTGTTTGTAATGATATTGTATTGAACTCTAGTGTATTAGAGTCAATTGGAATGATTATTAACCTATTATCATTTGGTATATAAATTAATATATATATAGGTATGGGACAAAATGGTTGTGATGCACGCAAAGGCAATAAACAACCGGGATTTAAATGCAACTAGCATCCAGGTGAGTAATCTCACTGATATCATATATGATATATGATGATTGAATTGTTACAGGTTGAAACTGACTTGTGGGACGAAAATGACAAGTTTGAAGATATATGAAGATGACAATACCAGATAAGCCGTGAGTCTTTAATAGACAAGAACGAAGCTGTGAGTCAGTCAATATTAATGGTACGACAAGACCAGATAAGCTGTGAGTTTATTATAGACAAGAACGGAACTGTGAGTCGAACTTATATCGACAAGACCAAATAAGCCGTGAGTCTTTAATAGACAAGAACGGCACTGTGAGTCGAACCTATATATAGACAACAGCGGGCTAACCCGTGAGTCTAGGCAACAGCGGGCTAACCCGTGAGCCATGGTTTATTTTGATGAGCCAAACTTATATAGACAACAGCGGGCTAACCCGTGAGTCTAGGCAACAGCGGGCTAACCCGTGAGCCATGGTTTATTTTGATGAGCCAAACTTATATAGACAACAGCGGGCTAACCCGTGAGTCTAGGCAACAGCGGGCTAACCCGTGAGCCATGGCAACAGCGGGCTAACCCGTGAGCCATAATTGATCGTGAACGAAACTGTTAATAGATGGTGCGGCCATTTGTGGCTATGATATTGGATGCTATATCCAACTGGTGCGGCCTATATGGCTATGATATGATTATACAGAAATGGTGCAGCCTGATGGCTATGATTCCGGGTTGTTGAACCCAAACTGGTGCAGCCTGCGGGCTATGATTTATATGCTAGAAATGTTTTGTTACAGCTCGTATAGCCTTGACAGATGATATGACTTATTTAGTCATGATATATAGTATAGTCAGGTATGACTAAGAAAGATGGGACAGAAACAGTATAGACTGGATATGATTGGTATGCAAATAACAGACTGGGTATGATAAAGTGTACAATTACCCGATGTGATTTGAAAATCACATGATATCATGATTCGGCCGGTAAGGCTACACAGTAGGATGTGAAATCCTCAGATACATACGGTTAGCCAGTAAGGCTAGAAGTCTGAAATCGATATCCAGACAGTTATATGATTGTATTTATTGTACACATTATTTGCAGATATGATTACTCACTGAGCTTTGTAGCTCATACTGTTTGTTAAATGTCCCTGCAGGTTAGCATAACCCTGATAAGGGTAAGGATAAAGTCTGTGACTCAAGAAGTGGACTTGTAGATGCTGTCTGTAGCAGCCCGGCTTCAAAGGAGACTATGGTATTTTATACTCTCCTTGATACACTTGTACCCGTGTTTATTAAAATATACCCCTTTGTTATGGTTTTAAGTATTGAAACTTTGGTTTTAAATGAAAAATTTTTCAGGGGTGTTTTGTTTTAAAAGCCGGGTGTTACAAGTTGGTATTAGAGCTGTGGTTTAAGTGAACTAGGTGTCTATAGAGTAGATTCCTGGACTTAAACCTTGAGATAGTAGACATGATGCATAGTTAGGTGTATATAGTTGATATTATACATATATATAACCTAACTGTTGCTAACTTCTGACGTATAAGAAGTATAACTTGTGAACTTTCTTGGAAGATATTTAGGGCGTGAAGCTCTAAGAAATGGACCAGCTCTTTCGCAAGGCTTCGTTATATGAGAGCCAAAAAGGGGACGAATAGCAGAAAATCCACACGATGAGCAATATTAGCTGATGTGGTCAGAAAAAGAAATCGGGTGCTCACATTGACTGATATTCAAGGTGAAAGAAAAGTAGCCGAGACTACAAGAAAAGCAGAAAATAATAGTGGACTTCTCAGAAGAAGTTAAAACGAATTAGGTCTAACCTTAAAGGGAAGGGACCAGAACGAAAAGATGATGTAATGTAAGAAGTGCAGAAAAAGCACTCAGAACATTTTAGAGTTGAGACTCTATCGTTGACATGCTGAAATTACAGGAAATGAGAGCATATTGCTCGAGTTTGTTGTATGGGACGGAAGTGGTTCCAGCGTGGAACTATAGATCACTTCCTTATGAAATACTCACATGCTAAAGGTGGAGTAACGGGTGATGAACCCAGGAAAGAAAGAAGAAATGAATAGTTAAAAAGGACCAGTGGTACCCTGAGCATTCCAGCAGATTATGGAAGAAGCTCGTGAGGAGACCGATATGATCTCCAATCTAATTGTTCTGAATATAACTCGTGTATGTTATATTTGATCCAGGAAGCTATGCTTTGGATCGGTGACATTGATGTATCGTTTGAATATTTCATCAATGATTATAGATGAAATTTTGGAAACAGCTATAGCAGATAGCAAGTATGTTCTAGATATTGAACACCTGGAAGGTAGTTTGCCTAGGATTTACAGGACCATTTTCCCTATAGATCTGAAGCCGATAACTACCAGTGAATCTGAAGCAGTTGTGCTTATGAACTGGTTAGCAATGAATTATGCTAACATGAATTGTAGAAATAAGAACAGTATAGTTCTTAAAACAGAAATGAAACGGGTGAAAATCCATGGTAAATGACCGTTGTTGAGAATACCGGTTATTTTCTTTGTCTAAACTCGGAAAAGAGTTAGTAAAAGAATGATGTTGTAGTTGGCATACGTGATATTGGCCAAATTAAATAAAACAGTGATAGTAGTGTACTACTTTAAATAAATTATCGGATGCTTCTTTTGAAAAGAACTTCCAGGATTTCTGCCAGATAGGCGAGAAAAGTTTATGGTAAAGCTGATTTTGGGAGCCGTTCCTGCTATTTAGGCTCTATACTGATTTGCATCTGTAAAGATGGCAGAGTTGGAAAACAACTAGAAGAAATTTTTGCAGTAGGGTCTCTTATGACCGTATGTGTCATCGTCTGGAGCCCTACCTTGTTTGAAAAGAAGAAAGACAAATTGATGCATATGTGCATTGACTATTGAGAATCTGATATTCTCGAAACCAGATCGAAAATAAGGTACGATTGTACCAGATATTGGAGTTACTTCACTGAGCTAAGTGATATGTAAAATTCTCCAAGTATGAAAATTTGGCAAAAAGAAGTTTCATATTCCTTGGGCATGTTAATAATGCCAGAGATGATAAAGTAGATCCAGTGGAAATGATACTGTGATAAAAAAATGGGAACCGCCTTGGAATCTGACTGAAATCAGTAGTTTCCTTGGATTGGCGGGTTATTGTGGGAGAGTTGTAGAAAACTGCTCCTTGATTGCTGTTTAGTTGACTGAGGTTGACAAATAAAAGTATAAAGTTTGAGTGAGTAGAAAGACCACAGAGATCTGGTAAAGGTTTGGAATAAACCTTGTGTGAAACTCTGACGTTAGCATTGATGCTAAGCGGAGAAGATAAATTGAATTATAGAAATGCATCCAGAGTTAACTTTGGATACATGATGTTGCGGTAGCAACTATGATTTTAGTATTGAAGCTTTGGAAACACTGTTTGTATGGTGTAAAGCTTATTGTTTATAAGGATCATAAGAGTTTGAAGTACTTAATTGATCAAAAAGCAGCTGAATATGAGATAGCAAAGATAGATGGGTTACTTAAAGATTTCGGTTATGAAATCTTGTACCATCTCGGAGAGGCGGATGTGATTATAGATGCCTTGAAATAGAAAGAGTATCTTTTGAAAGATACAACCACATGTGTGAGTGTGGCGAATTGATTACCTGAGTTGTACGCCAAAACATGTTTATTATGTAATAATAATAAAAAGGGTAAAAAGGTCATTTTACCTTGGAAGGGTAAATTGGTCTTTTGGACAGAAAAGAATTTAGTTTGAAATAATATTTTGAGTTTTGGACTTAAAATGTTATAAAAAACTGATTTTGGTCATTTTACCGCAAAAAGGGTAATTTGGTCATTTGACCATGTGAAGGACCAAAAATGAAAAATATTGTTGTTTGTGGCAAATGTATAAAGAATGGAAGTTTTATTGTAATAAAACTTTATTTTGTGGTCAAAGTTCAAGAAAATGAACTTAAGGACTAAAATTGTAAGAAATTGAGGTATAAATAAGAGAGTTGACTCTCTCTTTGACTAGCCATTTGTGCAGCAACGGGAGGAGCAATGGAGATGCGATTTCTGCAGGAAATCATGGAATTGAAGCAAGAAATTGGAATCATAGCTTGAATTGGTGATTCCTATGTTAATCAAGGTTAGTAAACTTGATTTTAACCAAGTTCTTGAAGTGTTCTTGATTTGGTTTTATAGAAACTGAAATTTGTAAATTTCAGTTATGATTATGTGGTTTAGATAGTTTATTACTTCCATTAAGTCATGTTAAAAGGACTTAATTCAAGAAAATGGAAGTAGATTGCTATTTATGATGAAATTGAAGTTTTGGGGTTGTTAGAACTAAGAACCCTAATTCTTCATTTTGATTGATTTAGTTGTTTTGAATGGTTGAAAACCTTGTTAAAATATAAGGTTTTAGCCTAGAAACAAACCCCAAACGATTAAGGACTGGATTAAGGACTTAATGGGCCAAAACTGCGTGCTACAGTGCACAAATCGCGGCTGGACAGGAGACCTGCGCAGGCGCTAGGCGCGGTGCGCCCAGGCGCAGTGCGCCCATCCCCTGGCGCGGTGCGCCCTCCTGACAGGGGACTTCAGAATCGCTAACTTTCGTTTGGCTTGTCCGATTTAGCTCAAACTTGAACCGTAGGCTCGTTATGGTTTAAAAAGTTTGGGAAAATTTTTATATTGAGTTTTCGACCCCTCGGGGGCACTGTAGATCGATTCGAATGCCTCGGTGAATAGTAAAATTCATAAAAAGTTAGTAAACGGAAAGTTTATTAACTAGGCATTGTTTGTAATGATATTGTATTGAACTCTAGTGTATTAGAGTCAATTGGAATGATTATTAACCTATTATCATTTGGTATATAAATGAATATATATATAGGTATGGGACAAAATGGTTGTGGTGCACGCAAAGGCAATAAACAACCGGGATTTAAATGCAACTAGCATCCAGGTGAGTAATCTCACTGATATCATATATGATATATGATGATTGAATTGTTACAGGTTGAAACTGACTTGTGGGACGAAAATGACAAGTTTGAAGATATATGAAGATGACAATACCAGATAAGCCGTGAGTCTTTAATAGACAAGAACGGAGCTGTGAGTCAGTCAATATTAATGGTACGACAAGACCAGATAAGCTGTGAGTTTATTATAGACAAGAACGGAACTGTGAGTCGAACTTATATCGACAAGACCAAATAAGCCGTGAGTCTTTAATAGACAAGAACGGCACTGTGAGTCGAACCTATATATAGACAACAGCGGGCTAACCCGTGAGTCTAGGCAACAGCGGGCTAACCCGTGAGCCATGGTTTATTTTGATGAGCCAAACTTATATAGACAACAGCGGGCTAACCCGTGAGTCTAGGCAACAGCGGGCTAACCCGTGAGTCTAGGCAACAGCGGGCTAACCCGTGAGCCATGGTTTATTTTGATGAGCCAAACTTATATAGACAACAGCGGGCTAACCCGTGAGTCTAGGCAACAGCGGGCTAACCCGTGAGCCATGGCAACAACGAGCTAACCTGTGAGCCTTAATTGATCGTGAACGAAAGTCCGTGACTCAAGAAGTGGACTTGTAGATGCTGTCTGTAGCAGCCCGGCTTCAAAGGAGACTATGGTATTTTATACTCTCCTTGATACACTTGTACCCGTGTTTATTAAAATATACCCCTTTGTTATGGTTTTAAGTATTGAAACTTTGGTTTTAAATGAAAAATTTTTTCAGGGGTGTTTTGTTTTAAAAGCCTGGTGTTACACCCCGAGGAGTCGAAAACTCAATTTAGTATTTTTCTAGGACTTTTCAAACCATCATGGACTTATGGTTCAATTTTGAGGTAAATCGGACAAGCCTAGCAAAAATTCATGTTTTTGAGCTCCCTGCCAGGCAAGCACGACCCGTGCATATTTTGCCTTAAGAGAGCACGACCCGTGCAGGTGGGCGCACCACGCCTGGAAGCTGGGCGCACCGCGCCTATCGAGGTACAGCATATGCACGACCCGTTCAGATTAAGCACGACCCGTGCTTAATCTGGGCAGCTTCATTTCAGTCGCGATTTTGCACTGTAGCACCCTGTTTTGACATATTAAGTTCTTATTGTTGTTCTTAATCATTTGGGGTTTGTTTACAGACTAAAACCCTTCATTAATACAAGGTTTTTATCCATTGAAACCAACTCAATCAATCAAAAGGAAGAATTAAAGTTCTTGACTCCAAAAATCTCAAAACTTCAAATTGATCAAAACCAAGTGTTTCAATGGTATGTGCTTATCATATGATCATGTTAGAACCCAGAAATCATATACAAACTCCATGGATTTCACTGAAATTACAAATTTCAGTTTACCCACAAAACCCACTAGGAACAAACTAGGTTAGAACTTGAAATACTAACCTTCAAAGTTCCAATTCTTCAATCCAAAGCCTAGAATCGGATTACAAGCTCAACCTTCAAGAATTCTTCAAGCTCTGCAGAAATCATCCAAGGAAAACCCTCTCCCGTGAGTTCTCAAAATTCTGCACATGTGGGAGAGTTCTTGCACTATTTATACTTCCAGATTTTGCAATTTAGCCCCTGAAGTTCCATCTTTTGAACTTTGGCCACAATAATCAAGTTTTATGACATAAAACTTTCATTTCTTATATTTTTGCCACTAGCAAACAATATTTTAACATATTTGGTCCTTCCCATAGTCAAATGACCAAATTACCCTTTTATGGTAAAATGACGAAATTACCCTTTTCTAGTATTAACTACCTAATACTTAGAACACCATATTAAATCATAAATACACTATGATTAACATATTAATACTTAACAAAAGTATCGTGGTGTTACAGTGAGTTTCCCAGATCTTCCAAAAATTCATAAACGTCATTATAACATCAAGTGACTCTCGGGATCCGTCGGATAAACATCGTATGACTCTCGGGCTTGCCCCGATCCATCGGTAAACATCGTACAACTCTCGGGCCCGCCCCGATCCATCGGTAAACATCGTATGACTCTCAGGACCGCCCCGATCCGTCGGTAAACATCGCATGACTCTCGGTCCCACCCCGATCCGTCGGTAAACATCGTATGACTCTCGGGCCCACCCCGATCCGCCAATAAACATCATCATCATCAATATCAAGAAGGTGAGGAGACTCACCTGATTTGTTGCTAAACCAGAGTAAGGAAAAGTCAGTAAAACCCTCCGAGTTTCCTATCATTCGAACATCTCATTAATACACGGTTTTTATCTAAAAATCCCTAACCCAAAATTAACACTAAGGTTTTCTTGGGGTTTTTAACTCAAAGGTCCACTGACCAAGAAGTCAAAGTCAACAGGTTAACAAAAGTCAACATCTAGTCAAACAGAGAGATAGCGCCGCTATCGATAGCGCCTCTATCTACTGAGATAGCGCCGCCATCTCCTCTGTTCAGCCATTTTCTTCATTAAGTGCTTAATCCGTCTAGACAGAAGCTCCAACTTTCAGGAGTCGTCCCAAACAGTCCTTAACACATAAAAACTTAGTTTAACCACGAATCCTAGCTAAACAAGCTCATGGTGACAATTATAGCTTCCAAAAATGAAGATTAACAACTTAAAACTTTGTTTACAACCATATTAAGACTAGGCTTGGGTTTTTCTCTAGGATTCAGAGACTTCAAGGAGAAGAACTCATCCTTAGCCTCTAAATCCCACCCTTATCCAAGATATGGAGCCATCATTGCCTTTAGAAGCTTGGAAGTAGCTTCATAACACCATTAACAACAAGAACTAAGGAAGACAAGCTTCAAGAACACTTACAAAGGTCCACGAACAGCAACAACTAGACTCCTTCTAAGCACCACCTTCTCTAAAACACCTTAGCCACCTTCTTCTACTTCCAAAACCTTCACAAACCCACAAATAGAGCTCAAAACACCATGGAAGCTTTAGAGAGAGTTTAGAGATGTTCTCTGGAATTCTAAGGATGAATATGACGAAGTGTAATATATTTTAAGACTCAAAAACGTCCACATCATGAAAAGATGCTCTTTTTCCCGCTCAGGCGAGATAGCGCCGCTACCTCTAAAGATAGCACCGCTATCTCTAAAGATAGCGCCGCTATCTTTTGATTCTGCAAGGTCAATGCTAGACTCAGGGACTGATACGGGATTTGGTCCAGATAGTGCCGCTATCTTCAAATTTCACCATTTTCTCTATTTTATCTTTATTTTAAACAGTTAACAGCTTAATTCTTTGATACCTGGTTCCGGGCTTTACAGATGTAGATTTTTTTGATCACCTTTTTACGTATAACATTGAAGATTCAAACTACCAATGGACTTAGATAGTGATTATCAGTTTAATTTTGGAGCCGATTGTGAAAAGGACTGGTTAGAGGCAATGAAGGAATGAACTGACAATGTGCAACCAACTAAAATAACAAGTGACGATTTGAATGAGGAAGTTGCAGGTTCTAGTAGTGAAAGTGAAGAAGATAACCAAGATGGAAGTAGTGTGGAGTTGGAGCCATATGAGAGGATAGATGAGGAAGAAGTTGATATGGATAATATTCAAGGAGTCATGGACCCACCGGTAGACGATGAGGAAGACTCGGAAGGAAATGCATACACGGAGCCATTGGAAGTGATTCACAACGAGAGATTCAAGAACTGACCCAAAAATGACAGCTCGAGAAGCTTTCTTGGAACCATTGGAAAATGTAGTTATTTGCTCGAACGGGTCTGTCCATGAAGTGGACTTCAAAGTGGGTGAGTATTTCCCATGCAAGAACGTTGTCAAGGAAGCAATTCAAAACCTAGCAGTGTTTACGAATCGAGACTTGAAGATGATAAAGAATGATGGAATAAGAATTCGGGCTAGATGTATTGGGAATGTCCCTAATAAAAAATCATCTACAAAAGAGTCTGGTCAATGCTCAAAGGCTAAAAAAGTCAAAGCTGTTGATATTGACTGCCTATGGGCCTTACACGTGTCCACTACGAAACTGGATGAAGGATAGAGGGTCAAAACTTATATTCTAGAAGACACATGTTTTCCTAGTAGAGAAATACACGCATGTACTCAATGATATATAGCGAACAAAATTGTCCAACAAGTTGAAGGAAACGCTAACATCCCGACTTCGGCCCTAAGAAATGAACTACAGAGAAATACAAGATCAATTTGTCTTTTATGAAAGTCTTTCGAGCCAAGATAATTGCCCAAAATAGGATTAGAGGTGACTACCAGAAACAATACACAATGTTGCGAGACTATGCCCTAGAAGTGCAAATGAGTAATCTGGGTACAACAATAAAAATTGTTGTGTAATCGTCTCCAATTTTCTGCTCTGAGACAAGAATATTTAAGCGAATTTATGTTTGTTTGGGTCCGTTGAAAGGAAGGGTTCAAATTGGGTCAACGAGAACTACTAGGTTTAGATGGGGCTTTTATGAAGTGACCGTATCCTGGTCAGGTCTTAAGTGCAGTCGGACTCGATGGCAACAATGGTATATACCCGATGGCATACGCGATTGTTGAAGCTGAGAACAAAGTATCCTAGTCATGGTTTCTAGAATATTTAGCCGATGACCTGGATATTGGTCTCGATACGAATTTCACATTCATTAGTGACAGACAAAAGGTAATTCTGATTTATAGTTCAATGTTATCTTTTTAGAATATTACTGTTTCATCATATTAACGATGGTTTGTAATGTTTACTTTAGCGTTTGGTTCTGGCACTGTCGAAGGTGTTCCCTACAGCAGAACATCGTTTCCGTGTACGCCATATCCATGAAAACATGAAACTTCACTGGAAGGGTAAACCAATTAAAGATTTGCTTTGGAAATGCGCTCGGGAAACGACAAAGCCACAATTTAAAACGGCTATGGACGAGTTAAAAGTTGTGAACAAAGAAGCATACCAATGGTTGAGCAAAATACGACCAGAGCATTGGGCGAGGAGTTAATTTTCAGGTATACAATATTGTATTTAGCAAGGTTGTAAAAATCGCTTGACGGTAGCTTCGCGGTCGAGTGGAGTTAAGGGATTAATCGGGGATTAGTCGGGGATTAATCGGAGACCCTAAATTATAAAGGAATTCATTTAAAAATATATAAATATAAAAAATAGCAAAGTTTGATTCATTTTATTTCGAGATACATATCAAAGATTATTCATTTGTTTATTTTTATTCTTTAGTATTGATTGTTTTTCTGTGTTCTTGAGTTATTAGAGAGTGTTTGTGTCGTCATTTAAAAATAAAAAATAAAAAATTAATTAAAAATTTTAAAAAAATTAAAAAAATGACCGCCGAGACCGATTAATCGGCCGCCAAGCCCGATTTTTGCAGCAAACCGCCAAGATGACCGATTAGGCCTAATCGTAATCGGTTGAAGACCGCCAAGCGATTAATCGCCGATTAATCGGCCGCCAAGGCCGATTTCTGCAACACTGGTATTTAGCGATTATTATTAGTGATATACTAAACAAGTGACATTATGTATCCCTGATTAGGGTTATGTATAAGGAAATGGTTAGTGTCTACTGATAATCACTTGTAATGATACATATGCAGGTCGGTGTCACTCAAATATTGTGTTATATAACCTTTGTGAGGTCTTTAACTCGAAGATAGTGGAGGGTCGAGACAGACCCATTATCTCAGCTTTGGAATACATTCGAGAGTACCTAATGAAAAAAAATTGTGAAATGTGAAGGAATTATGACCCCCACAACACAAGCACTCATGGATAAAATCAAGGAAGAGGCGTCAAAATGCAACTACTTTTTCAATAGGAATGAAAAGTACCAAGTGTCTGCTGATTTTAGCGAGCAGTTTGTTGTTGACTTGAGAAATAAGGAATGCACGTGTCGTAAGTGGGAACTCACCGGCATACCATGCACGCATGCTGTGGCAGCATTGTGGGATAAGGCGCCACATGGTGAAAGCGTTCCACATCCTAAGGAGATGGTGCATCCATGTTACAGGTTAGAAACATGGAAAAATGTACAAGTGTATAATAGAGCCAATTAACGGACTTGATTTAAGGCCAAAATCTGAATGCCTAACCACATTGGTTCACCCGAAACATCACACTCATGTTAGTGTAAATGTTATCATCGTTATCCTAATAATTAGTTTTTTCTGTTTTACTATAATCATCACGTTGTCGTCATAGGTGGGAAGACCAAAGGTTAAGCGAAAGAGAGGGGTAGATGAACGTGTTACACAAAACAGTCAAAAGGGTAAGGGAGTGTACAAGTTATCAAAGAAATACATAACTGTCACATGTAGCAGGTGTAATAATCCAGGTCACAATTCGAGATCAAGGGTCAAGGTGGAACTTCTGATGCTCGGAGCAGGCACTTCAAAAACTGGTAAGAGTATGGGGACAGGCAAAGGTGTTGATGTAGGCAACCAAGGAGGAGTCCATATGGGGATTGGAACAAGAGGAGGAGTTGGGGAGGGAAAAGCAGGAAGAGGCAAGTGAATAACCTTACTTGCATGTGAATGGGTAATGTAAAGTAATCGTATGAAGTTGTTAACATTATGAACAATCAGTTTAATTTGTGTTTATTATTCGCTGTGTTGATGTTTGACACATTTAATAGGTAGTTGTGTCATGTTGCAGACAATAATCAATGTAAAGTTAAATATGTTTTTTACGTTTATGGTATGGTGAATGATGTTTTAATAGTACTAACTTTTGTGGCATGAGGTTTATTATGGGTTTTATGCGTCGTAAATTGAGTTTATGCATATTTTAAGGAATACTGTAAAGTACATTGCCATTTCGTTTTTTTATTACTTCAATTGCACGTGATTGTATCCTCTTGTCCATTTGAAATAGCTTAGGTGTACACTTATGTTAACAAATAAAAATATGTCAGTGTAAAGTCAGTTATTCAACTAACAAATGCATATGCATGATTTAAAATACATTATAATGACTTGCATAAGCTACTATCGTACAAATAGAAATGTTATAGAACTGAAAGTTACATTAGGAACACATTGTGAACAAAAACATCTAACTTTCATTTAATTCAGGTGACCACGATACTAAAGTCATATGAGATCATTAGTAATTATGAAAGGTAAACACTTATATCCGACCCTACGTAACTTAAACTTCATTGAAACTACCCAAAACCAACATGATTCATCATCCCAAAAAACCCATCAGGACTCCCATTGGAATCAACCTACCCAAAACCTAAAAACAACCCTAACAAAATATCGTAAACATTGCGAAGACGATGAAAAACATCCATGAAACAACCAGAAGCATCTTGTACTTCTGCGCTGCTTTGACCTCAGTTCAAGTTTTGAAATTTCCTCTAACAATTTCCTCTTTGCCAGCAACAAACCTGGTATGATCACCATCGATCTTCTGCACATTGAGGGATCAGACCACCCAACAAAACCGCATCATGTGCATCTCCAGAATCTACGACCTGGGTTTTGGTTGGTCCATGAAGTGCAAATCGTTGCCTGATTTCCACAAATGCATACCATCATATTCTTTTCTTACCTGTGTTCGTATGACGTTACCCAAAGATCTTGCTGGATTCGAGAAGTAGAGGAAAGACAATGGTAGTAAATGATGGTCCGATTCCCGCTATTATAACATGTAAGAAAGAACAAGCAAAAGTACCAAAATACCCTCACGTGAGCCGCACATGTGGGGGTTTAATGGTTAAGTATAGACGGTAACGAAAGCAGGGCCATCTTGTAGCGTTTCGGAAACCTTGGTGACCATAATCGTGAAATTCCAATACTTGGTCCTAATGTGAAAGATCAAGTATACTTATGGGACCAAAACTATAATTTACTCATTTTATGGCCTCTTTGTTTGTTCCTCACATTTAATAGGATGTAGTAATTTCCTCTTCCAAGATAGTCTAGAATTGAGTCATGAATGTTGTACTTTCGTCCTTCATTTGATTAACACGTATCATCCAAAATCACCGCATTTTATGTACGAAAGATTCTTTAGCCAACACATATCTTGTGTGCCAAGTTCACTTCATCTTTCTTGATATATCTATATATATGTAATCCTCAAAATGTGTGTGTGTGCATATATATATATATATATATATATATATATATATATATATATATATATATATATATATATATATATATATATATATATATATATATATATATATATATAGGAATGTGTTCAAATGAGAACCATTAAAATGTTAAGAATCGTGAGAACCGATATTCACATTAACAATTATAATTTTTTTTTGTTTATTTTTTTTGGTTTTTCACACTTGTTTATTATGTGAAAACACATCAAAATTAATAAGTTTTCTAATTTTTTAGTACGGTTTATACTATTCACAATATAATAAAATTTCTAGTTATTAAATTGTGAATATTATAACGTAAATTTTTTTTATTTAAAACATATCAATATTGATATCTAATAGCAAATGAAAGATAATTATATATATTTATGTGTTTGGTAAATTTATTTTGATAAAAAACAAGTGTTAAAAATAAAATATAGAACGTTATTAAACTGTGAATTAGTGGTTCTCACGGTTTTCAACGTTTTAGTGGTTCTCATTTGAACCCCTTCACTCTCTCTCTCTCTCTCTCTCTCTCTCTCTCTATATATATATATATATATATATATATATATATATATATATATATATATATATATATATATATATATATATATATATATATATATATATATATATATATATATATATATATATATATATATATATATATATATATATATATATATATATATATATATATATATATATATATATAACTTAAAAAGTCCTGAGATCTTGAGAACTCTCTCTGAACCACTAGATCAAAAAATCAATGGTTAAGATGCAAGGTGACAGTTTCGTAATTACTATTAATTTCAGTGATATATTTGAAATTTTAAATAAGAGGTTAGGGGCAATTTAGGTAGAAGCAAATAATTCAGATCCGCTAAATAAAGAAACACCGTGATTATCTCAAATCAAAACAGTTCACCCCATCTCTCTCGATATCTTTTTTTCTACGCATCGGATTCACCCCAGATCTGAATCGATTTCTTCTTCTCAGGCCATCCTCGTTGTCATCCTTTCAATCTCGTCGTCGCCTCCTTCGCCGCCGTCTTCAATCATCCTCTTCACCGTCTTGCAATGTCCAGCGTACCAGCCAATGCATCGAGAACATGTACCAGCCTCTGCATCGAGAACCCTAAACCTCTGTCTGTAACCCCGCCTCCCTCTCTTCACGAGTTATTGAGCACCAGCATCTTATGCCGTCACCAGGAACCTCCTATGTCGTCGCCGCCTTCCTCTTCCTTCTGGCGTGTACAGAGGTTATTCTCCTTTTACTCGCCACACCCGATGGTATCGCTAAAATCAATCACCGGTATCCTTAAAGAAAGAGACGGGATCGTCTCCGCTAGGGTTCTCGTCATCGCCGGTTTGTATGTGTGTTTCTCTCCTCGGCGAAGTCCAACAACCATGTATGATTTGGTCAAAAATTGTTTCTTTTAAGATTTGCATCATCCAATGATTTTGAGAACCAAAATTTTCTGAATTTTCTTAATCCAATACCGATCCCAAGTAGCTCTAGTAACAGAGGAGTTTCTATCGATGTTTTTGGTTTCCATGATTTTTTGATTTGGTCAAAAATTATTTTTTTAAACAAATCGTCAATTATCTCCATCGAGAATTTATAATGGGTTGATTTATGTATGTTTTTTAGAAATTCAACCGCCATTTCAGGTTACCTTCTATTCGGAAACGATACAGAATCAGACGTTCTCACAAATTTTGATAAACCACTGGGGGAAGAATTCAGTATGGCTATTAATTACACATTCCCCCAATCAACTCTGCATCGAGTTTCATTGAAGGTTTCTTCTCCACCTCTCCATCTCTCACTCACGTAGTCAGTCAATTAGAGTTTGGATTATTGTTTTTTGAAGAAAGAACTAAACTTGATGAAGTCTGATTTACATTTTTTACCATCTTTCTCCAGGATTTGAAAAGAATACGAAAGGGCTGTTCACCATTCTTGGATCAGAAAAGGCAGGTGTAGGTGCAGTTGGTGAGCAGAAAGCAAGCTCAAATGGCACTTCATTATTATGAGGTAGCAGTGAAAATTGGTTGTTTTTATTATATTTCTGTTATCATTCACTTATAAATTACATTATATACTTTACTTGCACACCCAATGTCAATGAGTTTTGGTTATTGCTTAAGTAATTGTTGCTGGTACATGTGCAAAAACGTGTGTACACATGTGTGCATATGTGCACATGTGTGCATATGTGCACATGTGCGTATGTGCATAGGTGTCAATATTCATATACGTCTATTTGTTTGTGTACACATGTGTGTATATTTGCATATAAGCATACATATATGTGCCTATGTGCATATGTGTATATGCATGTAAGTATTTTTTGAGGGTTTTTTTTAATATGTAGTTTTATAAATGCATAGGTGCATATATCTTTATATGCATATAAATGTGTATGAATATGTATGTGCACATATTAGAGGATAAACAAGGGGTCAAAAGGACATCAAGCGGTGTTGCTTTGCTGTTAGTCATTCTCATGCTTCCGGTCATATCAATAGGTCCGTTGGATGGTTTTTCTTGTACAAACTGTTGTATCAAAGTAGCTAGCGTTAAACCCAAAGCCAGAAGGGCAAAGAAAACAACAGGATCAAAAACTAGTGGTGAAGAATGTCCACCACTTCGAGGATGCATGCATCAATGTGTCTGCACAACGCAAAAACGCATTTAAACTATAATAAAAGAAAACAAAAAACCAAACTACAACTAATTGAACACAAAAACTTCAGCGCACAACTCCCGACAACGGTGCCAAAATTTGATCGCAGTCGTTGATGCGGACAACGATACCACTAATAGATAGGGTAAGTAAGGGTAAAATCCACAAGGAGTTCGTGGTCAAGTAATTGTGTTGAAGTAACTAAGCAAGAGAACAAGACCGTGTCATTGTAAACTCGGAGATTAAAACTAAAAATATCAATTAAGCAAGATAGGGAACTTCTGGTTCGTATCAAGTAAAGAAGACCAACATGTTTTATCTTCATTGGAATTCCAGTTTAATTATAAAAACATAACTAAGGTTTGACTGTTGTAAAGGATAACTTTCGGCACAATATATGTCACTCGACTGACTGCCTTAATCCATATTGCAAGACTCGGCACAATCACTGATTACCAATATCCTATCTTACACTTACAAAATACAACTTAGGTGTTGAAAATCACATGTTTGGCATTGCATATGTTAATTCGACCAATTATCTTAATCCATACAGTTAATGAATTTGACATGACAAGTGAAGAAACACTACGCTATATTAGTTGAAAAATCAAAAAATTCCAAATAACTAAACTATAATCATCATACTCGAAATAATACTTGAAGAACAAATGATAACTCAAAGTGACTAGAACACAAGTAATAATCAAAACATGTTCGTTATTCCATCATGAACATTCCCGGAAGTTAACGCTAATGGGTTTAGCCTTCCATGGTGATAACAAATAGAAAACACACCCGTAATAATCTGAAATCATGATTAAACACCAAGAAGAAACTAGATTCATAAACTAAAACGATAATCAAACATTCAAAACACGAAATAACACAACCTTAACACATAAAAGTTGAAGATATATGGAATGATTTGAATGCTTGAACTCCATCAGTAACAAGAGGAAATTTGAATGCTCATAATGATCCAAATGGTTATAAATACTCTAGAACACTGAACTGAACGTCTAACACTAACTTAAATTAAAAAACAATGAAAACGGGGTGTGTAAACCCTCTGAAGAACTGTTATGAAGTGGAAGAGTCATGAATGATCAATTGATTCCCTTTAGATCTACTGGAATCTGGTATTTATAGTAATTTTATCTTCTGAATGTCGCGTCGCTAGCTCAGTATATAGCGCCGCTAATGTAACAAACACCCCAATATTGCGTGTATAACGTATTGTCTTCTTGGCGTGAACTCATTAATTTAGTCTCGCGAGTTGACCTCTTAGTGCTGCCACCATCGTCTGATACCGCCTCTATCTTAGTCTTCTGGTATTCCTATTTCTGTTTTTGAGTCCGTTCCATCTTGCTTCTTTCCGCTCAATAGTCCAGGAACTCTGTACAAGTACACTTTCCAAGTAAAGTGAGTATATTGAGCTCAATTAAGTCCATTATCACTTTAAGAGTATACAAATATCGCACAAAATGTTTGCATTAATACATCGATATCAGGAACCTTACATGTTATTTGCTAATTGTCATATGATTGTACGTGTAGATTGTGTGTTATTTGCATTAGATTACCATTATATGCACTAGTTGACTTCCATGACCATTGGGGTTAACTCGATTAAATCTTGCATGATATGAACTTAAAGTTGGTAATAAGGATAATAGATGCATGACCATGTAATCGAAAGTCCTTAGAATCATAGGGTTAGTGAGACGTTCCAAGTGAACTAATAATCCTAGGAATCAATAAATCATTCTCAATTGATCATTCCACTGCCTTGAATTGACCGAATCTTATGAAAGTTTGACCAAGTAAAACACATTCAAAACCACATGAATCTGGAATCTACGCCGGAATTTGTATAATTAGTTACTAGTTTATGTTTTACACAAAATACCCTTATTTTATAGAATTTTTGATTGATAGTTTAATTTGTTGAATTCCTACGACCAATCCCAAGAGTTCGACACCTGTATTTATTAGCACTGTGCTATTATATGATTAGCTATATCCCCTAGTTGTGTGATTAGTCTATAGTTTTGGCGAATACAGTTATAAAATTTAAAGCTTGTTTTATTATTATAAAAAGATTAAAACTAACTATTATTGACAACCAGCATATACAAATACACACAAGGGCTATACAAGTGAGCCATATAAACCACAGCCATAATACAACATAAAGCAATGCTAAATAAGAAATCCGTGTAACAGGATTAAATTGAAACAAAATCTAAGCGTTTCACTCAATTATTGAGAAATATTGAATTTATACTTCTGGGTATACGGAGTAAACGTGGAGAGAGAAATAGAATAATGGAAAAACAAAGTGATCTTTCTGTTATATATCTTTCTGTTAAACAAAAACAGTTATAGCTATTTAAAGAGAAGAAAGTAGGACACGACCAACCCAGTCCAAGAACAAGTAAGAAAGTGGGTGCAGTACATCTAAAACACCCCTTAAAGCAGTTTTTAGAACATGCAGACAATTACTCATCAGATAAGGAAAAGGTTACGTTGTTTTTATTCTTATGATTGGGTTTTAGGTGCTTTAAGTGATAGTGATGTCCGTTCTAAAAATAACCACACAACATGGGTAAGCGTCGGTGTTGCATCTGTATTTATTATGATGACTCTGTATCATCACGTTCATTATTCCATCTGGAAGCTGAAAACATGGAGTTGTTTCTCCCGTTTTCAAGGAGTATAACAGCCATTTTTTTTTGCTGTTCTACTAACATTCTTGCTGCAAATCTTGAAAGGAAAGAGTGGAAACAAAGGGAAGAGCAGAGAACCACCTGAAGCGAAGGGCAGATTGCCTGTAATCGGACACCTACACCATCTAGGTGCATCTGGACTACCTCACAAGGTTTTAGCTAACATGGCAGATAAATATGGCCCTATCTTCACCATCAAGCTTGGTGTTCAGAATGTTCTTGTGGTGAGTAGCAGCGAGATAGCAAAAGAGTGCTTAACAATAAACGACAATGCCTTTGCAAGTCGACCCAAGATGATGGCAGTAGAAGTCATGGGCTATAACTACGCCACCTTTGCCTTTGCTCCGTATGGGGACTACTGGCGACAAGTGCGCAAGATCATCATGCTCGAGGTTCTCTCCCCGAAACGAGTTGAGATGCTTGGACCTCTTCGAGTTTCAGAGCTTAAATCATCCATGGAAGATATATATGAAGCTTGGGTAAAGAATAAAGAAAGTGAAAGTTCAAACATGGTGAAGCTGGATATGCAACAGTGGTTTGGGACCTTGATTTTAAATGGTCTTATAAGGATTGTTACAGGAAAGAGGTTTACGATTAATGATGAAGAAGGGATTCGATTTCAAAAAGTGGCAAGGAAATTCTTTCAGTTAGTGGGCGCATTTGTGCCGTCTGATTTTATTCCAGCTCTGAGATGTTTAGATCTAGGGGGATACGAGAAAGAAATGAAGATCACAGGGAAGGAGATGGACGACATCTTTGATGGATGGTTAGAGGAGCACAAGAAAGAGAGAGAGACTAAGCAGCCAAATGAAGGCAATCAAGTCCTTATGGATGTACTGATTTCCATTCTTGAAGGTGCCTCCCGGTCATGACCATGATACCATAATCAAGGCTACATGTTTGGTAAACTTAAATTTGAACTATTACTTCATATAATTACTTGGTCATTTATATATCTTCAAACTTATAGAAATATTTTGACTAGATTATATAAATTTCACCAGTATTTTACAGTTTTTTCAGATTCATTTCATTGTTTACAAGAAACAATATTCCGATGATAAGTTGTGTAAATAACATAATCATCAGAATGTTGCTTGTTATAACCTAATCCAAGAATATTTGTTTTAATTTCAAAACTTGCAGACAATGCTAATCGGTGGCTTGGACACAACATCTGTGACTTTAACATGGGTTTTGTGTTTGTTGCTCAACAACCCAAGAACTTTAAAAATTGCGCAAGATGAAATTGATGAGCTTGTTGGAAGGAAGAGACCAGTAGAAGAGTCAGATCTAAAGAACTTAGTCTACATCGATGCAATCTTCAAGGAAACATTGCGTTTATACCCGCCTGGGCCTTTCGGCCTTCCTCATGAGACCATGGAGGATTGCGTGGTTCAGGGCTACAACATCCCCAGTGGAACACGTTTGATGTTAAACCTTTGGAAAATGCATCGTGATCCTAACATATGGCCAGATCCCTACGAATTTCAGCCGGAAAGATTCTTGACAAGTCATAAAGATATTGATCTCAAGGGAAACCATTTTGAATTGCTTCCTTTCGGTGCTGGCAGAAGAGTGTGCCCTGGCATTTTATATGCTTTGCAGGCTGCGCGTTTAGCGTTAGCAACTTTAATACAACAATTTGAGCTTAAAAACCCATCAAATGAACCCGTAGATATGACAGAAATCTTTGGAGTGACAGTAAGCAAAGCAACCCCACTTGAGGTCCTGCTTGCTCCACGTTTGTCCCTTGATATGTACCCTGTTGGTAATGGTGCATGATATATGGTTATCAATGCAGCAACGTTGCGACGCTACGTGCTTTTGTTAGACAATTATTGTTGGTAACGGTGTATGCGCTATTTTGTGTTGTACTGTGTTTCCGTATATGTACAAGCTCTGTATCCTTTTTGCTTCCTAACTTGATGTGATAGAAGTGGGGACCGGGGTTACATTAAATAAAAAATAAATATAAGAGAAAATAATAAAAATAACCAGCTTCTACCAAAAATTAGCAAAATGACCCAAATAATAATGATTTTCACAGGTGATAGAGGCCGCCGCTGAAAATGTTGACATGGCACCAACCACTTGCGAGAATGATGACGTGGCACACAGCCTGTGAAAATTTTGAGAACTGTTGGTTTGGCTCAGTTTTTCGGCAGATGGGATGAGGCTCATGGTTCCAATATATAAAAAGTCAAAGTTTTCTCATTTATTTTCATTTTTGAGTTGGCAAAGCTACAAAATCCTCTCAATTGTTATCTCAAAATGACCGAAGAATACCCGACAAACATGGTTAGATTCTCTTTTTTTATAGATTAATCGCCTGTTAATTTATGTACTGTAGTTGTTAGGTGTTGAGATTAGAGATAGTGAAAAAATAACCGAAATTTGTAGAGAATTCTGCAGGTGACATAGGCTCATCTGTGAAAATACAAGTTCTTAATACACATATTGTGCTTAATACAGGTGAGCCTATGCCTCCGGTGACAATTTTAGTTTTTTTTTTTAAATTCCGTTTCTTTTAGATATTATTTAACCTATATTTATATAAAGTGTATTTTTCGTAAATATGAAAATAATTATTTAAAAATCCGAATTTAGGTAAAAATATTTAAAAAATTGATGGTATATATATGTAACTAGGTTAGACCCGTGCTACACACGGGTCGGGTTATATCGTTGGGTGGTCCGGCTTTTTCAGTGGGTCTGGATGGGTCAAGGGGTTTTCTTTTTGCGGATTCGGGCACTTCAAATTTAACTGTCCAAGACCCTGAGTAGTCTGTTCTCTCCAATTAGCAATCAAACATAGAACACTTTGTGGGCAAACAAAAATCCAAGAGTAAACTGTCTAAATAAAATAGCATCAGTTGACTAATAGTAAAGATGGATGCTTATGTTTATAGGTGTCATATTTTACGATATTAAGGATGTTTTTTGGAATATTGTATTATGCAGCTAGAAATACAAAAACGTGCTTGGTATTCCATGTAAAAATTAACTGTAGGTTTGCAGATATATGTAGTGTGATTCCAACCTGCATAAATGGAAGATAACAATAGAAATTAGTAAATTAAAAATTTGAAACTGGCAATAGAATGCTTTCGATTATCCCCAATATGTCATTTATTCAAGCACACTTGTAACTAAATGAAGCACAAAAGTAAGGGGCAATTAAAAAAACATGGAAATCATAACAGAGCTTCTGGTCATTGTTCTTACGTTAGTTTACATAAAAATCTGACAATAGAGATGAATTCTCATCAATCTGACAATCTACACATAAACAGACACCATATCTACTTTGCACGCATTTAGAATTTCATATGGATTTTCCATCAAGCTATATAGTTATTGGAATTATCATGAATCTGTCATGTTATTGAGGCTAACTTACTGGCTTTTAGTAGGTTAACTTAAAGCATTTGTAATGTACTTCCATGTTTTTCTATTACAACATTGTACTCTGAAAAATCGACCAAATTATAGTAAAATATTCAAAGTACATTGTCCTAATTAGAACGCGTATAGAAATCAATGCTATAATCGGGTAGTTTTTTTATTACAAAAAAAAAAAGATGAAAGTACAATGTTGTAATGGAAAGAAATGAAAGTAAGATGCTATAATAAATGAATATATGAAAGTACGTTGCTATTTCTTACGTTTAGTTTTACTTTAAACTTGCTTACAAGTTACTTGAGATTCTCACAGCGACCACGCAAGGAGCAAAACATTGATCCTGACAGGCTGGCATCAGCTAGAAAGCGGCTTCAAGAGAACTACCAAGAAGCCCAAAATGGTTTGTTTGATTTCTTTTTACATTTCAGTTTATTCTTTTATAGAATATTAAATGCAAGAAAAGTAGCAACATATCTACACTAAATATCTATTATAAATTCATATTTGTTTTGCTTCTATTACAATACTGTACTCTAAAAAATCTAACCTAATCTAGCAATGTCATCCAAATTAAAAGCGATTTTCACCGCTATAATCGGTAGATTTTTAAAAGTATAATGTCCCAGTAACAAAAAAAAAAACAAAAGTACAATGCTATAATGGACTTTTCAAAGTACAATGCTCTAATTAGAAAAAAGGGATAAATGCAATAAATAGCAAAATACTTCCAATTACTTGTGTTTTATAGCATCCCACTTCCATTTATTTCTATTACAACATTTTACTTTGATTTTTTTATACTTATTAAGGCGTTGTACTAACAAAAATATATCCAGTTATACCATTATACTTTCGAAATTTTCTTATTAGAAGATTATACTTTGAATAATTTTCTCAATTTTATCAGATGAAATTGTTTTTTATTTGGATAATATTGTTGTAATTTGGTAGATTTTTCAAAAGTACAATGCCTTTATAGGAAGAAATGGAAGTAGGATGATGTAATAATAAGAGTAAGTTACTATTACTTGCATTTAACCTAGATAAAAACAGTTGTATTTATACCTGTACAGTGAGCCGGGTTTTGAGTAACTCAAGAGGGTATGTGCATATAGTAGAGCTAACTCCGGCCACCGCACCAGCATCAGTGATTCCGGTATTCTAATTTTTTCTTTTTCCCCCGGGTTAGGCGCCAAATTTTTCTTCACCGTATCATAAGCAAATAACTGTAAAAAGCAAAAACAGTGTCAAAATCATAACAGGTGGAAGGAAAAGACATGATTGCATCTGATTTTCGTAAAGATATGGAATTCGTACCTCAATTGCTTTGGTAGGTGCAACACGAATGACATTGACCAAATTACCACTGAAAAGTCCTTTCCAACCTTCCGTTTTCATAATATCTTGAAAAACTTCAACAGTAGAACGTCCACAACTGCCTACCATTAAATAAGTTCTTATAGTTTCCAAAGGAGCAACAGATGTTCTCGATACTGCACCTGCTACTGATTAACCTTCGTAAAGATGGATTCTCGATTTTGATTTTTAATAAACGACCGTTCCCCCTACCCACTCTTCCGCTGTTTCAATCTCAGGTACCCCAACAACACAAAAACCTGACTAAAAAAAAAAGTGCAGCTGCCAGAGGCCCGTATTTACCAGCGGGGGTCCCAATTACATTCTGGAGGTTTATAAAAATGCACAGAAGCTGTGAGGCACCAAAAAAACCCAAATATTAACGGTCAACAAAAGTAAGAAATAATCTATTTCATCTATTTGAAGACGCGGAAATACATGGGCCAAATTTTTAAAAAGAAAAATGACAATATCATGGAAAAAACGCAGGGACAACTCTAAAATTAGCTTTATATAAGAAAATGTCTTTTATGGTATAAACAAACGAAAAATAACAACAGATATGTATATGACAATAACAATATCAAATTAAAGATGAAGCAAAAAAATCCAACATTGTTATACAGAATAATATCATTATTGAAGACTATTCACAACACAAAGCAGTAGCATGCAAACAATAAGGCAGACATACCAGGTATATTTACTAATATGGTTAACTATTCGTGAGAAAATCTGTCATTAGCTTTTCACAGTCGGACTTTTGAAGTTTTTTGTACCTTTATTCAAATCCACGCCTCTTCAGCCTTCTAGCAGCAATAGAAAAATGTTATGTATAGCACTGGTTGAGCCAAAAGGGCATGCAAGATTGCATCATAATCCTTAACCATCCTGTATATGAAAACATAAACAATATGAAACTTTTACTTAAATCCACAAAGGAGAAGGTCTTGAAAAGTATCTGTTTAGTTGTATTTCTTTAAACCAATTGACAACTTTTTGGTGTTTCGTTAATCTAATAGTCACAATGCATCAAAACCATTGTCGACGGAAATTAAATATTCAATCTAAAAACAAAGTGATTAGTAAAAGATTTAAACCGCTAAGAACGTAGTTTTGTTTGTGATTATTGTTTAATAGAATAAATTGGACTTTTTGATTCTTACTTCCAAGATGCCTTTTTTCCGCCTTTAATTCTTAGCTTACCCGAATAGCAATTACATTGATGTTGATACATGAATTGTACCGCTTTCAAGCAATAAAAATGAGTAGATTAAGATCAATACATATATAACTTTATATAATTAAGATCAATGACATGGAAAGAAACTATGTCATTTGTTACGCTAGCTCTTACTTGAACGTCCATCACACATATTTTCTTTAATCATTTCTCTAAACTCATCAAAATATTGTTCTTCATGAAAAATAAATAGTTAAATACAATAAAGTTAAACAGAGTAATCAGATATGTAAAAGAGAAATTCTTCAATTGGATGGGTCGCAAGATAAGAAGTTATTACTCCAAATATAAGAAGGTGCGGGTGATCATGTGTAGTGTAGCTTTTCCCCTGCCGAGACCCCACAAGTGGATAATACATCATCTACATCCTCCATAACTTCTTCAAGACCCTTTGATTTTTTTTTCTTTTCTGAAATTGGGGGAAAAGGGGTGACGATTGACGATTGAACTTCGTGTTCTTCGTTTGATCATTCACAAAATATAAATTCAACTCTACGGTGGAAGGATCTCCACCAACAGGAAGAAACGACGGCGGCAGGAGCATCTTCGGCTGTAGGAAGAGTCGGCGGCGGTAGGAACTCCGACGACTGAGTGCGAATCGAAGGTCTAGTAATCAGAAATTTTGATTTGCGGTGTGTATTTGGAGTTTTAGTCTCTCCGAGATGGTGCAACCACCAGCGATTGGATCAAGAAACTCACATCCTCTGGAAGTTTGATTTGCTATGGGGTCGGAGAGAAGCTTTGTATGGGACAGAGAGAGAGCCAACGTAGCTGGGAACAAAGAAGGATGAACGAACACGTAGTGGGCAGGTGGAAGCAGAAGACTGGTGAAAGAAATACTACCCCGTTAAAAACCCTCAAACCCTCCCTACCCCCTCAAACCTTCTAGAAATCTGCTTCTATTTGTTTATATAGTAATAATGAACTAATGTGAAAAATGTAATTTTATTATTTGTGAAGCGGATTTTATGCATATGCTAATAAACTTATTGTTATGAAGTTTGAAATTGTTAATTTGTAAATAAATTTAAACGATAATTTTTTTATTTTGATATATATATATATATATATATATATATATATATATATATATATGTATATGTATATGTATATGTATATGTATATGTATATGTATATGTATATGTATATGTATATGTATATGTATATATATATATATATATATATATATATATATATATATATATATATATATATAGCCGCATCCAAATAAAAATGTACCTGGCCAGGCTAATTAAAAAGGCTCGGCTAATAATATATGGGAGATTATAGAGCGGTTAGACGTAGAGCATTTAGAGAAGGTTCAAGCGCCAGCGTTTAGGGGGCTGGGTTGACGTTTCTTCATTGCGAAGAGACACAATTTTATGTCATAACAAGTTTATGCATCAGTTTACTCCAGACGATGAAGATAATACTGAGCATCTTTATTTTTAGATTGACGATTATCAATTATCTTACGGTCCGGTGGAATTTTGCATGATAACGGGATTACAGTTTGTTAAATATCCGAAATGTAAAAATGAAATGAAAACAGTCAATTCAACTTTCCGAGAATGAAATTGTCCCGAAAGAAGGACGAAAGTGTATCGGTATTGGATTTAAAAAATTAATAAATGTATAAACGGTTTTTGGAGATTTTGGATGGCAATGCGGTACGAGTAGTCTTGTTATACATTTTGAGCATAGGTTTTTTGGGCAAAGATTGTCGTTGGTGGAGGATTTGCACACCTTCAACACGTATTAAGTTATTAATAAAACAATATTTAAAAGTCATTACTAACTATTTTTGAAAATTTCAGCTTTGCTTGCGGTAGTGGGACCACAGTTTTGTTCATTTCAGCGCTTTACTTGCGGGAATAAAAACAATACATCGTTGCAGGAAACTTTAAAAAACATTAAAATATTTTGTTAGCGGTTTCTCGGCTCCCTTTAAGGTACATAGGGGAAGTTCCGTTAGTGGTTTCTCGGCTCCCGTACGTACAGCGTGTGTATACCTTACGGAGAAATCGGGGGTTGCCGCGCGCCAACATTAGAAAGTATTGAAAGAAATGAATATGTAGGAAGTGTGCCATGCATTTGATGCGACCACTCTAGGGGTTTGTGTTTTATATATATATATATATATATATATATATATATATATATATATATATATATATATATATATATATATATATATATATATATATATCTTATAATAGAGGCATATTTCAAAGCACCACATTCATTTGAAACTCCCATGTCCTTTCATATTTCCAATGACTTTTCAAATATCTTTTTATAATGCTTACTAATTTGAATAGTTTTTCTTTGTCCCACATTGCTCAACACATATATATCTCATTTCCTCTTTTGCTTATATAATATCATTCATTTGCATCCATGATCCATCAATCTTGATCATAGTATGACTTATCACTTTCAACTATTATTTGTTAGTGGTCATTTTATCAAAATTTGTCAAAGTTTTAAATGATTCTACTATTTGGTTTTGGATTTCAAAACTATTAGATCTCAAAAATAAAGACGGATATTACTAAAAACTTTTAAAAATTTATTGCGTTACACGTTTAAAGTATCTTGTAGTAAATATGTGACAAATGTGCTTACTTTTTTAGATTCACCGCGATGTATATACATAAAAACAATTCAGTAGCGAACGTTTCAACATTTATCAAACAACTTAAATTGAGCCATTATATGTGTGTGTCTATTATAAAAAAAATTAATGAAAACAATGTTTCAAGATAAACTATTTACCTTTTACCACATTAATTTGATGTTTTTTTTAATTGTGTCACATTGCTTCACACATCGGTTCTCTTATCATTATATCTTGATCATAACATGGTTTTCAAAGTATATTGTTGATTACGGGTCAATTTATCGTAAAAATCTATTTTCGGCTCAAAATTTCAAAGAACTCTACTATTTTGTTTTAGCTTTCAAAAGTATTGAAACTAAAAATATGAATATTAAAATGAGTTAAAAACTATTAAAACCCGATTGGGTTGTAAGTTCATCGCATGTCGTGTATCATATTTCAATTTGATGATGACAACGTTGAAAGCAATTTTTCGATTTAATAAGGTATATATAAAAAAGCTGAATCCTAAATGTTCGAACATTTTTAAAGTTCAAACATATACATCTATGGATATTTATCTAAATCTTATAATAGAATTCTTTTATTAAACATGATTTAATATGCATTGTTATCATGTACCACATTAGTTTGAATATTTTTAAAAAAATAAAATAAAAGGTCGCTGGTATACACTCATCCAAATTTTATGAAATCGAACCTAAAATTGGAACCAATAGTCTATGAAATGTTGCACCCAATGCTTAAGGTGGTTACAATCAAATACACAGAAGAACAAAGATATGAGAGAAATAGTTTTAGACTCTTTACTTATAGAGTTTGCTTTCCCTTAAAATTTGTTTCTTAAGCAATGTGGGATGAGATGTGTATTAATCTATTTACTTATAGATGTTTGATTTCCATTCAATTGTGTTTCTTAAACGATGTGGGATGAGAAAATGATATAAAATAACACAATGTGAAGGATTGTTTGAACCCATATCGTCATGATAAATCAACTTAAGAAACTTTTTATTATATGAATAAAAGTCTCCCTCAGAGTTGAAACAGTTACATAAACCATTAGTCATTTTGTATTGTCAAAAACGTTTCCAAGTATTAAACTTTAATGAAATATATAACTTAAAGTTCTATTATTTTTATATTAATGAAGTTGAGCCTTACATATATTACGGATGATGATGTTTTATCCCTTACGCTAATAACTTTGAGGTTTGTGTATTAAATTAAAAGTGATTGAAAATAAGCGGGAAACACTTACATATATTATGTGATTATACATATTATATTGAATTTAAAAGAAATAATACACAATATGGTGGTTGAATGAGATTGGTAGTAGACAGGCAGGAAACAAAAGCCAATAAACTTTGTGTTTTCGTCGCATTTCAGTAGGTTCATGGAAAACGAGTCATATATTGTATTATAAATGATGGTTTAGTTGATACAAAAGAAAAAGGCTGCTTAAGGATAATGAAAGCAAATGAATTGTATTATATAAGAGAAAGAGAAAAGATTATATATGTATGTGAAGCAGTGTGGGATAAAGAAAAAAAAATCTCAAATTAATGTGGTAAAAAATTTAAATTAATAGATTGATTATATTAAGTGTGAATTTGAAAGGTCATGGATGTTTAAAATGCATGTGGTGAGAGGAAAAAATACTATTTGTTTAAATTAAATATTTTAAATTGAAACTTGACCGAATAATTAGTTTTTATAAACCCTAAACCCTAAACCCTAAAAGTAAAAAATAAACTGAAATTAAATAGAAATTATATCCATGCATAATCTGTAGGTGGATGCTATTAAAATAATGTGGTTCGAGATAAGTATTTTTTCTTAAATCGTATTATTTTTAATTTTATTTGATTGTGTTTATTCATCATACATGTTACAAATTTTTTATCTTTCAGTAATTTGATACATATATCTATCATCAAATAATTGAATATAATGAGGATATGTTTATAATCTTTTTAAAAATAGTATAAGAATAATATGTATTTGTAATTTGTCTATATACTATAAATACATAATTTTCTTCCTGCGCAACGCGCGGGCATTCGACTAGTATATATATATAGTTAGGATCTTTTGAGAACCACAAGTCCCCCGAGAACCCGAGAACTCCCAAACCGATTTTTTTTTTCAAAAAACCGACCCCATAGGCCTCTAAAACGCACACTTTTAAGCATTTTCGAAAAAAAAAATTCCTAAAAAATGACTTTTTTTAAAAAAAAACTTTGCACATGTGCCAAAAAAAAAGTTTGCACATGTGCAAATTTTTTTATACGTACACTTTTTTTGAAAATTTTTTTACTGAACACCTTAAATATATGTTAGAAAGACATCGATAAAAAAACTTGAAAAAAAATGTACGTATAAAAAAGTTAGCACATGTGCAAAGTTTTTTTTTTTGCACATGTGCAAATTTTATCAAAAAAAAAAGTCGTTTTTTTGAAAAAAAATTTCAACGCCCCGGCACCTATTTGAGCGTTTTAGAGGCCTATGTGGTCGGTTTTTTTGAAAAAAAATATCGGTTTGGGAGTTCTCGGGGGTTGCCGCGCGCCAACATTAGAAAGTATTGAAAGAAATGAATATGCAGGAATAGTGCCATGCATTTGATGCGACCACTCTAGGGGTTTGTGTTATATATATATATATATATATATATATATATATATATATATATATATATATATATATATATATATATATATATATATATATATATATAACACAAACCCCTAGAGTGGTCGCATCATATATATATATATATATATATATATATATATATATATATATATATATATATATATATATATATATATATATATATATATATAACACAAACCCCTAGAGTGGTCGCATCAAATGCATGGCAATTCCTGCATATTCATATATATATATATATATATATATATATATATATATATATATATATATATATATATATATATATATATATATATATATATATATATATATATATATATATATATATATATATATATATATATATATATATATACTATACTATAAACCATATATAATTTACAACATTTTAAAGCACAAAAGTCTTAAAATTAAGACAATACAACCCTTTTATGCATACACCTACAAAGAATCCGGATTGCCAGCGTGTACATGAGTTCTGGTCCGGATTGCCATCGTGTCCGGTTCTATTAGGCGGATACCAAATTAATGGGTTATATAAACATATCTAACCCTGGCAGGAGATATACCAAATGACATTTACCTAGCCGTCATCTTTATACCTCCTCATCGCCTTCATCCGCCACCACCACGTTTCCATTCTTTATAGACCCTCGGATTTTGTATGAATCTCCCCCTGATCCACCTTCAACTCTGGTAACACAATCCCGATTCTCCATAAAACCCTACTTTTTCTCCTCCTTCTTCCGCCTTCAACCACTGCAATCGGTGACCCTAAATCCGCCTTCTTCAACCTTCAACCACGATCCCTCAAAAACCATTGGTGTCGAGGTCTGCTTCCAACACAATCAACCTAAAAACAGACCCTAATTCCGCCACCTGATTAATTTTGATCGGCTTCTGGATTTGGTACTTGAGGACTTTCGAACGGATTTGGTATGGATCTCCAGCGGTTCTTCCACCTTCAACCATGATCCCTCAACAACCATTCGTGCCGGTGTCTGCTTCCAACACAATCTCCATCAAATCAGACCCTAAATCCGCCACCGTGTCCGGATCGTTCGGCTTTGGTTTGGATCTCCACCGGATTCCAGACCGTATTTGGTATGGATCTCCAATGGATTTGTTATGAATCTTGGTTAGGATGTTGTAAGAATTCTGTATGTCCGGTTAAGAATTTCAGTTTAATTTAGTATAACCTTCCCAATTCATATTCGGGTTTTCTATATACAAGTAGACTGTTAATGTTTGTCCACAATTTTTTTAAATCTATTGATATTACGTGGTCCTTGATTATCTTACCTTTGTAGATGTTTTTTTGCTATGGTAATCAATCGATAATTCAGTGGGTTGCAGTTGGTATCTTAGCTTTGTAGATGGTTTTTTGTGATTGTAATCAAATGCAGTGGGTTGCAGTGTAGATGATTATTTAGTTTTTTGTTGTGTAACCCAAATCTAAAATTCATCATTTAACTATCTTGTTTGTTTTTTAAATGGATTTGTGGATGTTTATGTCTATTATCATTGGGCTGATTTTGGTTATGTTGATTTGTCAATTCTGGTCTTATTTTCCTATAGTTTTTTGGTTTTCTTCTCGAGAATCTGGTTCAATGTATGCATCTTCACAAAGAAAGATGTAGTCTGAACCATTAAGACATTGAAGATTTTAAATATTACGACTCTGAAGAATGAAACTGTTCTGATCTGAATGTTTGCGTCTATTAACAGGTGATTTTTTCTTCTTCAACTTAGTTTTGGGTAAGCAATAATATCTGTGTTGAAATAAACAACTGTTGACGTTTTTAATGAATTGTTTAAAACTCATTTAAATGTATTGCAGGTTAAGCAAATTGATAGCCCATTCAAGCAATTTGACAGCACTGTGTAACCATGTTGATGTGTTTGTGTCTGTATGAAACCAGTGGTTTTGTTTTAATTTCTGATTTTTGGTTATATTAATTTCTGTTTTCCTTTAGTTTACAGGAGATCAATGATTTGATAGCTAGAGTTGTGGGATGCAATGCTTTCAAGGGGTATTTGTTTTGACAAATAATGGTTTGTTAGCATATTTTAGAACTTTGTTGATAAAACCTGTTTTATGTTCATGTGTTTATTGATCAAAAAATTTCTAAAATTTGATTTTGAATACGTATTATTCACGGATTGAACTGAAAACAAATATTTGTTTTGAATTAAATTTTGACTTTTTATATGAAACAAGTACCAGTTTTCTTGTCATTTTATTATTATTTTAAAATCAGATGTCTGAGTGGATGTGTTAGTGTCTTTATGAAACCAGTGGTTTAATTGATTTGTCGATACAGGTCTTGCAACTTGATTCAATGCCTAACCAGCACCACCTCTCAACACCACCCTACGACACCTTCAGGTGTGTAAATTCTAACCTTGAGCACTTCTGGTGTGTTTTCAGTTTGAAAGTTTTTTCATAAATGGTCATTATTTTCCTCGCATGAAATTTTTGTCCCAACACCCGTAAAGTAAAGTAAACCATGTATCATTATTAAAGTAAGGTATGGCTGTCTGCAGGAAAATGGTCATTACGTTCCCCACTAAAGAAAATTTTCCAGCATTTTTTAGCATTTGACAGCATTTATTAAAGAAATTTGACAGCATTTGACATCATATAATTACTTTACTTTACAAAATGGTCATTAAGTTGTATCATATAATTACTTTACTTTACAAAATGACCATTAAATTGTAAGTGGATCATACCCCACTAAAGTAAATTGTCCCAACACCCTTTTTTTTTAGAAAAGGTGGACTTTTGTCATATATCCCTACAAAATTTTATTCAAAGATGGACCCCAGTAATTTGAGTTTTATTCAAACCATACAAAAATGGTTAAATTTAATATTATATAACAAAATGTACAAGTAAGTAAAGCATGAGTAAGCAATAGTACAACATATTTAAGAAATTTTACAACACATTCAAGAAAATTGACAACAATTTTCTACCATTTGGACATCATTATTAATCGTTTGACAACTTTTTAACCAAATTGACATCAATTTTAACAATTTGACAACTTTTTTAAAGAAATTTGACAACATTTTTCCAGCATTTGACATCATTTTTTTTACTATGACAGCATTGATCCACTTAGCATTTGACTGCATTTTTTATTTTTCCAGCATTTGATAGCATTTTTCCAGCATTTGACATCATTTTTTAGCATTTGACAGCATTTATTAAAGAAATTTGACAGCATTTGACATCATATAATTACTTTACTTTACAAAACGGTCATTAAATTGTATGTTGATCATACCCCACTAAAGTAAATTGTAAGTGGATCATACCCCATTAAATTACAAAATGGTCATTAAATTGTAAGTGGATCATACCCGTAAAGTAAAGTAAACCACTTACATACGCCACTAAATTGTAAGTGGATCATATAATTATTTACTTTACAAAATGGTCATTACGTGAACATTTTGTCCCAACACCCGTTTTTTTTTTGGAGAAAAGGTGGACTTTTGTATAATTTGAATTATTTGAAAAGTCTGAAAGTTTAAATGATTTTGAAATTTTAAAAAATTTTAAAAAGTTTGAAAATTTTCGAAATTTGAAAAGTTTGAAAATTTTGAAATTTGAATAATCTGAAAATTTTGAAATTTGAATAATCTTAAAATTTTGAAAATTTTGAATAATTTGAAAATTCTGAAAATTTTGAAATTTGAATAATCTTAAAATTTTGAAAATTTTGAATAATTTGAAAATTCTGAAAATTTGTATAATTTTATAAACCTAGATTTCTGGAAATTGACTATTTGTGCTGAATAGCAGAAGTTCGTAATTCATATGGTTCCACTTACATACCCCACTAAATTCTAAGTGGATCATATAATTATTTACTTTACAAAATGGTCATTACGTGAAAATTTTTTCCCAACACCTGTTTTTTTTTTTTGGAGAAAAGGTGGACTTTTGTATAATTTGAATTATTTGAAAAGTCTGAAATTTTAAATGATTTTGAAAAGTTTGAAAATTTTCGAAATTTGAAAAGTTTGAAAATTTTGAAATTTGAATAATCTGAAAATTTTGAAATTTGAATAATCTTAAAATTTTGACTAATTTGAAAAGTCTGAAAATTTGTATAATTTTGTAAACCTAGATTTCTGGAAATTGACTGTTTGTGCTGAATAGCAGAAGTCTGTAATTCATATGGTTTGACTATTACCATATTTTGAAAAGTTTGACCAAGAACGAAAGGCATATAGGTCAAGCAGACCAAATTGTGACAAGAGGAAAAAGGAAAAGAACGGTGGGAAGCATCCTGAAAACGTGTAAGATTTTCAGGAGTTAATTAGTAAATACTTTGATGCAGTACCGCCTTGGATTATGACTATCAGTCTCACAAATCAATGCCGAGATGAGATACTCTTACACATGTGTCGGCTTAGAAACTACTGGCTCAATATTTAGATCTTTATCCCATTTTGCTCTGTATACCCAAAGTTTAGGTTATATGGCTTCATGCAACCATTTTGATGAATTTTTTTATTTAATTTTAAATATGATGTTTTATAAATGTACGCATGTTTTTCTCTTTTCAAGTTCTTTTGGGTGATACTTTGTTTTTCTCTTATGCTACTGTATTTGTACTCGGCTAATCCTTCTCTGATTCCACTTTAATCCCTATCAATTAACATTTTTGTCTTAAATGTATTTTGGTAGTACTTAGTTTCTTTTAAAGTTGTTTATCTTGAAAGATTAATTTACAACAAAATTACATGATCATGTTTTTGTAATATAGCAACTAAACTCATTTGTTGTCCAAGGTATCACTTTCTAACACTGATCAATTACTTCAATTTCATGTATACAAATGAAGAAAATAAGAAGTCACAAAGGATAATGAAACTAAAGCTAACTACACCAATATATGATACAGGTCGTAACCCATTTCTGGTAATGAAATTTAGGTCCACTGTGTATATTATATGTATGTGTCAGTCTTTGTGTTTCATTAATGAAATCAATTTAGGTCCACTGTGTATATTATTGGATGTGCATTACTACATCACGATGGTTAATGGTCGGAGATTGTGTGAGATGGCTCTTTGGTATTTTGAGTATGCAAATTTTAATGTAACAAAAGTCAATTAATTGGAATTACTTTTTTGGTAGTTTAAAGACGTTTTTTATGGATCTTTGCTCATATGAGATTAAACCTTTTTACAAATTTTTTAATAACATCATAAGTAATTTAAAAGATTGGAAATTTATTGATTGAGAAGTAGTTGGATCAGTTTTCCTAACTATTTATTATCTAAGTTATCTTATATGATTATCATTACGTCTTTCATTTTTAGTATTATTCATTTATTACTTTTGGTACTTATTCTTAATTTTAAATCATATTTTATTTGAACATATCGATCGTAATTCATAACTAAAACCAGCAAAATGTATCTTATCATATAAAATATCAAAATAAACAAAAATCAAATGACAATTTTATCTTCTGCAATATTGATAGAGTAAATTGCATAAAAGTCATTATGTTTTCAGAAAATTGCAATTAAGTCATTATGTTTTCCAAAAAGTTGCGACAATGACCATATGACAGGATGGCAACAGGTACCAGGTCATATGCTCAAATTTGCAATTTTTCAGTAAACATAATGACTTAATAGCAAAATTAATACATAGTGTCAAAATCGAAAAATCTCGAAAAGTTAGCGAATTTTATGCAATTTACCCTATACAATTTATATAACTTAATCACTTTACATGCCTCATACGTGTCCAAAAAATTAAATTTGTTGATACCTTGTTTTTCCATTTAAAATACTCAAATTTTTTGTCCTAAAAGTGGAATTTCAAAAAGATTTAGGATAAATTGCAAATTTGACCATATAACCTGGTAACCTGTTGTCATCCTATCATATGGTTATTTTCGCAACTTTTTAGAAAACATAATGACTTAATTGTAATTTTCTGAAAACATAATGACTTAATTGCAAAAACTAAAAATACAATGTAAAAATCGAGAAAATTGGAAAAGTTAGTGACTTTTATACAATTTACCCGTATTGATATTTTTCATATTATTTTATATATTTTCTAATCAACCCGTATATTACAAGGGTTTCCATTTTTTGTCCCACACTCTCGGGTTTTTACCGTCCCCTATATCATTGGAAAGGTAATCAATCGTCCGAAAAGAAATTAATCACTCTCATATTCGTCAACTCCTTCCCTCATCTGCAACCTAAAACCTAAAAAGTAATTGTCGAAACGAAACTATTTGCCGCCGCCGCATTGCGCGGGTACGCAGCTAGTATATATATATATATATATATATATATATATATATATATATATATATATATATATATATATATATATATATATATATATATATATATATATATATATATATATATATATATATATATATATATATATATATGGGAAAAGTGATTATACTGTTGTTATATATATAAGCTTGCGTACTAAACCCTCAATACAACGTCGATTTACATGTATATCGATTATTTCCATATTCCCGTATTATTTGTTTATTGAATTTTCGTTCGACTCAACAATTTATTAATACCGATCGTGTCTTTCGTCTTCAATGATTCTTTCTTATTCCTTCAGACCTGTAGGAAGTCGTACATAAAATCAATGAAGAAAGAATACGAGAATAACAAAATAAACGATATACATGTAATACGACGCGTATCGAAGGTTTAATACGCAAGCTTATATACATAACAGCAGTATATTCACTTTTCCCTATACATATACATATATATATATATATATATATATATATATATATATATATATATATATATATATATATATATATATATATATATATATATATATATATATATATATATATATATATATATATATATATATATATATATATATATATAGGGTCTAGATCATGAGAGAACCTAAAAGTTCCTAGGAACCAAGGAACTTTTTTTCTGCATAATTTTTTATAAAAAGAATTGCAACCAATTTTTTTATTTAAAGCGTCTAATGGATTTAAAAAAAATCAAAAAAATGCATATTTTTTATATTTGTATGCATATGCATATAAAATTCACGTTATGCATATGCATATATATAAACTTTTTTTTCAATTTTTTTTTCCAAAATGACGGTTTAGACCGTCAAGGGATTTAAAAAAAATTTCAAAAAAAATCGTATTAATTTTTTTTTTCATATGCATATTTATATGCATATGCATATGAAAAAAATAAAAATAATAAATTTTTTGAATTTTTTTAAATCTTCTAGATGCATGAAATGAAGATTTTTGGTATATATATATATATATATATATATATATATATATATATATATATATATATATATATATATATATATATATATATATATATATATATATATTGGAAAATATTTTATAGAAAAAAATTTCATAATATTGGTTCTTAGGTTCCTAGGCTTTTTTAGGTTCTCAATGGAACTTTACTTTCTCTCTCTCTCTCTCTCCCTCTCTCTCTCTCTCTCTATATATATATATATATATATATATATATATATATATATATATATATATATATATATATATATATATATATATATATATATATATATATATATATGTTGAAAAACTTTACGGTCCTTGGATTAACGTTTTAATTATGTCAATTATATTTGGGGAGATAGGAAAGGGATTTAAAAAGAAACTAAAAATAAAGCAAAAAAATAATTAAACTAGACAGTATTTAAATAGACAGAAAGCAGTAAATAAAATAAATGTTAGAAGTTAGAAGTTAGATGTAATAAACGCCATTATCAACGATAAAGGGTTTTTTTTTACAATAAATAAAAAGTTAGACGTTAGATGTAATAAACACCATTATCAACGATAAAGAGTTTTTACAATAAATAAAAAGTTAGAAATTAGTAATGTCTTGGTTAAATATAGTCCACATTAGTTTTCTTCGTCATGGTTCAATTTGGATGTCTTGGAATTTCGGCACAATTAAATCTCCGGGTCAACACTCAGGTTTCTTGTGAGAGTAAATGGAGCGCCGATGGGTCGGTCGGGTCCGGGTAGAGTCTGCGAACTTTTGTGAGGGCACCGGATCTTGGAGCACAGGATCGGGTTCGGGTTTCCGGATGCTGGCGCATTGGGCTGGATCTGAAGCATTAGCCAGAGAAGCTTGGGCCGATCAGGTTTGTTTTCTCTTTAATTTTCATTTTAAAGTATTTAAAAATCCGAAATTAATTTAAATAAATTAGGAAAATTCATTTTTAATTTATTAAATTAATTAAATCTAATAAAATAATTTAATTTAGAAACTATACTTCCAAAAATTCATTTTAAATAGATTTAGTTTAAATTTCTTTTATATTTTTTTATTTGTTTTTTGTTTAAAAAAACTTTTCAAATTAAATTGCATCTTTTATTAAAATCAATTATTTAGAAAATAATTAAAACAATTATTTCTCAATAATCAAGTTTAATAAATGATAAATTTAACTCCAATCTTTTTGTTTAAAACTTATTTTTTTATTTTCTCGTTTTTGATCTCGAATCCACGCAACCTGAAATAAACTGATAATATTTGTCAGATAAAATATAAACAGTTTATCTTATTTCAGTGATGTTCACATACAAAAATATTTTCCAACAATTTGCCCCTATGTGATCATTACTGAAATAAAAAGGTTAGATTGAAAATTCTTGAAAATTGGATAAGACATTTATAAAACCATATCACTTGTTTTGAAAAAGTGTGACTAGATTTTACTTATGTTTTGAAAAATATTTGTCAAGAATATTTGTTTCTGAATCAAAGTCTCGAGTTCGATTATCAAAAGGTTTTTGTATATGCATTTTCATAATATTCCTTAAGATTTTATAGAATTTATAAAGATGACAAGTGATCTTAATGGGTCGATTCAGATGAACGCTCATAGGTATAACTCACACTTGACTGAGGTGTTTGTTTGTTCTGGGTGCAGAACTGGTGTATAATCACTAAAGATGAGTGATATCTCTCAGTTTGAAGGTGTTGACTTATGCTTAATGTGGATTTATACCTATATACGTTAGTCACTTGGTCTTCATATTAGATAATCAATCACATAAGACTGGTTTTGGCATTACTCAGAGGGTTTCTTCATTCATGTCATTGATGTTCACTCTTTCTCCGTCGGGAAATACATGTAGAGGGGTTTAGAAATTTTCATAGTACAGTTTGCAACTAAGAATATTCAATTATGAAGGCTACAGTATCCCGGTAAATCTTTGGTTTTGACAGCTATATTTGATAAACCATTTGAGAATCCGTTGTTTGGAAAATTTTGAGAGATGTCTGTCTTGATGGATTGTTGTTGTAAATCTTCTTTTTCTTTGGTGAAGTGTTCACCTTTGTTTTTATCTTTTCTTGATTTGTGCGAATACACATTGTGTATAAGATATCCGATGTGGTTACCAATTGTGATTTGTTGACAGCATTTGTTGGAGATGACTTTGCACTTTGAGATTGGATTTCCATGTTTTCTTCTGGTTTTCTTGGATATGACTTGTCGTTTCTTCAATTGTCAGATTTGCTATTATAGATGATAAATCTTTTCTTGATGTATTTTGATTGAGGATAGGGATTAGGTGATATAAAAGACAGTTTGTCTAATATATAAGAAAATGATTGTATCGTCCCTGTTCATTTTGATATCTTAGCAAAAATGAGACTAGCATCACGATATAAGAGTATAAATCCTATAAGTCACAATGAAAACACCTTTTCTCACAGAAATGAATTCCACTTAGCAGTTGAAGACGAGGCACATCAGGTTGTGTTTCAGGCCATCAACGTAGGCTACTTTCTTGATGGTGAAGTGACCATTTGTTTTGTTTCCATAACCTTTTATTCTTGCAGTCATGTTATTTCCAAAAGTAACATCTTGTTTGGATTCTATGAGTTTGAAGTCTCGTAGAAAGATCTGGTTTCCTGTCATATGCTTGGAGCAGCCACTATCAATATACCATGTGCCATCCTTGGGCTCTCCAGCACAAAGTGCCTGCAATTAGACAGAAAGTTTAGGTACCCAAACCATGGTGGGTCCTGATTTGTTAATGGTTTTCGATAATTTGGAATCATTGTGTGTAATACCGTATTATTAATTTATATAGATTTTGTGTTAATCTTAGTGTAATTAAGATTAAATGGGTTGCTATATGAGTTAGGATGGTTAAAACCCCAATTGAGTAAAGTTTGGACTTGTAAAATGTTAAATCAGAGCTACACGGGTCGTGTTTGGTCACACGGGTCGTGTAGAAAGGCTTAAAAAGCAAAGCAGTAACCTTTTCAGACCTACACGGGTCGTGTACCTCCACAAGAGTCGTGTAGCTTTTGTTCAAAAATTAACGAAGCGAGTTTGGGCCTCACACGGGTCGTGTGTGGCTACACGGGTCGTGTGAGTCTGTAAAGTTCAAGATAGCCTGCTGTAGGTCTCACACGGGTCGTGTGAGCCTACACGGGTCGTTTCGCGCACTCAAGATTGTTTTAAGTACGGGTTTTCTTTCATTTGGGTCATTTCCAATTCGACCAAAACCCTCCCAAACCCTAGAAAAGCGATTCTAACCCTTCTAAGTCTAGAATTAATCCAAATATTCACGAATTGAAGCTAGTGATTCATACTTGGAGCTTGAAAGGTAATCCTCTTTGATTTTGGTTTCGTTTCAACCGTTGGATGGTTTGATTTGAGGTAGTTCCTTGTGGTTTTGATGAACCACCTGCAACTAGCATCAATTAGAGTGAGTTTACTTGGATTAGTGTGTGTAATGGATTTCTAATTCGAGACCCAAGTTTGCAAAGTGCTTGTATTGTGTTTTTAGGGTTGTATGAGTCAAAATGGTGAAATTGGAAGATATAATTAGGATAGTATTGCTATCTTTTTATTATAAACCTCTCTTATGATTCAAATTCTTGATTGTTATTGATATTGAGTATGATTGAGATTGTTGATTATTGAGTTTGACCTGAGATATTGTGATACACCTAAGGCTAAACAGGAGCACGACACACGTGGTTCAGGAGTTCCACAGAGTAACCCGACAACAGGTGAGTAGTTGTTTATTAGATGATTATGTCTTATTATGATGTTGTTTATAGATAAGAAGTGAGCTATGTTTTGATTTGGTGGAGTATAACCAAATTTTGAGTATATGGTAGAAAGAGTTATAGTGTGTATATCACACTCGGGACTGAGATGGTCCATTGAGGTTGGTTAAAATAAGATAATGAATGATACAAACCAATTAACCTTAAATTACTCACTGAGCTTTCATAGCTCATAAATTGTTTGTTATTGTTGTTTTGTGTTAGGATTTGGTAGTGGCGATCGGGGGAAGCGTGTTTCAGAGGGATAGTTGGACTTGGATATGGACTTGGACTTAGTTGTTGTTTTGAAATATGTAATTTAACCCGGTTTTTGAATGATAGTTGTAAATAGCTTAAGACTTAAACTATGTTTTTGGTAACAGCTTTGTATTACTTGTTTCTTAAATTGAGTTACACCCTTTAATGTTGTTCTAATGTGAAAAGATTAAAGTGTAATTCATTTTTGGGAAACCGGGTGTTACAAGTTGGTATCAGAGCCGTGGTTTAAGGGAATTAAACCATGAGATGGGTTTAGACTTAAACCAATGAGATTGAGAAGTCCCAAAGAGTCTCGAGTAGCTATCCTCCGCGGTGTATCATAATTAAGTTGATTATGCACTATATTGCGTATTATAGTGATATACAATTGAGTTGATTATACACTATATTGAGTATTATAGTGATATACAATTGAGTTGATTATACACTATATTGAGTATTATAGTGATATACAATTGAGTTGATTATACATTATATTGAGTATTATAGTGATATACAATTGAGTTGATTATACACTATATTGAGTATTATAGTGATATACAATTGAGTTGATTATACACTATATTGAGTATTATAGTGATATACAATTGAGTTGATTATACACTATATTGAGTATTATAGTGATATACAATTGAGTTGATTGCACACCATATTGAGTATTATGGTGGTGATTGCTAAATGAGTTGATTTTCTTTTTCAGTTAAAATGAGTGTTGGAAAAGAAAAGGAGCGAGGTGATACACCAAGAGATAAATCGGGATCACGAGATTCAGGTAAAGAGCATCAACCCGAGGGAGAGCGACCTCCCGAGACACAGGGTAATATGCAAGCTATGATTGCGGCTGAGGTAGCCAAAGCACTTAAAGAGTTATTACCTACTTATTTGAGGCCTCAGACGGAGGCTACAACTGGAGGTCCTTCGGGACAACCACCGATTCAACCTGAACACAGGGAGGATCGTGAAGAGGTCTTTACTGAGGCAGGTAGAGCTAGAATACCTGAGAAGACAAGGAGGTGTACTTATGATGTTTTTCAGAAGTGCAAGCCATACGATTTCTATGGGAAAGATGATCCCATAGCAGCATGAATTGGTTAACACATGTTGAAAAGATGTTCCGTACCAGTAAATGCGATGAGGCGGATAAAGTGGAGTTTGCAACAAACTTGTTAAAGGAAGATGCACAGTTCTGGTGGGAGAATATGTGTATGGAGATAGGAGAGTGTTTGGCGTATACACTGAGCTGGGAACAATTTAAATTGAAGTTCACTGAATACTATTGTTCTAATAATGCCATGAAAGGAATAGAAGAAGAGTTTTTGAAATTACAACAAGGGTCGAGAATCGTGCAGCAATATACACTGGATTTCAATGAGAAGGCGAGATTTGCACAACATCAAGTAGATACGGAAGAGCGGAAGATGGGTCGTTACTTATGGGGTTTAAAAACCCAGATCTGAGAGTTTTTGCCAAGTTCTAGATATACTACCTTTCAACAAGTTGCCGAGGCAGCAAGATCGAGAGAAAGGGAGTTGCAAAGACAGGAGGAGGAGAGAAGAACCGAAAGAGAAGTTGGAGGATTCAAGAGAAAGTGGGAAGGTAAAGCTGTAGATACTTCTCAGAGATCCATTACCACGGGTTCTCAAGTCCGTGGTGAAACCAAGAAGAACGAAGAAAAATGGTGTAAGAAGTGTAGGCGAAAACACACGGGAGAATGTGATTCCCGAAACCCTTCATCAGTTTGTTTCCAGTGTGGAAAGACGGGACATATGGCTCGCCAGTGTACCGAGAGTCGCCCCGTTTGTTTCAATTGTGGGGAGAGCGGGCATATTCGTCCAAATTGCCCAAAGATGAAATCTAAGCCACAGAGAGATTTTCAAAAGACTGGTCGAGGAGGAGGTCGAGATCGAGATGATCGAAGAGATAGGGGTGGCGGTCATGTGAAAACACAAGCTTTTCAATTAACCGTCGACGAGGCTCGAGACCAAACCGATGTTATCACAGGTATCTTTCGCTTGAACTCTTCTCAAGCACGAGTACTTTTTGATTCCGGTGCTTCCGTGTCTTTTATATCAGAGTCCTTTGCTTCTAAACTAGATATTCCATTAGCCGATTTATATGAGAAAATAATAGTAGATGTAGTAGATCGGAGATGTGTTTTTGTGAAGAGTCATTATAAACAGTGTCGGCTTGAAATCTATGGGGTTGCGTACCTTATAGATCTGAAGCCGATCACTAATCATGAGTTTGATGTGATAGTCGGGATGGATTGGATGGATGATAATAGAGGTCAAATGGATTGTCATGGGAAAACACTTTCCATAAAGACACCGAGTGGTTCCCGAATTTTGATTCGAGGTGAACGACATTCCCGAAAAGTACCGATAGTGTCACTTGCAACGGCTAGGAGATATGTGGAAAGAGGGGGTGAATTGATTATGGCACATGTGATTAGTGCCGAGTCAAAACATTCCAAAATAGAAGAAGTAGAAGTGGTTTGTGATTATCCCGATATATTTCCTGATGATCTTCCAGGCTTACCACCAAGTAGACAAGTTGAGTTTGTGATCGAGGTAATACCGGGGGCGAAGCCGGTAGCCCGACCGCCTTACCGATTGGCACCGTCCGAGATGGAGGAATTAAAGAGACAGTTGCAAGAGTTGTTAGAACTTGGATTTATTCGTCCGAGTTCGTCTCCGTGGGGTGCACCTATACTTTTTGTGAAAAAGAAAGACGGCTCCATCAGAATGTGTATAGATTACCGAGAGCTCAATAAGATCACGATAACGAATCGTTATCCGTTGCCGAGGATTGATGATTTGTTTGATCAACTACACGGAGCCACGTATTTTTCCAAGATTGATTTGAGATCCGGTTATCATCAGTTGAGAGTACAAGAAGCTGATATTCCGAAGACAGCTTTTCGCACGAGGTATGGTCCTTACGAGTTTTTAGTCATGCCGTTTGGTTTGACTAATGCTCCAGCTCCTTTTATGGATTTGATGAATCGGATTTGTCGTCCCTTTCTTGATAAATTCGTAAATGTGTTTATCGATGACATCCTAATTTATTCAAAAAGTCGAGATGAGCACAGATTTCATTTACAACAAATGCTAGATCTTCTCCGAGACGAGAAATTATATGCAAAATTTTCAAAATGCGAGTTTTGGTTACGGGAGATTCAACTTCTCGGCCATGTGATAAATGAAGACGGAATAAAAGTAGACCCGACGAAGATCGAAGCTGTAATGAGTTGGGAGCCACCAAAGAGTCCGATGGAGGTTCGCAGCTTTTTGGGGTTAGCGGGTTACTATCGGCGATTCGTTGAAAATTTTTCCCGAATCGCTACACCCCTAACCAAATTAACAAAGAAGACGGAGAAGTTCAATTGGACTGAGGCGCAACAGTCAGCATTTGAACAATTACGAGATAGTTTGTGTAAAGCTCTGGTGTTAGCCTTACCGCAAGGCGGGGAAGATTTTGTTCTCTATAGTGATGCCTCTCTGAGTGGTCTTGGATGTGTCTTAATGCAAAGAGGACGAGTAATCGCTTATGCGTCTCGACAACTCAAGTCACATGCAAAGGTTATCCGGTGCATGATTTAGAATTGGCAGCGATAATTTTTGCATTAAAGATGTGGCGACACTATCTTTATAGCGTACGGTTTCAGATTTACACAGATCACAAAAGCCTGAAATATTTATTCGATCAAAAGGAGCTAAATATGAGACAAAGACGGTGGATGGATCTATTAAAAGATTATGATTGTGAAATACTTTACCATCCCGGTAAAGCTAACGTGGTGGCAGATGCGTTAAGCCGTAAAGAGCCGCCTATTCGAGTAGTATCGGCTCGAATGGGGATTTTAAGTCGATTACCGGAGGTGATACGTAGATGCCAAGGCGAAGCTAATGATTTAAAGAAAGAGAGGATGATTAGTTATGTGGAGAAACTGGTGGAAAATGCACAAGGAATCAAGACTTTCCAAGGGCGAGTTTGGGTTCCGAGACATGGCGAGGCGAGACAGTTATTGCTAAAGGATGCTCATTGTACTAGGTATTCGGTTCATCCTGGTAGTACAAGAATGTATCATAATCTAAAGCCGTATTACTGGTGGCCTGGTATGAAGCGGGATGTGGGACGATTTGTAGAGAACTGTTTCACATGTCTTCAGGTAAAAGCTAATCATCAAAAGCCGTATGGAGGAGGGCAACCATTGCCGGTACCAATGAAGAAATGGGATGAGATCACTATGGATTTCATCACAAAGTTGCCTCGGACTCCACGATGATATGATTCAATTTGGGTGAATGTTGATAGATTGACAAAGTCTGCTCATTTCATTCCGATCAGAGAAGATTATCAAGTGTCAAAGCTAGCCGAGATTTATACTAGAGAAGTGGTGAGACGACATGGAGTGCCGACTTCAATAGCCTCGGATAGAGATAGTCGTTTCAATTCACATTTCTGGCAGAGTTTCCAAAAGCATTTTGGTACTAAAGCCTTACTGAGTACTGCGTATCATCCCCAGACAGATGGACATTCAGAAAGGACGATACAAACACTTGAAGATATGCTACGAGCCTGCATCATTGATTTTAGAGGCAGTTGGGAAGATCATCTGCCATTAGTGGAGTTTGCCTATAACAACACTTATCACTCCAGTATACAGATGGCACCTTTTGAAGCCTTATATGCTGCACCGTGTCGGACCCCGACTTGTTGGACAGAGACTGGAGAGAAACCATTGGCGGGACCAGAGATTTTAGCCGAGACAGAAGAGAAAATACAAAGCATCCGTGAGCATATGCGAATAGCCCAGAACCGCCAAAAGCAATATGCAGATAAAATGAGAAAACCATTAGAGTTCCATGTTGGGGACATGGTGATGTTGAAGGTATCCCCATGGAAGGGAGTGATCCGGTTTGGCAAACGAGGTAAATTAAGCCCACGATTCATAGGACCTTTCCAAGTCTTAGAGAGAATTGGTGTAGTCGCGTATAAACTTGAGCTTCCAGATGAACTACGGGGTATCCACAATGTGTTCCATGTGTCACATCTCAGAAAAACATTACATGATAAATCCACTCGAGTACCTTTAACCGGAGTCCAATTAGACGAAAAATTGAGATACCAAGAAATGCCAGAACAAATATTGGATAGAAAGGTTAAAAAGTTACGAAACAAAGAGATTGGAATAGTAAAATTGCAATGGCGACATCATAGAGGTACGGATGTCACTTGGGAAGCCGAGGAGGAGATGCGGTCAACGTATCCCTTTTTGTTTCAAGAGATTCTGAGGACGGAATCTTTTGAAGGGGGTAAGAACTTGTAATACCGTATTATTAATTTATATAGATTTTGTGTTAATCTTAGTGTAATTAAGATTAAATAGGTTGCTATATGAGTTAGGATGGTTAAAAACCCAATTGAGTAAAGTTTGGACTTGTAAAATGTTAAATCAGAGCTACACGGGTCGTGTTTGGTCACACGGGTCGTGTAGAAAGGCTTAAGAAGCAAAGCAGTAACCTTTTCAGACCTACACGGGTCGTGTACCTCCACACGGGTCGTGTAGCTTTTGTTCAAAAATTACCGAAGTGAGTTTGGGCCTCACACGGGTCGTGTGAGGCTACACGGGTCGTGTGAGTCTGTAAAGTTCAAGATAGCCTGCTATAGGTCTCACACGGGTCGTGTGAGCCTACACGGGTCGTGTCGCGCACTCAGGATTGTTTTAAGTACGGGTTTTTTTTTCATTTGGGTCATTTCCAATTCGACCAAAACCCTCCCAAACCCAAGAAAAGCGATTCTAACCCTTCTAAGTCGAGATTTAAGCCAACTATTCACGAATTGAAGCTAAGGATTCATACTTGGAGCTTGAAAGGTAATCCTCTTTGATTTTGGTTTCGTTTCAACCGTTGGATGGTTTGATTTGAGGTACTTCCTTGTGGTTTTGATGAACCACCTGCAACTAGCATCAATTAGAGTGAGTTTACTTGGATTAGTGTGTGTAATGGATTTCTAATTCGAGACCCAAGCTTGCAAAGTGCTTGTATTGTGTTTTTAGGGTTGTATGAGTCAAAATGGTGAAATTGGAAGATATAATTAGGATAGTATTGCTATCTTTTGATTATAAACCTCTCTTATGATTCAAATTCTTGATTGTTATTGATATTGAGTATGATTGAGATTGTTGAATATTGAGTTTGACCTGAGATATTGTGATACAGCTAAGGCTAGACAGGAGCACGACACACGTGGTTCAGGAGTTCCACAGAGTAACCCGACAATAGGTGAGTAGTTGTTTATTAGATGATTATGTCTTATTATGATGTTGTTTACAGATAAGAAGTGAGCTATGTTTTGATTTGGTGGAGTATAACCAAATTTTGAGTATATGGTTGAAAGAGTTATAGTGTGTATATCACACTCGGGACTGAGATGGTCCATTGAGGTTGGTTAAAATAAGATAATGAATGATACAAACCAATTAAACTTAAATTACTCACTGAGCTTTCATAGCTCATAAATTGTTTGTTATTGTTGTTTTGTGTTAGGATTTGGTAGTGGCGATCGGGGGAAGCGTGTTTCAGAGGGATAGCTGAACTTGGATATGGACTTGGACTTAGTTGTTGTTTTGAAATATGTAATTTAACCCGGTTTTTGAATGATAGTTGTAAATAGCTTAAGACTTAAACTATGTTTTTGGTAATAGCTTTGTATTACTTGTTTCTTAAATTGAGTTACACCTTTTAATGTTGTCCTAATGTGAAAAGATTAAGGTGTAATTCATTTTTGGGAAACCAGGTGTTACATTGTGGTATTTGTTGATTGGACGGAATGGTTGAGGTTTAAGTTGACTTATCAAATTTTCCCAAAGTAAGATTTGTTTTTGAAAATCTGTAATTTGAAATGATTTCTGATTTTGTGAAAGGTATCCTATATGTGAAGATCTGTTTGATAACCTTTCTTTGTATCTGGGATTTGGATGGTTTTGAAAAATATTATGATGATGGAATGGAATTTGGTTAAATGATGGTTTCTGAAAGTTCCTTGAGATATTGAAGTTTATCTCTTGAAAGCGACTTTGAATCGGTTTTTGAAAAGGTTTTTGTTTTGGTTTAAAAGTTTGTTTTTGTGGCACAGTGACTGGTTTCAAAGGTTTCTTTGAAAACTTTAGGCTTGCTTTGTTCTTTTGGTTTAAAGACAGCTTGAATGGGTTGTTTATTTATCTGTTGTTTCTTTGAATACTTTTGTCCTAGACTGTTCTTTCCAATAAAGGTTGAGTTTAAAGAGGGAAAGACAGTTGGAGCAGAAGTACTACCATTCTGATGAACATAATTTTCTCCATTTAAGAAATTTTCAAGTTTGATTGTGCCATCATTCCTTATTAGTTTAGTAGATCTCAATTGATGAGTTACTGAACTAGCAGAGTCTGATTCAGATTTTACAACTCTTTTGAATGACTTGTTGAAAAAAGTATCATCTGGGCTGCAGTTAATAACTGTTTCATCATCTGAATCGTCCTCATTGGCAGATATGAAAAGATCTGGTAGAGGCGATTTATAGTTTTCACAAATTGTCCCATTTTTCTTTTCAGTCTTTTTATTTTCAAAGGATTCTCTTCCAATTCCTGGTTTATAATTCGTATCAATTTTGCCAGTTCCTAAGTTGTTTGCATTAGTGAAAATATCATCACTCAATTTTCTAGCAAGATTGATAGAATCCAGTTTTCCTTGAAATCTTTGATTCTCGGATTCAAGAAGTTTGATTTGTTTTGAAGAATCATCTAGTTTTAGAATCAAACTAGTGTTTTTGTCAGTTAAATCTTGAATTTTTTGTTTTAACTGAAGGACTTCCTTTTCTAAGGTATCTTTTATTTCAGATGAAATAACATATTGATTTTTTATTTCTAAGTCCCTTTTTTGTTTTAGAGCTTCATTTAATTGTTCTAAGACGTGATTATTTTCTTCTAATTTTCGTTCAATGTCTCTTTCAAGTTTGTCTCTAGTCCTTGTTGATTCTCCAAATCTGAGTTGCAAGGTTTGTAATTCAGATTTGTAGATGTCAGATTTGACTATTGTGTCATGATACAGTCTGAGATCAGCTTTTAGATTGTTCTTAATCTTAGTCATGTGGGACTCAAATGGTGTTCTTGAAAGACCGAGTTTTGAGATCATAGACCATACCTGATTGATGACATATGGAGCTCTTGTGGTTGGTTCATTATCAGCCATGAAGCAGAAGTTTGATTGAGCTGGTTCAGTATCTGCTTCATCATCAGAAGTTGGCCAGTGTTCCACGCTTGGTTCGTAGATTGCCAACAAAGCTTTTTGCTTTGCTTTCTTTTCTTGTTTCTTCAGCTCTTCGGCTTTTTGAGCATAGTAAGCTGAGTCTTTGACCTTGGCTTTGGCTCTACAATCTCGGGCGTAATGATTTGGTCCTTTGCAGTTGTGACAAATGATTACGTCATCATCATCATCACTGTCAGCCTTTTGGCTCTTAACGGGTGGTTTTTCAGGTGCTTGAGTTTGTTTCTGTTGAGATGGTTTTGAATGATTTTGCTGAAATCCAGAACTTTGGTTATTTTGAAAACCATTGTTTTGATTATAAAAATTGTGATTTGGATTATTGTTAAAACCAGAGTTGGTATTATTTTGAAATCCACGATTCTGAAAGCTTTGTCCAAAAGCAGGTCTTTGTTGAAATCCTGAACTGTTTTGACTAAAGGAGGATCTTGGTTGAAAATTTGGTCTGAAGTTTGATTGACCTTGATGTGGCAAAAATATTTCGAGATTAGTGTTTGCTACCAAAGCACATAATTGTTGGTAATCAGCTTCATTATTTGGATCAGACAAGTCACAAGAATTACTCAAAAAGGCTTGGTTTTGATTTTGATGAGAGATTTGATTTAATTCAATTTGACTTTGATCAATAAAATGTGTTTGGTTTTGAGAAGATGTTGATAAAAGAGCAAGTGGTCCTCCAAAAGAAGTAGACGTTGGTGGGTCAATCGAGGATTCATACGATTGTAATTCTCCGTATAGATTGTACAAAGATTCAGTATGAATTGCTGGATTTCCCTGAATGATTAGTTTGACCATTTTCAACTTTCTAAAAGGTTGTTTCACTACAAGAAAAAGGTGAAATAGCTACCGAAAAATTCCGTAGCAAAAACATGATATTCCGTAGCTAAACACGAATGGCTACGGATTTTGCTACGGAACCGATCCGTGGAGAAAATCCTCGTAGCTAAAGTGTCGTTACGGAATCCGTAGCATTTTTGCTACAGGATTTGCTATAGAATTATTCCGTAACACATTGGCCACGGAGAAATTCTGTAGCAGTTTTTGTAGCAATTTCACTACGGACTAATTCTGTAACAAATGTCCTGTAGCAAATTCGCTACGGTCTAATTCCGTAACAATGTTTCCGTTGCAAATTGCTACGCCCTAATTCCGTCTCTAATATTCCATAGTAATTTCGCTACATCCTAATTCCGTGACAATTTTCCATAGCCATTTCCCCACGGACTAATTCCGTAACAAATATTTTGTAGCATAATCGCTACTGACTAACTCCGTAACAAGTATCCGTAGTGAAATTGCCCCAAACTATTTCTATAACAAATATTTTGTAGCGGCGTATGAATGCAACTTCCAACATTATTTGATGTCATATTTTTTTACAGTAGCAATTTAGCATCAATCCCACCAACCTTTAACATAAACTTAAAATTCTTTTTTGACATTAGCTATTTAACAAAATTTCAAGATTCTTTGACAGCAGCTACTTAAAAACATTCTTTGACAGCAACAAATTGACAACATTCTTTGCAGCAACACATTTGACAGCGTTCTTCGGGCATACAAAACTCCATACACGTACATACAAGCAAACAAAACACCATACATATACATACAAACACACCCATATATGTTATCAGGAAATGGTGTGCTTGTCTAATCAAGCAGCACATCAACATCGATTCCCCTTTTCCTCTCCATCGACCTGAAGAAACAAACAGAAAAAACCAATTCACATATCCATGATCATAGAACTCGACTGTTCTTAGTCTACGAGGATTTGAAGAAATCAGATACAGGCAGAGATTTACAAATATAAATGGGCCGAGATTTGCAGAAATATAAATGAGTATTATCTCAATAGAATATATATGGTTCAAGATTTGCAAAAACAATATCAGAATTCAAGATACACACACGCCTAATAGATAATACACAAAACCTGGAATCAGTATTCACGAACCTCTGTCAAAACCTGCAAAATCAGGGTGAGCTTTTGGCTAGAAAGATAAAAATAGAAATGAAAATAATCGTCAAAACCTGCAAAATCAGGGTTAGCTTTTGGTTAGAAAGATACACAAAACCTGGATTCACTCAACCGGCCTTGACCTCCGATTGAGCCAACCGTGAGTTCCGTTTCAGCCGACCTTGAGCTCGGATGCATCAGCGTTCGTCACACCAACTACTCGCCTTAGATCTGCCAATTAATTCATGCCGAGGGTATCTATCGGATCTACCGAAATCTGAAACTACTCGCCGAGAGAGGAGAAAAGGGGGCCTCTTAGGTTGAACGTGTGTGTATGTATGTAGGGTTTATATCTATTATGTTGAGGAAATGGTTATTGGAGGAGTAGCAGCATATATCGGGTTTGGGGAAAGCAAAAAAGCAGGTCATGATATATATATTCTATGTGTGTGTATCAAAGAACGGTTCAAAACCATAACACACACATCACATGCCACTAGCTACAAATCTAATAATCAAACCATGGGTATCCAAGAGAGACTTTTCTAGAAGAGAGCCACTTTTGTGTCCCACCACCATCCTATTTGAAAGTAACATCCAAATGAAGGGACAAAGGACAAAAACTTCCATCTTATATATATATATATATATATATATATATATATATATATATATATATATATATATATATATATATATATATATATATATATATATATAAACAAGTTATTCGGGTCATTTTCGAGTTGAAAGTCTTGACCCTAACCCAACCCGTTTAAATTTTCGTGTCGTGTCGTGTCGACCCGTTTACTTAAACGGGTCAAAACCTCTTACCCAAACCCGCTAATTTCGTGTCGGGTTCGTGTCGGGTTATCGTGTCGTGTCTGATTTTGCCAGGTCTATTAAAAGGATTGTAATTTATATATGGTTTATAGTATAGTATAGATATATAGTTACATTTTAGCTACCGAATTCATTTTCGTAGGAAATTCCGTAGCAAAGTTGCTACAAGATGCCATTCCATAGCAAATTCCCTAGAAAAATAGCTACGGATTCTATTTCTGTAGCAAAATTCACTAATGGTTCAGCTATTGGCTACAAAGTTCAATTCCATAGCAAATTCTGTAGCAAACTTGCTACGAAATTCCATTCCATAGCAAATTTCGTAGAAAAATAACTACGGATTCTATTTCTGTAGCCAAATTTCGTAGCTGTTAAGATATTAGCTACGAAGTGCAATTCCGTAGCAAATTCCATAGCCAACTTGCTACGAATTTCCATTCCATAGCAGATTCCGTAGAAAAATAACTACGGATTCTTATTTCTTAGCCAAATTTCGTAGCTGTTAAGATATTAGCTACGAAGTGCAATTCCGTAGCAAATTTCATAGCAAAATTGCTATAGAATGTTATTCCGTAGCATTTCCGTAGCAGAATAGCTACGGATACCACCTCTGTAGCAAACTTCCGTAGTTATTCAGGCTTTTTCTAGTAGTGTTTAAAAACTTGAGGTTTATCTCATGCTGTGACTTTTTGATGCCTAAATTATTCATTTTGATGGTAATGAGATTGAACCTGTCATGAGCATCATGGATGGTCTCATGTGAAAACATTTTGAAGTTGTCAAATTCGTTTAAAACAGATGTTTTCTTGTTTCCAATGATTCTCTCATTTCCTTCAAAACAATTTTTCAAAGTTTGCCAAATGTGGTTTGCAGTTAAAAGGATTATATCATTCATTTGGCTTAGAATACTATGGGGTATTCCAGACACAAGTTCCTTTTTAGCTTGAAGTTCAAGTTTCTTCCTTTCATTCAGTATATCTAAGTTACTCGTAAGAGAGGTCATGTTTTCTGGTAGAGATCCGTCTACACATTTCCACTCATCTTCACTTATAGAGTTAAGATGAAGATTCATACGACCTACCCATGAGTTATATTCTTCAGGAATAAGAATGGGTGCTCGAGTACCTGAACCTATACTGTTAGCAATAGATACATAATTTATGTTTGAGTAGTTTGCGGAAGACATTTTTTTTGATTTTTTTTTATTTTTAATTTTTTTTAAATTTTTAACGAAAATGTGATGTTAAAATGAAATTTTTTTTAAAGAAAACTTATTGGTGGTTTATAAAAACGCTACACAAAAGTTTTCGACAAAAATTTTCAAAATAAATCACACAAGTAATTTTTAAATTTTTTGAACAAGTGATATTAAGATGAAATTTTTAAAGAAAACTTCTTGGTGGTTTATAAAAACGCTACACAAAAGTTTTCAACAAAAATTTCAGACTAAATCACACGAGCTCTGATACCAATTGTTGAAAAACTTGACGGTCCTTGGATTAACGTTTTAGTTATGTCAATTATAGTTGGGGAGATGTGAAAGGGATTTAAAAAAAAACTAAAAATAAAGCACAAAAATAATTAAACTAGACAGTATTTAAATAGACAGAAAGCAGTAAATAAAATAAATGTTAGAAGTTAGAAGTTAGATGTAATAAATGTCATTATCAACGATAAAGGGTTTTTTTTACAATAAATAAAAAGTTAGACGTTAGATGTAATAAACACCATTAGCAACGATAAAGGGTTTTTACAATAAATAAAAAGTTAGAATGTAGTAATGTCTTGGTTAAATATAGTCCACATTAGTTTTCTTCGTCACGGTTCAATTTGGATGTCTTGGAATTTCGGCACAATTAAATTTAGTCGAAATAATAGCGAAAATGTGATCGTTAAATAAATAGCACAAGAAATTAATCATTCATTTTATATTTAAACATTTGAAATATTTAAAATGAAATTGAAATGAAAATTTCAAAAGAACTTATCTACAACGGAAGAAGATGGTGTATTTCTTGATGCGTCGATCTTTATTCTTTGCGGCAAGATGAGGTATTGGGTTTTTGGTTGTTGATTGTAGGTTTTTTTGGTGTTGGGTGTTTGTAGGTTTTGGTGTTGGATGTTTGTAGGTTTTGGTGTGTTTTTGGTATAGGTTTTGGTGTATGTTTTGGTGTTGGATGTTTGTAGGTTTTGGGTGTGATGGTTTGTAGGTTTTTTGTGTGTTTTTGGTATTGGTGTGTATTGATGTAGAATGGTGTATTTGATGTATGTTTTGGTGGGATTTTGTAGGTTTTGGTGGGTTTTGGTGTGTTTTTGGTGTATTTAAAATGGGAAGTTTGGGTTGGTATTTATAGTGAAAAATGGATGAATTAAATACCAAAACATGTGATGTGATTTTCTAAGGAATATTGATATTTTTAGATTAGATCTAAGATCTAAATAAAAAAAATCAAAAGAATTAATTGTTGGAAGAATTGGTTGGAAAAGGTTGAAGAAATGGGTTAAAAATTGGAAAAATTGGAATATTTTCGTGGGTTTGTTGGCTGAAAAGTGAATTTGGTTGTTTTTTGACAATTTTCCAAAGTTTAGGGGCTGAAATGTAAGAATTTCCACCCAGAAAACGCGGGTCGCCGGTTCGGGTCGGTGGGTCGGCTCTTCGGGTCAACACTCGGGTTTCTTGTGAGACTAAATGGAGCGCCGATGGGTCGGTCGGGTCCGGGTAGAGTCCGCGAACTTTTGTGAGGGCACCGGATCTTGGAGCGCTGGATCGGGTTCGGGTTTCCGGATGCTGGAGGATTGGGCTGGATCTGAAGCATGGGCCAGAGAAGCTTGGGCCGATCAGGTTTGTTTTCTCTTTAATTTTCATTTTAAAGTATTTAAAAATCCGAAATTAATTTAAATAAATTAGGAAAATTCATTTTTAATTTATTAAATTAATTAAATCTAATAAAATAAATTATTTAGAAACTATACTTCCAAAAATTCATTTTAAATAGATTTAATTTAAATTTCTTTTATATTTTTTATTTGTTTTTTCTTTAAAAAAACGTTTCCAATTAAATTGCATCTTTTATTAAAATCAATTATTCAGAAAATAATTAAAACAATTATTCCTCAATAATCAAGTTTAATAAATGAAAATTTTAACTCCAATCTTTTTGTTTAAAAATTATTTTCTTATTTTCTCGTTTTTGATCTCAAATCCACACAACCTGAAATAAACTGATAATATTTGTCAGATAAAATATAAACCGTTTATCTTATTTCAGTGATGTTCACATACAAAAATATTTTCCAACTATATATATATATATATATATATATATATATATATATATATATATATATATATATATATATATATATATATATATATATATATATATATATATATATATATATATATATATAAGCGATCGGGTGATGACGCTTCTTAAAATGAGGACTTGTGAGGACACCTTAAAAAAATTAAAAAAATTAAAAGAAAATATAAATAATAAAATGGATCATAGTACTATATTGGAGGAAATAAAAATTCGGAAATAAAGTTTTGGATCATTATTTTTTTATAATGAAACAATGATCCACAAAAAACAAAAAAAATTGTATCATTACTGTTTTTCCATGATCCAAATTTTTTTTCCAATTTTTTTGATAATGATATAGTACTATTCTCGATTTTATGATTTATTTTTTTTAATATATTTTTTCAATTTTTTTAAGGTGTCCTTACGAGTCCTCATCGGAACGGGACCATATATATATATATATATATCTATACTATACTATAAACCATATATAAATTACAAGTATCTTAATGCATAAAAGTCTTAATATCTTAAAAATGTACAAGTTCTTTAAGCATGAAGTAAATTAAAAATGCATAAAAAAAACCGTATGACTTTATCTTCATCATCTTTCTCTACTGTACTAAAGAAACACAATGAGAATACATTTTGACCATTGATATTTTTGAATTAATCGTAACCTTTCATTTGTTTTGATCCAAATGAGCAAGAATTGACCAATAAAATTAGAGGAAGTTATGTATATAAATAAAACATGGTAACCTACCAGACTTATCACTCTCTCCGAACTCTCTCAGTCTCTACGTACTCTTTGTCTTGAGAAACCCTAATGTCGACGCACAGTAATACATGTTGCCACCGTCTATAACTCTACCGTCATCATCTTTCTCCACTATACTCGCACCTCAGCAATGCACAGTTAACGCATCAGCACTACGCATCTCCAACGACCACCACCACTTGCTGCCACAATCTACCACTAATCTTTGACACTGCATCCCACTGTTGTGCTGCCACCAAAACACCATTGTCAACATCAAATAACCTGATCCATAAAAGCCTTAATCTTTCTCCTCCTTCATCCGACACCACCACTAATCTGACACCACCTCTTCATAGCCTTCATCCGCCACCACGATGAATACTCCTACCAGTTCTGGAAACCGCCTCCACCTAAAGATCCATCTCCGTCGCCACCACCAACCGCCGTCTCACCAACATCGCCATCACTAGGAGTACCAGTGCACTGCACCTGGTGTCCAGTTGTTCGCCGATTAAAGCACAAATGCCAGCCTGATATTCAGATTAGATGTGTGTATATGATTCAATTTTCAAATTTGGGTTTAGGTTTGATATTCAGATTAGGTTTCAGGTTTGATTTTTATGATTTGTGTTTTAGATTTTTGTTTCAGCGATTTCTGTTTGGGTTTGATTTTAGATTTGGGTTTGATTTTCTGATTGGGTTTGATTTTCTGATAGATACGGGAACAACTGAAAGACAATTGATTGTAGCCCAACCCGAGAAGGTTTGGTAGCTTCAGTTGAAGCACACATCCACCTCGATCTTCATTCAATTAGGTATAATTTGAACCTAAAAATTAACTATTGTGATGTTTGATTTCCTTGGTTTGATATAATTGATATTCTTTATAATGGAACTTGGTTAAAAGTAAGACAAAATATTGATGCAACTTCTTTTTGATTTACTTACTAATTGCTGATATAGTATTAAAATGGGAAATGAAAACAAGTCTAGAAAACAGAGCTTTTGATTTAGCTAATTCTTTCGAATCACAAACCCTTCATGTACTTGCTGTTGATTATGAACACGATTTAGTAGCTAAGTCTGAAAATCCTTGGCTAAATGTTTTTAACTGTTGAGTAATTTACCACACCTGCAGGCACTCTTTGTTAATTGTTTTACTGTTGAATGTTTTAAATCTTTAATCGTCATTTATATTTCATTATTGGTTGCAGGATTGTTTAATCGTCATTTATATTTCGTTATTGGTTGCAGGATTGTTAACTGATAAGGATAGTAGATTGATATTGGTGTAGAATTAAAAGAATGTTATATAACCGATTGTTGCTAATACAACCATAGATAATGAAAAAGCTTAAATAAGATGGTGGATCTCAATGAGAAAAATCCAGGTTACCATGTTTTATCGTTGAATTTTACTTATTCGTGCTTCTACTTCTATAGGTGTATTGCTTCTGGTTGCCCTTCCGTGTTTCAGGGGTTGTTTTCTTTATAAAAAAACTCAGGAAAGATGATGCCAAAGGGACTACAAAACACGTCAGTAGAGGTAAAGATTTAAAAAAATAGTTAATTATATTTTCAATGAACAATTTTCAAAGAAAAAAACTAACATTTAAAAAGTGTATTTCAGGCGTGCATAGTTTTGATGTTCATGGGGACCACTCAAACATGGACAAGGTTGCTTCTACTCAATTTGTTTATTGACTTTGGTTCTGTGATTAGTCCTTGCAATAACATTGACTTTACTTCTGACTTGGGTTCTTTCTCACCATCTTGAACGAAGTTTTTGCGTGTTTTTATGTTTGTGAATGAGTCTATGTGACTGGATGTGTATATTAAATTTAGATGCTATAATAAAGATCATGAAAGTGTGATGCTATTTTCCCCTTTATAATACAAATCAGTAAATAACATCATACTTTCCTTGATTTCTTTATTAAATCATCATGTCCCTTCATTTCCCTAGCCATGACCATTGCACTCACCGCCACCACCACAAAAAACTAACCATCGGACTATGTTTGGATGGAAGTAGGACGACAAATGTAGCTCTCCATGATGATTGAATCACCACTTGGAGATATTTAGATGTGGCAGCGGATCTGGTGTAAAAAATTGGATCGCTTTGGATGAAAAACTCGGTTGTAAGTAGATATTACCGATTTCAACCTTCTTTTCCTCTTTTACCTTTCGATGATTATAACCGACCTGTATTTGACCTTATTATTGGATTTTTTCAGATTGCTCTGTGCCGAATGTAACAACATTTGCAAGCATAATATGTCACGGGTGTTGTGGTTTTGATTCTTTGATAAGTTGGACGATTTTGCCCCTAACGTTGTTAGTTGGATTTTTCCAAGCTGGATTGGGGTCGTAAGGAAGGGATATCCCCATGTGATTCAATTAAAAAAATCATTACAGGGTATAATTTTTTTATATTTAATTTTTTTGTATCTATTTGTGGGATTAAATTACTCCTTTTTGGAGTTGGATGGATTTACCCCTGTATATGATTCGTCATTCATATTACAAATTAGTTTATAGTGGATGACGGGATGCTTTCTACGGTTAAATGATCTAATCAAAGAGGGATAAGAATATGGTTATGATCTAATTAGCTATCATATTTTGGTTATTATTTTAGAGTTTATTCTTGTTGTAATTAGACTAACATCAGACAAAAATTGGATCTTAAAATAATTATCTGTCATAATTATGCATGTTATAAAGGGGACAATAAAAAATATCATATTTCACCATTACCATACGAAATACGCTGAAATAAATTAACAAAAATCATTTTTCATTAATATAAAAAGTTACATCTTTTTCGGTAAAATGTGTCACATCCAACACATTAAAAATTAAATTTCTCCAAATGCACCTCACAGTATACTTATCGCAACATAATGCTCATGTCACATGATATTATACATACAAGGGTACTATGATAAGGGGATTATTTATCTTCGAAGCATTAATATCATAAAAAATATAGACTATATAGATTTGCTTTTTGGCTAATGAAAAATTGAAATATTTTGAAAAGTATAAAAAATTTGAATAATTTAAAATTTTCGAAATTTGAAAATTTGAAAATTTTGAAAAAATTATGAATTATTTAAACTTTTGAATAATTTGAAAATTTTTAAAATATCGGAAATTTGATAATAATTTGAAAAATTTAAAATTTTGAATAATTTAAAATTTTCGAAATTTTCAAATTTTAAATTATTCAAAAATTTGAAAATTTTGGAAATTTAAATAATTTGAAAACTTTGAAAAATCTGAAAATTTGAATAATTTAAAATTTTTGAAATTTGAAAATTTGAAAAAATTGAATTTTGAAAATTTTAAATTATTCAAACTTTTCAAATTTTTGAAAATTTTAAACAATTTGAAATTTTTGAAAATTTGAAAATTTTGAAAAATTTAAATTATTCAAACTTTTAAAAATTCGAAAATTTGAAACGTTTGAAAATTTCGTAAATTTGAATAATTTGAAAAGTTTGAAATTTTAAAATTGAATAATGTTAAAAGTTTGAAAATTTTGAATAATATAAAATTTTTTTGAAAATTTTCCATAATACTATATATTATTATGATTTTAAATAGTATATTTATTATATAAATAATAGTAAATAAATTGCTTCAAAGCTCCACTGGGTATAAGTAACAGCTGAGAAGAGCCTATGCTTACCACTGCTATGGATGGATTGGCGAAACTAACATGAACAAGCAAATTTGGTTGTAGGTTTTTGGTTTTGATTGTGCTCATGTTTTACCCTTTTAATCATCTATGGTTATTTTCATGGTAACTTGTGTAATCTGGTCGAGTTTAACTGTACAGATCTTAGTCATTTGCATAAGTATTCCATATATGATCTTAGTCATTTGCATAAGTATTGCAATTAAGTTATCGTGTTTTTCAAAAAAGTTGCGAAAATGACTATATGACCGGATGGCAACAGGTTACCAGGTCATATGGTCAAATTTGCAATTTTTCAGAAAACATAAAGACTTAATAACAAAAATAAAACATAGTGTCAAAATCGAAAAATCTGGAAAAGTTAGCGAATTTTATGCAATTACCCTATGCAATTTATATAACTTAATCACTTTACATGCTCTATACGTGTCCAAAAAATAAATTTGTTGTTACCTTGTTTTTCCATTTAAAGTAATCAAACTTAATCGCTAAAAATTATGAAAATAGACAAAATAAAGAAAGGCGTCGTCTTATTTGAAATTTGTTAGATTTAAAGTAATCAAACTTTGGCCCAAACTAAGCATTTACTTAGTTTTATTTTTTGCGGATTTTAGCCTTGTACTTTTTGTGTTTACAAAATTTGTTAGATTTAAGAATTTTACAGTTTTGGTCCGAAAATTTGTTTTGCCCCTTGCCCATTTGTTTACTTTGTCTTTTGTTCAGATTATAGCATTCTACTTCTATTTATCATTTCATTGCAAAATATCCCCATAGTTCCAAACCGATATCTAAAAGTTTTTCCCATTTTTGATCCCACACTCTCAGGTATTTACTGTCCCCTATATCGTTGGAAAGGTAATCAATCGACTGAAAAGAAATTAATCACTCTCATGTTCGCCAACTCCCCCTCCCATCTGCAACCTAAAACCTAAAAAGTAATTGCCGAAACAAAACTATTTGCCGCCGCCGCATTGCGCGGGTACGCACCTAGTATATATATATATATATATATATATATATATATATATATATATATATATATATATATATATATATATATATATATATATATATATATATATATATATATATATATATATATATATATATATATATATATATATATATATATATATAGACACACACACACACATCACTAGTTGTGTACCTACGCGATGCGGTGGCGGCATATAGTTCGTTTCGGTGAATAATTTTCAGGTGATGAATAGAGTGTTTTAGGTGGTTACGAGCTTATAGTTGCAGATGACGAATGTAAGGTTAATAGTTAATTTCTTTGCGGTGAATTGTTTTATTTAATTAAGAAATATACTGACTTGTATACACATTATGTTTCTTACTTTTTTAGGAGACTAAATTACGCCAAAGACAAGACAAGATCTAGATGTCGATCTTCTACTAAAAGGACAACCATCATAATCAGCATGAGTGTAGCAAGATTCCTCCGTATTCCCCTTGTTCTAATATAGAAGACCTTTCCCTGGAGCTCATTTGATATATTTTAGGATCCATAGAGCGGCTTCCCAATGAGTCTCACATGGAGCATCACAAACTGACTAACTATAGTTATAACAAAGGAAATGTCCAGACGTGTTACTGTGAGATAGTTGAGCCGACCTACCGGTCTTCGATATTTCCATTGATCCGACAAATACTCCCCCTGACCTGGTAGGAGTTTGACATTAGGATCTATTGGAGATTGAACTGGTTTGCAGTTGGAATGACGAGCTTCTTCTAGAATATCCAGAGCATACTTTCGTTGGGATATTGAAATCCCATCCTTGGACTTTGAAACCTCGATACCTAAGAAGTATCTGAGATTGCCCATATCTTTGGTCTAAAAGTACTTGAACAAATGGTCTTTTAACTAATGTATTCCCTTATGATCATTCCATGTGATAACTATGTCATCAATATAAACTATCAAGTAGATACATTGTGTCCCTAAAATATGATAGAAAACCAAATCATCTGCCTCACATTGCCTCATCCCAAATTCTTTTACCACAACACCAAAATCTCCCGAACCAGCCTCTTGGAGATTGTTTTAAGCCATAGAGAGATTTTCGTAATCTGTAGACTAAACCAATCACCCATTGCAGCGATGGATAGAAGAATACAAATACTAGTCATTTTGGCAACTGGAGAAAAGTTATCACTATAGTCCAAACCAAATACTTGAGTATATCCTTTTGGCTACCAATCGAGCTTTAAGACGACTGAGTTTACCATCTGGACCTACCTTAGGAGTAAATATCCAACTACAACCAACAGTTGATTTTCCAAGAGGTAATGGAACCAACTCCCATGTCTCATTATTGTGTAAGGCAGGCATTTCATAAATCATTTCTTGGCGCCACCCTTGATGAAGTAAGGCCTTATTTTGTAGTTGACAGATTACCTTTCCGCTGAGCAATGGGCAGATCATCGTCACATAGAACCGAAGATGGTGGATTATCCGGCAAAGAGGATGACTAAGAGGTTCCTATATTTGGTGGATATGTCTCTTCATCAGTATCAACAGGAGGTGGTGTAGGTTACCGAGGAAGACGATTATAGGTTTTTAACGGTGGAGGGTTGACAAAGGGACTTGAAGTATGATTAGTTGATGAACTTGAAGTATGATCTGTTGATGGAATAGGGAAAACAAGAATTCGGAGGACTTGGTCAACACTAGATTTATCGTGTGGATCAGCAAGGTAATAAAGTTGATGATAAAAAATGTTACATCTGCAGTCATTAATTATTTGTTAAGGCTAGGAGAGTAACATTTGTAACCCTTTTGCAGTCAGGGGTAGCCATGGAAGACAAACTTGACTGCTTTAGAGGCTAGCTTATCTTGATCCGGATCTTGACAATGAACAAAACATACTAATCCAATTGGATGCAAAGGGAGATGATATGGTGGTTGCGTTGGAAATAAAATAAAAAAGGGTTTGATTCTGTAAGACAGAGGAGGGCATACGATTAATCAGATAGCAAGATGTCATAACTACATCAGCCCAACAGTTAAGTGGAAGTTTGGCATGTAACAATAAGGTATGTGTCGTTTCAATAAGATAATGATTTTTTCTCTCAACACCATTTTGCTGTGGGGTTCGAGGGCATGATGATTCACGTAACATGTCGTGAGAAGCCATTAACTCTCCTGAGGACACGAATAAGTGCACCAAATTGGGTTTTTATTTCAGCATAGAATTTGGTGAATATTGTAAACAATTGAGAACGACTTTTCACTAAGAATAACCAAGTTGAACGTGAATAATCATCAATGAATGTAACAAAATATTTAAAACCCAATGTGGAACATGTTGGAATGAGTGTCCAAGGTCATCAACTAGTGGTGATATTTGTAATAATAGCAGGTTTTGGGTTGCCCTCATGACCCAAAAAAATAGACAGAGTCAAAAGGAATCAAAGAAAGGATAATTGGTTTATTAATTTATTGAAAAATAAATTAATTAGAAACTAGATCAACAAGTTAATTGATAAAATTAAGTAGAATTAATTTAAAATCAATTAAAAGGATTGGATTGTAATTGATTAAAGATTTAATCGAAGAAAACAAGTCCAGAGGGTGCGACCGCCAAAAGGCTCCTAAGTTTGAAACCTTAGGAGCCAATGCAGTATAAATAAAGGCCTTGGGGTTCAACCCTAAGGCATCCCTAAGCCTTATCTGCGCCGCTTCTTCCTTCCTTCTCTCCCTTATTGCGAAACTCCCCCTCTATAGGGTTAGAGTTCTTTACCTCTTTTTTCTTGAAGAAAGTTTGATCTGTCTGGTTTTCTGGAGATTACTGGGTGTGAATCATTATAGGGATTCTAGTTTGGATCCTGATTATCCCTTGTAATTGTAGCTCTGAGACTAGTTGAATATTCTGTTTAAGTTTTAAGTAGCAATAATTGTTATGAATTGCATGATCCTGGACAATGTTCATTGATAATCTGTGATTTGATCTTGATAGTCTTCCGTTACATGTGTTATTTCTCGGTATACGTAATAGACACTCGTCACACTCCTAGTTTACTTATTTATTGGTCATTCTTGTAGAAGCTTCTTTATTTATTTCTTCTAGGGGTATTTGTGTAAATTCTTTTATTATATATAGATCTCCTCTCCACCTAATTGGGTATGGAGAATTATTGTCACATGGTATCATACGCCTAAACAGTTCCTGCCCTTTCTTCTTCCTCTTCCTTTCCCGTCTCTTTTTTTGCGTCCTTTGTTCTTCGCCTTCTATGGCTTCTTCTTCCTCAGACACCCTTCTCCATGAATACCGTTATGCACCTCATCACCATCCGCCTCTCCTCCTCAAACTACCTCTTATGGAAGAATTAACTTCTCCTTTTGCTCACATATGAAAATCTGATTAGTCACGTTGATGGTACCTCCAGAGCCCCTCCGACTAAAATTTTCGTCGACGTTAAACCCTTCCCAAATCTAGAGTTTTCGTCTTGGCACTGCGCGGATCAGTGCACTGTCATCCTTCTCTAGGCTTCTCTCACTGAAGAGGCATTCTCTGAAATAATTGGCCTCGACACCGCTCGTCAGATCTGGGTTGCACTTGAAGCCGCCTATAGCAGCTCTTCGGTTGAGCGGATTCAGAACATCTGCTACCAGCTTCTCTAAATCTCCAAGGGTGCGGCTTCTGTTGCTTAGTTTGGTCAGAAGTTTAAGTCCATATGTGACCAGTTAGCGGTTATCGGTCACCCGGTTGACGAATCCGATAAAATCCACCGGTTTTTATGTGGCCTCGGTGGCTCATTTGAAACATTTTCCAGTGCCACTCGTGCCTCTCGGACTCCCCTTCTCTTCCGGAATCTTCTTGCTTAAGCAGAGGGGCGCGAACTATTCAAGAAGTCCCTTCATGGGGCTGCTTCCCCTCCTATTGCTTTTTCTGTACAGACTCGCGATACAAACACCCATCGGGGCCGGGGTGGTCGGTCCTCTCGTGGTCGTAGAGGCCGTGGACGCCGTTCCCCAAACTATCAATTATGTCGAACCTCGGGGTATTATGCAAATGCATGCCCTCAGCTATCTACTTATGCGTCTCAAGCTTCGGGTTCTGAATCTGATCTCGCCAAGGCCTTCCACTCCCAATGCCATGTTTCCTCCTCGGGACCCGATTGGTTTGTTGACTCTGGTGCTACGGACCATATGTCCTCTTCCTCGTCCATTTCTCAACCCGCTCCCTACACCTGCATCAACAAGGTCACCTTTGGAAACGGTATTGTTCTTCCCATCTCACACATTGGGCACTCCTCTTTAAAAACAATATCAGGCTTCGGGATGTGTTGGTAGTCCCCAAGATTTCTAAGAATATTTTATCCGTTAGCAAATTAACCACTGATAATTACTTGGATGTTTTGTTTTCCCAACCTTATTTCTACATCCAGGATCGCGCAACGAGGAGGGTTCTCGCCCAAGGTCGGTGTGAAGGTGGCTTATACGTTCTTTCTACAAAACCTCGGGCCCTTTTTGCTATCACCAAATCCAAGTTAAAAGTATCGTTTGAATTATGGCAGTCTCGTTTAGGACATGTGTCCTTTGACCACTATTTTATTTTTACATAAAGAGGGCCATTTTTCGGTTACCTCCCTTTTACCAAAACCGGTTGTGTGCTCTTCTTGTCAAATGGCGAAGGCCCACTGTTTACCTTTTGCAATAAATGAAAAATGTGCTTTAAATATGTTAGATTTGATACATTGTGATATGTGGGGACCCTCACATATATGTTCTATTGACGGTTATCGTTATTATGTAGCATTTGTGGATGATTATTCTCGGTTTACGTTGTTTTATTCACTTAAAACCAAGTCCGGGTTTTACATAATCTTGGATGTTTTTTTTCAAGTTTATCCAAACACATTTCTCTCGCAAAGTAAAAGTCATTCAAATTGATGGTGGCACTACATTTTTAAATGCCAATATTCGCAAATTACTTGATGATAACGGCACGTTTCACCGAATCTCTTGTCCGTACACCCCAACAAAATGCTCGGGTGGAACGCAAACATCGGCATATTGTTGAAACGGGTCTCACGATGTTATTTAACGCTCATGTTCCTCCTTCATATTGGGTTTATATGTTTAGTTACGTGGTTTATATAATCAATCGCTTGCCCTCCTCGGTCTTACAAAATAAGTCTCCATTCGTGCTCCTCTTTAATCAAATACCTACTTATGATCACCTTCGGCCCTATAGGTGTCGTGTTTACCCCTACTTGCGAGATTATGCGGACCACAAACTCTCTCCGTGGAGCCTACTATGCATTTTCATTGGTTATTGTTCACGATATAAAGGCTATCAGTGCCTCGAGCCCACCACGTCATGCATTTACATAACTCGCCATGCAAAGTTTGATGAACAATATTTTCCGTTTTCCGACACCGAATCGCACACTCCTTCACCGTTGTTGACGTTAATCACCTTTCTAGACAAGTCTTCTTATGCTCCTGTTGCGCCGGCTGCCCCCTCGCCGACGTCGTCTGCTTCTGCCTACCCTAAGCTGCCGTCTGCTTGTGGCCTTTGTGATGAGACCCTCGATGCGCCGGCTCCCTCCACCCTAATTCCACCGTATGACGAGCATGCTGTCCCCGACTCGTCGTTTGCTTCGGATGCGCCTGCCACTCCAGTTCCTTCGCCCCCGGCTTCCCCTATTTGTGCCCCGACTAATATTCCTCTGTTATCGGGTCATCCGATGACTATGCACGCCAAGGCTGGGATTTTTCAACCGAAGCATCGGGCTGATTTGGCCCATACTTCTGCTCATGGGCTTCACTATGCTCTTTTCGCTTCCACTGAACCTAAGGGTTTTATGTCCGCTGCCAAACAACCTACGTGGATGATAGCCATGCAACAGGAGATGGATGCTCTTCACCGGAACCGTACCTGGACGTTGGTACCTCGTCCTACGCATCACAATGTTGTTGGTTGCTGATGGCTGTTACGAACCAAATATCATGCTGATGGCTCGGTAGAACGATATAAAGCATGCCTAGGTGCTCAGGGATTCAGTCAAATTCTGGGTCTTGACTATTCCCACACCTTTAGTCCTATGGTTAAAGCCTCCACTATTCAGATTGTGTTGTCCTTGGCCATCCTAAACAATTGGCACTCTACATCAACTCGATGTCAATAATGTGTTCCTTAATGGCGATCTGAATGAACTTGTGTACATGGAGCAACCGCCGGGTTTTCAAGATGCTATGTTCCCTGATCATGTATGCCGAATCAACAAAGCCCTCTACAGTCTCAAGCAGGCTCCACAGGCCTGGTTTCATCGACTGAGTACTTTTCTTGTTGACGGTGGGTTTGTGTGCAGTCGGGTTGACACTTCTTTGTTTGTGTTTAAATGTGATTCGTGCATCTTATACTTGCTTGTATGCGTTGATGACTTATTGTTGACCGGCAATGACGATATGGTCATCTGATCCTTCATCCCCCGCTCTACTTGGTTATTGGTGTTGGATTAGGTATCTAAGCCATGACTTATAAATTGTATTTATCTTATTAATTGAAGCAAAGTCCATTTGGGTTGCCCTCATAGCTGGAGAATTTGTATAGAGTTCAATAGAGAGAAAGGTTGATTTATTAATTGTTTAATAAATCAATAGAAATAAAAACAAGTTTATTAATATATTAAAGTGATAATATATTAATTAGAAACTATAATAATTAGTTACAAATTAATCTAGAATTAATTGGATTTAATTTAGTGATTAATTTAATTAATTAAACATGCAGGGACTGTTTTGTATTTATTCAATAGTTGAATAACTGGCTAGCCAATGTTAGGACCAAAGTTGGCGAAAATATGGAGGCTCCCTCCATATTGGCGAAACCCTAATTATGGTTTAGAAGTCTTGGTCCAAATGGTCAACATGCTTGCCCACTAAGGAGGCTCCTCTAGGGTTTTGACTGTAACCCTTGGAGGCTATAAAAGGAACCTCCTGGCCACCCCAAAACCTATGCCATTTTACAATGTCTCTCTGGAACTCTGCTGTCTTTTCTCCATTGCTTGGGTGTGACTCCATTTGAGGCATGATATTTTTGCTGCTAGCTTCAAGAAAAAAAATCAAAGGTTGGTTTTTCTTATTTTTGATCTTTAGAAATTATTATTGGCCTCTAGGATTTGTTATATGTTCATTGTTAGAAAAACGTAGATCCTCATCTTAGGTTGCATTTGAACTTAGGATTATTTAGTTCATTGATTGCTTAAAACCTTTTAGTGGTATCAAAGCATGTTTGTTTTTCTTGTAAATTGCTATAATTGCTTAGCATGATGAAGGGTATTTTGCAAAAAATTGACCCTCCATATGGCCTCATCGATATCGATTTTGTGGCTAGGGTTTTGAAAACCCTAGCCTCCACCCCTTGTCTGCAATTTCCATGTGCTAGGGTTTTGCAGGTTTCTTATTTTTGGTAACTGTGATTTTTTGAAAAACTGGAAACCTTAAAGCCATTGAATGCAATCTGCGAAATCTAGGGGTTTAAGATAGGTAAATTAATTTAATTAATTTTTGATGCCTATCATGATTTAATTAGTTTAATCAAATTGTTTAATTAAAAGATAAATTAAATCACTTAAGGATATAAAATTAATTTCGAAATTAAAGAGTTAATTTGCGAAAAATATAATAAACTAAATCCAAAATATTTTAAAAGGTTTAAATTTAATTTTAAATTAAAGAGTTAATTTTAGAAAATTAAAAGATTAAACCAGAAATATTTTAAATAGTTTAAAATACATCTTATATATTTTATGATTAATAGTCAATATTTTATATATAAGATAAATTGGTTAGTCTTACCGTTAGTAGGCCTCATTCACAAAACTGTCATATAAAGAGGGTATAAGGCGACTGCCTATAAAATGGTAGTCTAATGGGTGTCCACTCTCACCCACCGCTTTGATAGCCAGTCGAGTGTCGTTAGCCGGACGGGCTTGATAGGACTGCTTAATTCTCATTAAAAGTATAATGCTGTAATTGAAAGTACTAGAACAATTCATTAAAATCCCAATCTAGTTACTTTAGGAAAAATGTGAATTGATGCTAATCCATAAAGTTGCACAGTGTACTTTATGAAACATTGGTGGAGCGTTTGTGGATAACCGGCACACCAATAGGGGTTCATAAAGAGTCGCGATGGGTTTCTCGATCTTACCATTATTGATGGAGCCTGTGTGGTTAACCGACACATCAATTAGATATGGTAATTGACTTCGAGAGTACCGAGCTAACTTGTATGGTTATTCACACCCGGTTTGTGATCCTCGGCATCCCAGTCACAAACAGTGGGGCATATCCGAGATTAAACATGCCATTGAACAGTTCAATGAATCTCACAGATCTATGAATTTCATAAGACTGAAATTGATAAATGTCTATCTACCTTAATGACCATTATGTGGTGATTACGACATCCCTCTTCACACCATAGTTGGGGTATTTTGGATCCAAGCCTTGTTAAACAATAAATTGGGTATTTATTTAAAGGATTAATTAAACTAATAAATTCTGATTCTTATAGATGTCTAGATCAAGTGCCGATTCTCTCCCTTCTCATCCCTCACCCGTTTTTGAAAGCCTCAGAATGCACATGCCAAATATGGAAAGGCTGACTGGCCTGAACTATAAGGAGTGGCTTCGTAATTGAAGATGGGTTCTCACTATTGCTGGCAAGCTACATCAAATTGAGTATCCGATCCCGGCTCCACCGAAACATGTCATCACAGAAGGTCTTTATGATGAGCTTGAACTTTTATTTGATGAATCCAAGGAAGTTCATGACCTCATGCTATTGACCATTGACCCCGAGTTCTGCAGGGATTTTGAATCCCTAAGCCATATGAGTTAATACAATTGGTTGAGTAAAAGTTCCAAGAACCAGTTTAAGAGGAACGAGCTAGGATCTTCAAAAGACTTGCAGAGTGCAAGCTAAAAGAAGAAAGTAGCATCGATTCGTATGTTCTCAAGATTGAGGGATACATAGGCGAATTTTAAAAACTTGGTCACCCAATTAGTCAGAAGATGAGTGTTGACATCCTACTCACCTCGCTGACTAGTAGGTACGATCTGTTCATTCAGACGTATAGAAAGGAAGACCAGAAAAAGACTCTCATGGAAATACGTTCAATGTTGACTTTATATGAGTCACTCATGGATAGGCATAGTTCCAATAGTTTGGCTACTTCTAGATTGAGTCCAATGAGGAGACACAGCAAGAAACGATCCAGATTGTCTTGACATGTAGATTGGAAGACGCCCCAAGGTCAAATATTTTGGAAACTCGGGTATATCTAAAAACCTCAAAACTCCTTATCCATAATTCCTTGATACATGATGTGATAGTTGTTGGATTAGGTGTCTAAGCCATGACTTGTAGTTGTAATTATCTTATGAATAAAAGCAAAGTCCACTTGGGTTGCCATCATAGCTGGGGAATTGATGTACAGTTCAGTAGAGAGAAAGATTGATTTATTAAGGGTTTGATAAATCAATAGAATATTTATAGATGGTTTATTAATATATTTAAGTGTTAATATATTAATTGGAAACTATATTAATTAATTGAGATTTAATCTAGAATTAATTAGATTTAATTTAGTGATTAAATTAATTAATAAAAGGTGCAGGGACTGGTTGGCATTTATTCAATAGTTGAATAAAGGTAAAAACCAGGGACCAAAATGGCGCCACCCTGGAGGCTCCTCCAGGGTTTGGCGAAACCCTAATTAGGGTTTTGGTAAGCCTGGTCCAAGTGTCAAAAGCCTTGTTCAGTTGGAGGCTCCTTATGGTTTCAGGTGTAGCCTGTGGAGGCTATATAAGGAACCCCCTGGGCGCCTCTTTCTCACGCCATCTCTCTCTCTCTCTCTCCCTTACTCTGTTGGATTGTCTTCTCCTTGCTTGGGTGTGACTTGCATTTGAGGCAGGATCTCTTTGCTGCTTGCTTGAAGGATCATAAGATCAAAGGTTGGTTTTTCTTAATTCATCTTTAGAATTGAATTGTATCCTTTAGGGTTTTAGTTCTAATCTTCATAGAAGAAAACATAGATCATATTAGGGTTGCATGTGAACCATAGGAATTTTTGTGTTCATTGTTTGCATAGAAACCGTTCAGTGGTATCAGAGCTAGCTTGTTTTCTTGTGAATTGATTTGAACTGTTTTGTGCCTTGGGTGTTTTGCGAAAATCATCCCTTGGAGATGACCTAAAATCGATTCCAAGGCTAGGGTTTCCTAACCCTATCCGCCATCCCTAATGGTCCCCCCATTGATTGCTTGATTTGCTTGCCTTAATTGTATGTTGTTATTTTTAGTAATAAGATTAATTAAATAACTTGAACCTACTTGTTTTGGCTTGTAATTTTCGAGAATCACAAGGACCATTATAGAAAAATTAATTAGATTAATTTGGCAATATGTAACCTAGATTTAATTAGTTTAATTAATTGATTAATTAAAAGACTAATTAAATCAGTTTAAAGAATTAATTAAATTTTTCAAAAATTAGTAAAAATTTGGGAAAATTAAGATAAAATTAATTCTAAAATATTTTAATAAGATTAAAATATATCTTATATGTATTTATGATTAAAAGTTAATTTAATATATATATATATATATATATAAGAAAAATTGGTTAGTCTACCGTTAGTAGGCCTCATTCACAAAACTGTCCTCTAAAGAGGGTATAAGGCGACTGACTATAAAATGTTAGTCTAATGGGTATCTACTCTTACCCACCGCTCTCCTGGTCAGTCGAGTGTCGTTAGCCGAACGGGTATGATAGAACCGCTAAAGCCTCTTAAAAGTATAATGCTATAATTGAAAGTACTAGAAACTTAAAACAAACCCCAATCTAGTTACTTTAGGTTAAAAATGTGAATTGGTGCTAATCCATGAAATTGCACATTGCACATTGTGGAACGTTGGTGGAGCGTGTGTGGTTTACCGGCACGCCAACTGGGGTCCGCAAAGAGTCGCAATGGGTTTCTTGATTTTGTCATTGTCAATGGAGCGTGTGTGGATAACCGGCACGTTAATTAGAGATGACAATTGACTTCAAGAGTACCGAGCAATTTGCATGGTTATTCACACCCAGTTTGTGATCCTCGGTATCCCAGTCATAAACAGCGGGGCATTCCCGAGATTAAAACATGCTATCGAACAGTTTGGTAAATCTCTATGAAACTAGGAATTCCATTATAATATGATTATGTTTCCACGGTAGAATTGGTTGAATCGTCATTCGCCTACCTTATAAAATTTACAATATTGATTACGGCATCCCTTTTCGGTATTGTAGATTGTTATTGTAGGGTCCTAGCCTTATATTTATTCTTGGGTGAATATAAGGATTATTATTATTATTATATCTAATTAAAACAACCTTCTTCTTGTTCAGATATCTTCTGACCAATCCGTTCCCCACTCGAATCTCGGTAATGTCACCTCGATTATGTCATTATGCTCAAAGATGACGTTGGAAAGCACTAACTATAATGACTGGATCCGCAACATCAAAATGGCTCTAAGGTTTGAACACAAAGAGTATGTTCTGGAAACCGAGCTTGTTGATGTGGACACTGAAATCGCTACTCCCGAGGAAATCGCTGCGTACACTAAACACTCTGATGATGCAACCAAAGTGGCTTGCATCATCATCGCTACTATGAACCCTGAACTGCAGTGTATCTATGAGGACTATTGGCCTTACGAGATGCACAAAGAGCTCGCGGAAAAGTTCCGCAAGCAGGAGCGCATTGAAAGGCGTGAGGTTGTAAAAGCCTTCACTAACGACAAGCCCAAAGAGGGCGAGTCCATCAGTGCACATGTGCAGAGGATGTATGGTTATGTGGAGAGGCTTAGGAAGCTGGAAATGCCTGTCCATGAGGATTTAGCAGTTGACATAGTGTTAAACTCCTTGCCCAGTCCTTATGACCAATTCATACTGGCGTATCATCTGAACAACAACCAGGCAAATCTAGCTGAGTTACACCGCATGCTTCGGACGGCTAAGGACGGGATGAAGGGAAAAGGTTTCCTCCCTGTCAACCCATCTGTCCTGGCTATTAGCTCTGGAAAAGGAAAGAAACGGAAAGGCCCCCCAAAGCAAAACTGGAGGGAAAAGACTCATGTCGGGTCATCTAGCAGTGCCCTGAAAGGCAAGTCTTCTGGTATTCCACATGTCCAGAACCCCAAAGAGGCCGACTGCTTTTACTGCAAGCAGAAGGGTCATTGGAAGAGGAGTTGCCCAACGTATCTGCAGGATATGAAGGACGGTAAAGTGAAACCATCACAAGTAGGTACATATTCTATATCTAATAACTCATCTTTTTCCCGTTCTTGGGTCCTTGATACAGGATGTAGTTTTCATATCTGTTCTGATTTGCAGGGCCTAGAGGAAAGTAGGGAGCTGGAGCATGGCAGACTGAATCTGTTCATGGGCAATAGGCGAACGTCACCTGTTACCAAGATCGGTGTTTATGGACTGATGCTGAGTAGTGGAGTTAGATTATATTTACATAATTGTTGCTATGCGCCTGATATGGCAAAGAACATAATTTCGTTTCATGCATTGTTTAAACAAGGTTTTTATTATGAGTTCAATAAATTGAATGGTTCAATTTCTGTCTTCAAAAATAATGTTTTTATATTTAATGCTATGCCTTGTGATGGAGTGTATGAATCAATTATGTGTTTTGATAATTATGGTAAAAATGTTTTAGCTATTGATGCTTCAAGCGGTGTAGAAAAGGCATGTCTGTGGCATTGTCGCCTTGGCCATATAAACAAGAAACGCATCGCCCAACTCCAAAAGGATGGAGTGTTGGAATCATTCAACCTCGGGTTGGATGATGTATGCAAATCTTGCTTACTTGGCAAGATGACAAAATCACCATTCAAAGGTTCCTTTGAAAGAGGTGAAGGTCTATTGGATATCATACACACAGATGTGTGTGGTCCCTTCAGAACAACCACTAAAGATGGCACGCGGTTCTATGTGACCTTTACTGACGATTTTAGTAGATATGGGTATATCTACTTAATCAAGAATAAGTCGGACACCTTTGAAAAGTTCAAAGAGTTTAAAAATGAAGCAGAAAATCAATTGGGCAGAAAGATAAAGATGCTTAGATCCGACAGAGGCGGTGAGTATCTTACTATCGAGTTTCTCGATTACCTCAAGGAATGTGGAATTGTTTCACAGTTGTCGCCTCCAAGAACACCTCAGCTGAATGGTGTTGCTGAGAGGCGAAACCGAACCTTGTTAGACATGGTTCGTTCCATGATGAGTCGAGCCTCACTTCCAATCCATTTCTGGGGGTATGCCTTAGAGACTGCCGCCCATATCCTAAATCTTGTCCCAACCAAGAAGGTTGCGAAAACACCGCACGAGATGTAGACGGGGAAAGTTCCCACGTTAGCACACATCAAAGTCTGGGGCTGTGAAGCTTTCGTGAGACGAGATACTTCAGATAAGCTCGCAGAAAGAAGTGAGAGGTGTTTCTTCATCGGATACCCGAAACAGTCTTTTGGATACTTATTCTACAGACCGAGCGAGGACGTGGTCTTTGTAGCAAGACGGGGGTTCTTTCGAGAGAGAGAACTCATATCCAAAGAGGACAGTGGGAATACGATCGATCTTGAAGAAATTCAGGAGACGTCCGATGAAACGACCTTAGAAGAAACTAGCCACCAACATGAGGAAAAAGTTCATGTTGGACCGACCGACATATCATTGCCCCTTAGGCGTTCAGGTAGAGTTAGCATGCCGCCCGAATTCTATGGTTTCCATATTACTTCGGACGGTGACACGTTAGTCAGTGATCGTACATTGACTAATTTGGATGAGCCAGCTAACTACCGTGAAGCAGTGGCAGGCCCCGAGTCTGCAAAATGGAAAGAGGCAATGGACAGCAAGATAAAGTCCATGTATGACAATCAAGTTTGGAACCTGGTTGACAATGTACCGGGTCAAAAGACAGTCGGATGGAAGTGGATCTTTAAAAAGAAGACCGAAATGGATGGAAAAGTGCATACTTATAAAGCTCGGCTGGTTGCGAAGGGATTCACTCAAACCCCGGGGGTTGACTATGATGAAACCTTCTCACCAGTAGACAAGATTAAGTCAATTAGGATAATGCTTGCCATAGCTGAGTTTCATGATTATGAAATCTTAGGATAATGCTTGCCATAGCTGAGTTTCATGATTATGAAATCTGGCAGATGGATGTCAAAACCGCTTTCCTTAATGGGAAACTGACTGAGGATGTTTACATGAGTCAGCCAGAAGGTTTTGTAGACACAAAGCACCCTGATAAAGTATGTAAGCTTGAAAGATCAATCTACGGGTTGAAGCAAGCATCTCGCAGCTGGAATCTTTGCTTCCATGAGAAAGTCAAAGAGTTTGGCTTCTCTTGGAGTGAGGATGAGTCCTGTGTATATGTCAAGGCTAGTGGGAGTATAGTCACTTTCCTGGTGCTGTATGTTGATGACATACTACTCATGGGAAACGATATTCCGACCTTGCAAAATGTTAAGGCTTGGCTCGGGAAGTGTTTCGCAATGAAATACCTAGGGGAAGCTACTTATATTCTCGGGATAAGAATACTTAGAGATAGAAAAAGAAAATTGATAGGTCTAAGCCAGTGTACATATTTGGAAAAGGTGTTAAAGAGATTTAACATGGAAAATTCCAAAAAGGGAGAGTTACCAATCCAAAGTAATACTAAATTGAGTAAGACTCAAAGTCCGAGTACCGATGAGGAAATAGCTGAAATGAGTCGGGTGTCGTATGCTTCGACAGTAGGGCCAATCATGTACGCTATGACATGTACTCGTCCCGACGTATCCTATGCACTGAGCATGGTTAGTCGGTTCCAGGGTAATCCTGGAAAAGCACATTGGATTGCAGTCAAGAACATACTCAAGTATCTACGATGGACAAAGAATATGGTATTGGTCCTTGGTGGCAGTGATGAGTTAAAAGTGAGTGGATATACAGATGCCAGCTTCCAGACAGATAGGGACAGTGGACGGTCCCAGTCGGGCTAGGTATTTCTTTTGAACGGTGGAGCGGTCACTTGGAAAAGTTCCAAGCAAGAAACGGTGGCTGATTCAACATGCGAATCAGAGTACATTGCAGCAAGTGAAGCGTCTAAGGAAGCGGCTTGGCTGAAAATTTTCATCGGGGACCTTGGAGTTGTCCCGAGCATTCAGGAGCCGGTGGAACTTTTCTGCGATAATGAAGGAGCGGTCGCCTTGACAAAGGAACCGCGAGACCATAGAAATTCCAGGCATATCGAAAGAAAGTACCACTACATTCGACATCAAGTAGAAGAAGGGCACTTATTGGTTAAGCGGGTATCATCCGAAGACAATCCTGCAGATCCTTTGACTAAGTCTCTAAATAGGATCAAGCACAATCAGCATGTCAGGAGCATTGGACTGAAGGATGATATTAGTTTTAGTAATTAGATAGGTTAGAAACTTGTAACAGTATAAATGTAATTGACTCGGTGATTTTATAATGGAGATTTATAAATGAGTATTGTTACTGCCTTGGTCAACTGTTTATTTCTATGTTTCTATATTTGCATGTTTAACTTCCTTAATAATTAGATTATTTAAAACTCCACAGTCGATCACACTGTTAGGAAGTAAGTGTGAACAAAGACTGTCATGAATCGGTTGCAGACTGTCTAATGAGTTAGACATTGCAATAAGACTGCTGCAACGTTCATGAGTACTTAGAAAATAGAGATTTGAGTATTGGATAAACCCGCGCTTAACAGATTGCTTCATGGATTATATCACGAGCAATGTTAAGACGATAATATCTGGTGATCTTTAAGTAGAGATATATGATCTGTTACTTGCGATACAAGTACTTATTGACAATACGAAAACGCGCCAGTAACTCGGTGTTATAAATCGCATTGTTGTATGTATTTGGACCCGCAAAAGATATGGACATATAAGTCGAAACTTATCCGTCCACTGACCTGATAGGAAACAGATATCTGTAGGCCTCTCGATGATTTTGAAGTTGACTGAAAGTGTTGGCCAACCGGGACTAATTGATGTGTTCAATTAGTAGTCTCTAAAGTCATATGCAAATCAGAAATCGAGGAACTGAGTATCAAACCAAGATTGATGTTAATCCATGCCTTGAGTCTGAAAATATCTTGTTGGACGGAGGATCATCAGATCACTTATCTTTGGACAGAACTGACTGGGTCAGAGTTCAGACAATTAAAGTCATAGACTTATCCAAGTGGGAGACTGTTGGATTAGGTGTCTAAGCCATGACTTGTAATTGTAATTATCTTATGAATAAAAGCAAAGTCCATTTGGGTTGCCCTCATAGCTGGGGAATTGATGTACAGTTCAGTAGAGAGAAAGATTGATTTATTAAGGGTTTGATAAATCAATAGAATATTTATAGATGGTTTATTAATATATTTAAGTGTTAATATATTAATTGGAAACTATATTAATTAATTGAGATTTAATCTTGATTTAATTATATTTAATTTAGTGATTAAATTAATTAATAAAAGGTGCAGGGACTGATTGGCATTTATTCAATAGTTGAATAACTGGCCAGGTAAAAACCAGGGACCAAAATGGCGCCACCCTGGAGGCTCCTCTAGGGTTTGGCGAAACACTAATTAGGGTTTTGGTAAGCCTGGTCCAAGTGTCAAAAGCCTTGTTCAGTTGGAGGCTCCTTATGGTTTCAGGTGTAGCCTGTGGAGGCTATATAAGGAACCCCCTGGGCACCTCTTTCTCACGCCATCTCTCTCTCTCTCTCTCCCTTACTCTGCTGGATTGTCTTCTCCTTGCTTGGGTGTGACTTGCATTTGAGGCAGGATCTCTTTGCTGCTTGCTTGAAGGATCATAAGATCAAAGGTTGGTTTTTCTTAATTCATCTTTAGAATTGAATTGTATCCTTTAGGGTTTTAGTTCTAATCTTCATAGAAGAAAACATAGATCATATTAAGGTTGCATGTGAACCATAGGAATTTTTGTGTTCATTGTTTGCATAGAAACCCTTCAATAGTCAGATTTGGCTTGTATGTAGGGAATCAGTAGGGTACGAGACTTTGGCGCATAGGAGCACATTTGGATTGGATCTCCAGCTCATGCAGTTTTAAAGTTTAGTTAGATATTACAATCTTGTGATTAGCTTTTTAGATGCATGCGACATTATCTATCATATAATACATTGTTCAAGGATTTATGTTTTAATAAAATGTTGATTTTCTTTTAACACATGGTTGTTTAAATTATCCTTGATAATTGCATGAATGGTAATGACTTGAAATGTTGATTCATCCAAAGTGTTTGGAGTCATGAATTGTGTCCCGTATGATTGTTAATGGAAATTTTATAAAGATCAATTCAACCAAAGGTCCAGTTGGAAGGGACTTTGGAATCATTTGACTTAGTACCACAGGAAGGGACTTTGGAATCATTTGACTTAGTACCACATGATGAATTGAGTTCTTAGTAAAATCAATTGTGGCAAGAAATGAATCATCCAAAGATCCAATGGATAGGATTTTGGAATCAGTTGACTTAGAGTCAGGTGATGATTGCAAATCTTGAACAAATTAACAAAGTCATAAGTTTACATAGAGATGTAAAAGACAATAAGATTAGGAGCAACGGACACATCGGTCACTGTGTATTGCTCGGATCTTCGAAAAGAACACAATTAGTTATACTTCACGATATTTGTCAATTAGTATGACGAATATGGCTTCGCTTATCAGAATAAGCAATTGAATTGAAACCTTGAAACGTTTAAGGACTTCAAAGGAAGTATAAGATCAACAGAACCTGAGTGACAACATAAACTGAGAAAATGTTTCACAGTTTATCCTCTTCCAAGAACATTAATGACTGTAATGTGTCTTAGGGAAGATGATGGAGCATTGGTCGAAATAGTTTGATCCTCAATGTATGAGATACATCTTCAATTAGTTTTCGATGAATTGAATATTTAACCAGTCAAACCATAGAAACCATATTCCGACCACATCTTAAACTAAGTAGGTTATGCAGACACTATCTAAAATGTAAAGCTGGGATCGTCCCGCTTGTACATAGAAAGTCTAGGGTCATGTAGCGTTCGTCCGAACCTCATGACTAGCCTGAACCCGATCGGCAATGACATTTTATTGGCTATCCTGTTGTACCTATGAAAGAAGAGCCCTTTTAGAAAGGACCCATATTCTAAGGAAACAGTGGGAGTTAGGACAGTCCTGAATGAGTTCAGGACTAGCCAAGTGAAAGAACCTTTAGTCATCACTAGGCTTTGAACAGTAATCAGATTTCTGCTAAAACCTGACATACTCTTCTCTTAACCAGTAGTATTGGTCACCGTCATAATGTGTTATGATCTGGGTGACATACGAATTAGTGGTAAAACACTAAAGTTGGTACAGATTAGCAATCCGACTGCTTGGAAGCATTGGTGAGCCCGGTTGCTGCCAAATAAGAGAACCTTAGGGCGAGACACAATATATGTGGAAATTTGATTGATTCTTACACCTGGTCTAAATAAACCAGTGGGATTGATTGAATCACCAAAAGAAAGCAACATGGATACAAATGTACCTTCAGAACATCTGGTTGAGTGAGACGATACTCAGAGTCAAGTAATTGATTCCGGGAGAAGCACTCTCAATAGAAGATGAAATCCGAAAGGATATTGCATGACACATTGTGAGTCGTTAGTGGAGCGCGTGTGGATCACCGACACACTAATAGGGACTCACAAAGAGCGTGCCAATACAAAGGTACATGGGCCCGAGATTACTCCCACGGGCGTCTCGCAAGAACGGATATTCGGATTCTCAAAATATGCCAAAGGTTTGGATTCTGCGAATAGCCTGAAATATTTCCATTAATATGTCAGAAAGGTTTGGATTTCGGATTCTCAAAATGTGCCAAAAGTTCTGGATTTTGTGAATAGAACGAAAGAGTCATATAACCGTGTCAAAGCCAGTGGGAGTATCGCTGTTATCTACTATCACTGTATGTGGGCTACATACCGTTTCTAGGAAACGTCTCTTATCATTACAAAGTGTAATGACTTGGTGTTAAGAGACGGTTCCCTGTGAAACACTTAAAAGTGATACAGCGTACTTAGGTGGTTGCAAACATCTGTCAGATAGATAAAAAAACTTTGCCAACATGATCTTGATGAGATTCAAGACGCATAACCCCAAGAAAGGAGTTTCCTATCATTGTAAAGTGTGATGACTTAGCATGAGAGATATAAAGAAGGTGCAACATACTCACGTAGTTCACAGACATCTATCGGATAGATGAAATCGTCAGTATAGACCTAGTCGTTGTAAGCATGATCTTGATAAGATTCAAGATGCATGAGAAAGAGTCTCCGACAGGAATTAGTTTTCTCGAAAGTCATGACACAGATAATCTCTAGATTCCGAAAGGGTTTTGAATAAGATTAGATCGAGTTCCAAGAGCCTTTTGGATCGATCAGAAGTGTCATGAACATGTCCTGATGACTTAATGCTCGAAGCATAGTAAGTTGGATCCCTGGCTGGGAATACTAGATGGATCTTTTGAACACACGTGAGAAATCATTGGGAATTGGTTGGGGTGAGTGTGGTAATAATAATTTGAAAGGAGTTGCAAATCAGTAATTATTAACCTCAGGACGTGATGCTTAAGGACTTCATGGTTAAAGAGTTTTGTTTGTATTCTGATGGAGCGCGTGTGGTTCACCTGCACATCATGAAACCTCGAAATAGTCTTAGGGTGCAGTCATGTAGACTAAAGACCCCGAGAACCATGGGAAGTCACAGTACACATCACCAGAATGGAGTTGGGAGAGAGAAAGAGACAAGATAACTTATTGAGATGTCATCGGAAGAGCATCAGATGGATCATCTGCAATGCAATGTATCAGTGTAAGACACTTTTAGATACATAGAGTGAGAAGTTCATGTAAACATAGATATAAAACTTGAATTGAAGGTTTAAAAGAAAATTAGAAACCGATAATAGTATTATGAAAGATCCAACTTGGTGATTACCTCGTGGAGACTTGGTAATAAGCAAGAGTAGCTACCAGTCAGATTTTATGTTTCACTTTCGCATGTTTTACTTCCTGAATAATTTGATTATTCGAAAGGTCCACAGTCGCAAATGCTTTGGGAAGTAAGTATTGAATCAACACTGTCATGAATTGGATTGTAGATTGTCTAAGGAGTTGGACATAGCAACAGTATTGCTACAACGTTCATGAGTACTTACAAATGGAGATTTAAGTATTGGATAAACCCGCACTCAATAGATTGCTTCATGGATTATATCACAAGCATTGTTGAGACGATAATATCTTATGGTCTTAAAGCGGAGACATATGAGTTGAAATTTACAAGTCGGTTGTGCATTGATAATGCGTAAACACATCGGTAACTCGATGTTATAAAACGTATTGTTGTGTGCGATTTTGCTGAGTAAAAGACACAAGCATATGAGTCAAAGCTTATTCATTCCTTGACCCTGATGGGAAACAACTATCTGTAGGCCTCTCGATGATTTTGAAGTTGACTAAAGTGCTGGCTAGCCAGGACTGAATTGATGTGTTCAATTAGCAGTCTTATGTCATATGCAAAATCGGAAATCGAGAAACAGAGTATCGGACAGAGATTGATCCCAATCCATGTCTCGTGTCCGAAAATATCTTGTTGGATGGAGGATCATATGATCACTTATCTATGGACAGAACTGAGTGGGTCAGAGTTCGACAACAGTTTCTAAGAAGCTGCAAGTTGTTAATTATTCTGAAGATTAAAGAACAATTAAAGTCATAGACTTATCCAAGTGGGAGACTGTTGGATTAGGTGTCTAAGTCATGACTTATAAATTGTATTTATCTTATTAATTGAAGAAAAGTCCATTTGGGTTGCCCTCATAGCTGGAGGATTGGTATAGAGTTCAATAGAGAGAAAGGTTGATTTATTAATTGTTTAATAAATCAATAGAAATAAAATAAATAGTTTATTAATATATTAAAGTGATAATATATTAACTTGAAACTATAATAATTAATTAGAAATTAATCTAGAATTAATTGGATTTAATTTAGTGATTAATTTAATTAATTAAACATGCAGGGACTGGTTTGTATTTATTCAATAGTTGAATAACTGGCTAGCCAGTGGGAGGACCAAAGTTGGCGAAAATATGGAGGCTCCCTCCATATTGGCGAAATCTAATTAGGGTTTAGAAGTCTTGGTCCAAATGGTCAACGTGCTTGCCCATTAAGGAGGCTCCTCTAGGGTTTTGACTGTAACCCTTGGAGGCTATAAGAGGAACCACCTGGCCACCCCAAAACCTACGCCATTTTGCACTGTCTCTCTGGAACTCTGCTGTCTTTTCTCCATTGCTTGGGTGTGACTCCATTTGAGGCAGGATATTTTTGCTGCTAGCTTCAAGAAAGAAAATCAAAGGTTGGTTTTTCTTATTTTTGATCTTTAGAAATTATTATTGGCCTCTAGGATTTGTTATATGTTTATTTATAGAAAAACATAGATCCTCATCTTAGGTTGCATGTGAACTTAGGATTATTTAGTTCATTGATTGCTTAAAACCTTTCAATTCGGATGCTGACGGGCTCGTTGCCTGGAGACACGTCGTTCCACTTATGGCTACTCTATTTTTCTAGGCAGCAACCTTGTCTCTTGGAGTGCGAAGAAACAACCCACCATCTCTTGTTCGAGCTGTGAGTCCGAGTACCATGCGATGGCCAACACTACTGCGGAGATTGTTTGGATCACTCATTTGTTACGGGAACTACATGCCTTACCTCCAGCTCGACCCACACTTTTGTGTGATAATAAGAGTGTGTTGTTTCTTATGCAAAATCCTGTCTCACATAAACGCGCCAATCACATTGAGCTGGATTATCACTTCATTTATGAGCTTGTCGCATCGGGAAAGCTTCACACCCAGTTTGTACCTACCAACCTTCAGGTGGCTGATATTTTCACTAAAAGTCTTCCTCGTCATCGTTTCGAAGTCTTCCAGGATAAGTTATGCGTTTTTCCACCACTGTTCGGGTTGAGGGGGGATAATAGACACTCGTCACACTCCTAGTTTACTTATTTAATGTTCATTCTTGTAGAAGCTTCTGCATTTATTTCTTCTAGGGGTATTTGTGTAAATTCTTTTATTATATATAGATCTCCTTTCCACCTAATTGGGTATGGAGAATTATTGTCTCAATGCGTTTTTTCATTCATTGATTAATTTGATTCATGTGCTTATATGATCGAATCCCAATTACTAGGACCCCACACATCAGTGTGTACAAGAGAAAAAGGGGAATCGACACAGTTATTGACACGTTTAGAAAAAACACCACGAGTATGTTTTCCTAACTGACCTGACTCACACTCTAACGACTATAATGGAATTAAACTTGACATAATTCTCTTTAACTTGGAGAGGGAAGGGTGGCTATATAAGTGATGTAGATATTGCGGTGACACGGCAGTGGCTGCAATGGAAGAACGAGATCCACCCAAATAATAGTGACCTTGTGATCACTATGTCCTTCGCCAATCATCCGTCCCGTGCTCATGTCCGGTATAAAAACATAATCAGGAGTGAAGGTTATTGAACATGAAAGAGTTTTGGTGGCGACTAACAGATGCAAGATTAAAAGGGCTTTTGGGAACATATAACACCGAGTCTAATGACAATGAAGAAATAGGTTGGGCGGTGCTAGTTCCATTGACTGTTGTCTTATCACCATCAACAACCATAATTGGTCGCAAAGAATCAGAAAAAGTGAGTTTAGACAAAAGATGTTTATTACCACAGAGATGGTCAGAAGCACCTGGATCAACAATCCACGGGCCCATTGACTTGCCTTGAGTGACAAAAGCCGAATGTGTACCAGCAAAACTAGTAACTGTAGAGGTGAATTCTTGGACTGCCTTATATCTCAGAAAACTTTCATAATCAAATGTTGACATATTGACTGTCTGAGTTGGTGCAATTGCATGAATGGATTCAGATGTAGACCGACTGTGCTGAGTTGGTGGTGTAGCAGGTCGGCCATGTTTCTTCCAACACTTATCCTCTGTGTGACCAAGCCTTCATCAAAATTGACATATGGGTCATTTGTTATTGCCTCCTTTCTTTGGGCCCGCAGCTAAGATAGATGGGGCAGAAGTTGTGTCACACCCCCAAACCACGATGGCGGAAACGTTTGAGGGTGGATGACTTCATGAACAGTATCACAACAACGTTTGTACAATAGTGATCAAAGCAAACACATCCATCATATACATAATTGTAAATGTTACAAGATTTCAAAAGATTGTATGTTTTAAATACAATTACAATATGATATCAAAATACATAGTATGACGCCATAGCGACCCATCGTCAAAGGTTGTAGTTACCTTATCAATTTCCTGAGAATACAAGTAGTTTGAAAGAGTGTCAACATTACGTTGGTGAGTTCATAAGATTTTTGTATGAGAAAATCCATAATCATTTTTCCTTGGAAAAGGGTAGTGTTTGAAACCAGAAAATCCAATATTTTCTAATAAATGAGTCGTAGTCTTAAAACCCAAAGACCGAGAATGTCCTTGGAAAAGGGTAGTGTTTAAAACTTGTATGAGGAGTCTCTTTCCTTGTAAAAGGTAGTATTGTAATCCAAGAAAATCCAATATTTTCTTATGAATGTATCCAAGTCTTAAAAACCCCAAGACTAAAATGTATAGCGTAGTTTGTAGTATAAAGGCATTGAAAATGTATATTTCTACGTAAACAATTTATAAAGTTGATTTCCCATGCGAGACGCCCTATAACCATACTGTGACCATGTAGGCCTGCTTCGACGTTCTTCAGGCGTCGGACTGTTATGACATTTGTCACCTCAGACCCGTCGGTCTAGCTGTAGCTAGCAGCTCAGGTGCGGGGTTGTCAATCCCGTATAGATCTATACACAAATATCACGTTCTCTTACCGAGACTCTGGTTATAAATTTCAGGGCTTATAGTATGTACTTAAATAAGCACTGTGAAGACCTGTCTCACAAAAATGTATGTATCAATCAACTTGTTTACGTAAAGTTTGTATATGAAAAACCCTTGTATTTGCCCATTATCATTTTTCCCATGATAATATAGTAATGTATAATAATTATATATTTGTATATAATTAATTATCTTGTTCAAACGGTTATAGTAACGTTTGTAACCACAAACTATTCCTATAGTAGTTTATTTTTAGTATTCTTGTCGTGAAAAGCATATATTTACGAATATATGTGAAATAACTTATTTAAATGGTTATAAACAATATCTTTTAAGATATTTTCCATAATAGTGGTGTAATAACTTGGTTATACTATTTATTAATTCAAATATAATATTTCATGACTATCAAATAAAGAACGGCCAGGTAGAAGATCAAATGGGGAGGCAGAACCCTTTCAGCGTATAAGCCGTTCGGAAATCCAACAACCTAGCCCAAATGATCGGTCTAGACACCGCTCTCGTAAGTAGATCATTCGATATTATATTCTGGAACTATAATTGAATTGTTGTCATAATGATGTTTACAAAATTCACATTTTGTTTACTACTGTTACAAATGAGTATAAATAGCTATTTTTATAGTATAACTTGTATTCTCCCCCTTAAAAACTTAAATAAATATAAAAAGAAAGGGTATGAACTCACCTCAATGTCGACTAGGACCTCATTGTCAATTCTTGTTAGATCGCCCGACTCTTCGTGCTTATAACTCGAACTCACTATATTTATAATTGAAATATCTACTTCTAATGCTCATTCTTCGTATATATCTATATATATCGAAGAATCTTCTAGCAATACTATCTAGTGATATAGAGATAGAGATATGAGTTGTGAGAAATGAGAGGATTTGACCCTCTATTTATAGTAGGTTTATTTTCGTATAGCGGCCCTCAAGATATAGATATTTGACATTTATAGCCTTTAGAAATTGTTAATGACAAAACCTACCCTTAAAATACTCTTTAAATAGATTTAATAGTTTTTATATAAAATGAATGATTTTTGTTTATAAAAATATGATATACAAAAATCGTAGTTTAATAATATCAACTTTTTAACTAAAAGTCTTTAATGAATTAACGAAAGGGTATTAGTTGTAAGTTTAATAAAAATATAGGGGTTAAATGTAAATACAATTTCATTTTATAGAAAAAGAAAATATTAAATATAGAATTAATATCAATAACATTAAATTTTGACGTCAGATTGTTCGTATCGACGATACCGTTTTGACGGTAATTTTTTCGTTTTATAAAACGTCATAATATTATCGATAAATTTAAAAATACGTATTAAATACGTAGTGTTCGAAATGAAAATATAAATTCTTTGAGGGTAAAATGTGTAAAATTGATTAAATAATGAAGTGGGACCCACTTAAAATAAAATAATATTAAAATTTTCAAACAAAAATTTTTCAAACAATTGAAACAGAATCCGCCGATTGTTGACTCTTTTTTTTTTTTAATATTATATAATCAAACGTCGCTTTCAAGTTAAATTAAACGTTTTTCTATTATAACTTTTTATATATAAGTTTTGGTAAAAATATAAATACATATTCGGAACCGTCATATTTTTATCTACGTTTTGATATAAAATTTGTAATATTCCGAAGAGTTTTAAATTTTTACCGTTCACTATTCACGCTGGTCACTATTCACGACGTAAATTTGTTTTTTTATATATTAAAAACATCTAGCTTAGCAGTGTTTGTTCGTATAATTGACTTGAATTAGCATACTTAGTATTATAATATCAAATAATACATCGTAGAGATTATGAAATTTACATTTCAATATATTGACCTAACGTACGCTCTGGTTGACTTGAGTTGATTTTCGTTGACTAATTTGACAGTTGTCACAAGTTGAGCTCAAATTTGCAAGAAAAGCAGAAGGAGTGGAAGTTGCGCCTTGGTTTGTTGTGTTAGTTCCCGTCATGTTTAGTAATCTTCGAAAGTTATCCTTCATGGTAGGAACCGTAGAACTTGTGAGAATTTGATGCCTAGCGGATTCAAATTCTGGTTTGAGGCCAGAAAGAGCAGCAACCATGAAGAACTTCTCCCTCTGGGCAGTCTATTCCACCTGTGAGTTGACAAATGGCATAAGAACCTAGAATTTTTGCATGACGGCACGAACATATCCCAGATAAGAATCCATACTTCCTTCTTGCTTCACACTCTGAATATTATGAATAATTGTGTACAACCTTATATATCATAGGTATAACATTCAGAAGCTTCAGTCCAGACATCATAGCATGTTTCAAAAGGTTTAAAGAGTTATATAATTGAGGGATCAATAGACTGTCACAATGGATTGCAAAGCTGAGCATCAATTTGTTCCCATTTGGCCTTATCCTTCTGTGCAATATCTGTAACACGTTTAGTTAATGATCACTCTGACCTTGACCTTTGAACCACATCTTGACGGAGGCTGCCCATGATACATAATTAACAGACCCTATCAATTTTTCTGAAGTGATTGACTAGTTTCCGGTGATAATAAATGACTGTGAGGTTGTACCGGTAGGGAGACTAATAACATCACCCATATTTCTTTAAGATCAGTTATCTGAAATTGATTGAAAATGCAAAATAGCGCTTGGCTCAGGAAGAAAAAAGAATCAATCGATTAACAGTAGTAAAGTAGTTGTGGCGATCGGCTATGTCTCCAACCTTTTTAGTGGTGTTTCCCCGCTGGAGGTGTGACAATCATGTTAGCCGTCACGTGACAATCCTAGAGCGCCGTATGAAGGCTTATCAGATGGAGTGTGTTAGGTATGGCTATTTGAGGGCTTGATGTGTTGGGTGGCAAGAGCATAGGGGACATGATTATATTTCTTAAGACATTGCATTTATTGCGAAAGCAATTGAAACCTTGCTTTGTTGAAGCTGGGAAAGGGCCGAGCTACTATGTGAATGTGGAAATGGTGTCATAAACTACTTTGGTGAGACCTAAGACGAGTTATAGTTGTTGGATTAGGTGTCTAAGCCATGACTAATAATTTGTATTTACCTAATTAATAGTAGCAAAGTCCATTTGGGTTGCCCTCATAGCTGGAGGTTTGGTAGAAAGTCTAGGAGAGAGAAAGATTGATTTATTATATGACTAATAAATCAATAGAAATAAAATAAATAGTTTGTTAATATATTAAAGTAATAATATATTAATTAGAAAATATATTAATTAATTAGAAATTAATCTGCAATTAATTGGAATTAATTTGGTGATTAATTCAATATATTAAAGGTGCAGGGGCTGAATTGTAATTATTCAATAGTTGAGTAAGTGACAATTTTAGCAGTTATAGAAACCAGCGAAATTATATATTGGATATATATAATTTCGAAAATTATAATAAGAGATAAATAGGTTTGAATCAAATGATAAAAGGTTTATCTTGATTTGAATTCAAAAAGGTTTATCTCTAAGGCTAATCTACTGGTCAACTGGAAGCTATAAATAAGGACCCTAGGGGAACCTTTTTCTGCTCCATTTTTTACTCTATTCCCTCTCTAAATTTCATGACCTACCTCCCTTGCTCTTGGGTGTGATCTCATTTGAGGCCGGACACTTGTGCTGCTCAGCTTCAGAAACAATTCTAAAGGTTAGTTTTTCTGATTTATTTCTTTAGTAATTTTTCTTCTGGACTTTAGGAATTATTTATAGGTTCAAAGTTAGAAAACATAGATCCAATTTAGGTTGCATGTGAACTTAGGGTTTTAGTTCATATATTTGCAGAAAACCTTTTAGTGGTATCAGAGCTTTTTGTTGTTTTCTAGTTGAATTGCTATAACTGTTTTCCTAAAATTTAGGGTTTATAGCTTCTAAACCCTAATTTGGCCTAATCAAAATTTTGGGTTAGGGTTTTAGAAACCCTAGCCCCTCCCCTTTATTATTTTCGAAAATAGCATAGGGTTTTAGAAGGTATTCTATTTTTGGTAACTTTTGATTATTTAATAATTGGATTACCTTAAACCAATTATTTGTTTTTCGAAAATTAGGGGGTTTCAGATAGCATTAAATTAATTTGATTAATTTGTGATACCTATCTAGATTTAATTAATTTAATTAACTGTTTAATTAAAAGAAAAATTAAGTCATTTAAAGGTTTAAATTTAATTTTTTAATTTCGAAAAAATTAAAAAGATAAACCAAGAACATTTTAAAATAGGATTAAATTAATTTAATTAATTTGTAATGCCTATCTGGATTTAATTAATTTAATTAATTATTTAATTAAAAGATAAATTAAATCATTTAAAGGTTTAAATTTAGTTTTTAATTAATTGTTTAATTTCGAAAAATTAAAAGGATAAACCAAGAATATTTTAAAAGGTTTAAAATACATCTTATATATATTATTATTAAAAGTTAATATTATATGTATAAGATAATTGGTCAGTCAAATCAATAGTAGGCCTCATTCACGAAGTTGATATATAAGGAGGGTATAAGGAGACTGACTATAAAATGGCGGTCTAATGGGTGGTTAACCGACAAACTAATAGGGGCTCATAAAGAGTGGTAATGAGTTTCTCATGATTTATAATTGTATGGAGCGTGTGTGGTTAACCGATACATCAATTAGAGATGATAAATGACATTGAGGTTACCGAGCATATTTGCATGGTTATTCACATCTAGTTTGTGATCCTCGGCATCCCAGTCACAAACAGTAGAGCATATCCGAGATTTAACATGCCATTGAACAGTTCAATGAATCTCATAGATCTAGGAATTTCATAAGATTGAAATTGATAAATGTATATCTACTTTAATGACCACTGTGTTGTGATTACGGCATCCCTCGTCGCAGCATGGTTGGGGTATTTTGGATCCTAGCCTTGTTAAATTGTATATTGGGTAATTGTTTAAGAAGGGTTAAAATTAAACTAACAAATTCAAATTTTATAAATGTCTAAAGATAGTGTCAGTTCTCCTCCTTCTCCTCCTTCACCCATTTCTGAGAGTTTCAGAATGCACCTGTTATATACGGTAAGGCTGACTAGCCTGAACTATGTGGTGTGGCTTCACAAATTGAGAATGGTTCTCAATATTGCTGGCAACCCACATCTTGTTGAGTGTCCGCTCCCCAAAGCATGGCATCACACAACAGTTTGTGATGAGCATGACCCCTTGTCTATTGAGTCCAAGGAACTTCGCTGCCTCGTGCTATTGATCAGTGACCTCGAGTTCCGCAGGGATTTAGAATTCCTGGGGTCAGATAAGTTAGCACAGCTGGTTGAGGAAAGGTTCTGAAAACCGGTTGAAATAAAAGGGACGAGCTAAGATCTTCAAAGAGCTTGAAGTTTGCAGGAAGTAGCAACAGTTCACATGTTCTCAGGATTGAGAGACACATAAGTGAACTATATAAATTTGGTCACCTTTTTGATCGGGAGTTAAGCTTTAGCTCGACTCGCTGATCTGTTCATCTAGATGTAAATGAAGGGTAACCAAATAAGACAATCATGGAAATGCATTCAATGTTGACTCTGTATGAGTCGTTCATGGAGAAGCATAGTTCCATTGATTCGACTGCTTCAGGATTGAGTCCAGCAATAAGGCACATCAAGAAATGATCCAGATCGTCTGGACCAGTTTTTCGATGTCTCAAGCTGGGAATCCACAATGTGGGACACAGTCACGGAAAGATTGGAAAAATGCTCCGAATCCGAATGGTTTGGCAACTCATGGAATATCTTAAAACTCAGAACTCCTGATCCTTAATTGCTTGATACAGGATGTGTTTCTCACATTTGCTTTGTATGCATGGACTCTGTAGGATGCGGGATGTTGTTGCATAAGAGCATATTCAGATTGGATCTGAAGCTCATGCAATTTTGGAGTTTAGTTAGATATTATGATCTTGTTATTAGATGTGTGCGACATTGTCTGTCATATAGTACATTATTCAAGGATATTTTGTTTTTTTTATAAAATGTTGAATTTCTTTAATACATGTTTATTTAAATTATTCTTGAAATGTTGTATGAGTGTGTTAATTGCTTGAATGGTAATGTTGATGCATCCAAAGTGTTTGGATTCATGAATTATGTCCTTTACGATTGTTAAAGTAATTTTATAAGGATCAATTCAACCAAAGGTCCAGTTGGACAAGACTTTGGAATCATTTGACTTAGAGTCACATGATGAATTGAGTTCTTAAAAAAATCATTTGTGGCAAGAAATGAATCACCCAAAGATCCAGTGGATATGGTTTTGGAATCAGTTGACTTAGAGTCAGGTGATGATTGCATATCTTGAACAAAATTAACAAAGTCATAAATTTACATAGAAGTGTAAAAGACATTAAGATTATGAGCAACGGACACATCAGTTACTGTGTATTGCTCGAATCTTCGAAAAGAACACAATTAGTTATTTTTCACGATATTTGTCAATTAGTATGACGAATATGGCTTCGCTTATCAGAATAAGCGATTAAATTGAAACCTTGAACAGTTTAAGAACTTCAATGGGAGTATGAGATCAACAAGAATTTGAGTGACTACATAAACTGAGAAAATGTTTCACAGTATATCCTCTTCAAAGAACATTAATGGTTATAATGTGTCTTAGGGAAGATGATGGAGCATTGGTCAAAATAGTTCGATCCTCGATGTATGAGATACATCTTTAATTAGTTTCCGATGAATTGAATATTCAACCAGTCAGACCATAGAAACCATATTCTGACCACATCTTAGACTAAGTAGGTTATGCAGACACTGTCTGAAATGTAAAGTTGGCATCGTCCCACTTATACATAGAAAGTCCAGGGTCATGTAGCATTCGTCCGAACCTCATGACTAGCTTAAACCTGATTAGCAATGTCGTTTCATTGTCTATCCCGCTGTACCTATGAAAGAAGAGCTCTTTTAGAAAGGACTCATGTTCTAAGGAAATAGTGGGAGTTAGGACATTCCTGAATGAGTTCAGGATTAGCCAAGTGAAAGAACCTTTAGTCATCACTAGGCTTTGAGCAGGAATCAGATTTCTATTAAACCTGACCTACTATTTTCTTAACCAGTAGTATTGGCCAGCTTTACATTTCTTTTGATGATTCAATTACTCCCACTGGTCTTATCATTAAAAAGTGTAATGATTTGACATTAAGAGATAATTCATTATGAAAAACTTAATAGAGATACAGTGCACTTAAGTGGTTGTGAACATCTATGAGATAGATCAAAACTCTGCCAATATGATCTTGATAAGATTCAAGATGCATAGCCACAAGAAAGGAGTTTTCTTTTATTGCAATGTGTGATGACTTGGCATGAGATATAAAGAAGGTGCAACGTACTCACGTAGTTCACAAAAATCTATCAGATAGATGAAATCGTCAGTATAGACCTAGCCATTGTAAGCATGATCTTGATAAGATTCAAGATGCATGAGAAAGAGTCTCCGAAAGGAAATAGTTTACTCGAAAGTCATGACACAGATAATCTCTAGATTCCGAAAGGGTTTGGACTAAGATTAGATCGAGTTCCATGAGCTTTTTGGATCGATCAGAAGTGTCATGAACATGTCCTGATGACTTAATGCTTGGAGCATAGTAAGTTGGATTCGGGATATAGTCTGGCTGGGAATACTGGATGGATTTTTTGAACACCCGTGAGAGATCATTGGGAAATGGTTGGGGTGAATGTGGTAATAATAATATGAAAGGAGTTTTCAAATCGATAATTATTAACATCAGGACGTGGTGCTTAAGGACTTTATGGTTCAAGAGTTTCGTTGGTATTCTAATGGAGCGTGTGTGGTTCACCGGCACATCATAACACCTCAAAATAGTCTTAGGGTGTAGTAATGTAGACTAAAGACCCCGAGAACCATGGGTAGTCACAGTACACATCACCGGAATGGAGTTGTGAGAGAGAAAGACAGAATGACAAATTGAGATATCATCGGAAAAGTATCCGATTGGATTTTCTGCAATAAAGTGTATCAATGTAAGACATTTTGGATACATAGAAAGAGTGAAAGGTCATATAGACATAGATATAAAAGGCTTGAATTGAAAGTTTAAAAGAAAATAAGAAACCGATAATAGTTTTATGACAAATCCGACTTGGTGATTACGTCGTGGAGACTTGGTAACAAGCAGGAGTAGCTGTCAGTCAGATTTTATGTTTCGCTTTTGCATGTTTTACTTCCCGAATAATTTAATTATTCAAAAAGGTCCACAGTCGCTCATACTTTGGGAAGTAAGTATTGAATCAGGACTGTCATGAATTGGTTTGTAGATTGTCTAAGGAGTTAGACATAGCAATAGGATTGCTACAACGTTCATGAGTACTTAGAAATGGAGATTTGAGTATTGGATAAACCCACGCTCAATAGATTGCTTCATGGATTACATCACGAGCAATCTTGAGACGATAATATCTTATGATCTTGAAGTGGAGAGATATGAGTTATAATTTACAAGGAAGTTGTTCATTGATAACACGAAAACACATCGGTAACTCGATGTTATAAAACGTGTTGTTATGAATGATTTGACAGGTAAAAGATATAAGCATATGAGTCGAAGCTTATTCGTTCCTTGACCCTGATGGGAAACAAATATCTATAGGCCTCTCGATGACTTTGGAGTTGACTAAAGTGCTGGCCAGCCAAGACTGAATTGATGTGTTCAATTAGAAGTCTTATGTCATATGCAAAATCGGAAATCGGGAAACAGAGAATCGGACAGAGATTGATCTCAATCCATGTCTCATGTTCGAAAATATCTGGTTGGACGGAGGATCATATGATCACTTATCTATGGACAGAACTGACTAGGTCAGAGTTCGGCAGCAGTTTCTAGAAAGCTACAGTTTGCTGATTAATTAAAGGTAAATTGGTAATTATTGTCATAGACTTATCCAAGTGGGAGACTGTTGGATTAGGTGTCTAAGTCATGAATAATAATTTGTATTTACCTAATTAATAGTAGCAAAGTCCATTTGGGTTGCCTTCATAGCTGGAGGCTTGGTAGAAAATCAAGGAGAGAGAAAGATTGATTTATTATATGATTAATAAATCAATAGAAATAAAATAAATAGTTTGTTAATATATTAAAGTGATAATATATTAATTAGAAACTATATTAATTAATTAGAAATTAATATGGAATTAATTGGAATTAATTTGGTGATTAATTTAATTAATTAAAGGTGCAGGGACTGAATTGTAATTATTCAATAGTTGAGTAAGTGACAATTTTAGCAGTTATAGAAACCAACGAAATTATATATTGGATATATATAATTTCGAAAATTATAATAAGAGATATAGGTTTGAATCAAATGATAAAAGGTTTATCTTGATTTGAATTCAAAAATGTTTATCTCTAAGGTTAATCTACTGGGCAACTGGAAGCTATAAATAAGGACCCTGGGGGAACCTTTTTCAGCGCCATTTTTTACTATATTCCCTCTCTAAATTTCGTGACCTACCTCCCTTGCTCTTGGGTGTGATCTCATTTGAGGCAGGACACTTGTGCTGCTTAGCTTCAGAAAAAATTCTAAAGGTTAGTTTTTCTGATTTATTTCTTTAGTAATTTTTTTCTGGCCTTTAGGATTTATTTATATGTTCAAAGTTAGAAAACATAAATCCAATTTAGGTTGCATGTGAACTTAGGGTTTTAGTTCATAGATTTGCAGAAAACCTTTCAATAGTAACATTTTAGTTTTACAAGATAGATTGCCCACTTTTGTAAGTTGATCGCAAAGAGTTTTGAGGTGAGAAAAATAGTCACTAGTGTTTGAAAGGGATTACGGGTGAGCTGAGTTGAACTGTTCCTCGAGATAAACTACACGAGTGGTCGTGTTGTCTTGGAAAAATTCTTGAAGTCTTTTCAGGGGCGGATCCATAAAAAATAGACACGAGGGGCACCATTTTTCTTTCGACAACTATATAATAATAATTTATCCTGGAATAGTTCGATAACATTAAAAGTAAATCAAAGTACATTCTAAATGTGACCTCTTCTATCCTTCATTTTCTGAAAACGACTAATTACGTTTTCAGTTTTTACATCTCTAAGTAATTCGTGTTCTACACTATAAATCAAAGCATCATTCATAAATTCGTCGCTCATTTTATTACCCAAATCCGTCTTCAAGAGCTTCATTGACGAAAAACATATATCAACTGTTGCGGTTGTGACGGGTAAAACCAAAGCTAACTTCACTAACTTGTAGACCAAATCATAAGAACGATATTTCCCTGTTTCGACCATCACACGAGCGAGGTCCGAAATTCCCTTCAAATTAGCAAATTTGGGTTCATTTGTTACACTGTGATAATAGACATTAAGTTGACCAAGACTTCAACAACTTCAACACTTCAACAACTTGTTTAAACAAAATCGATAAATTGATGATTGTTTTATAATGGGAACTCATCTCGTATCTCCTGCTCGAGCCAAAGAAGTCTCTTGATTCAACCGACTTCAACTTTCAAGTTCACCGGACTCAATTTCGGCTTGCACTCTTTGTTTGTATTGATCCCGTATGATGTCGTTTCTTTTACAAGAAGCACAAACAACAGTAACCACCAAAGCTATATGGTAAAAAAATCTTTAACTCCTTCATGCTTTTTTGCTACCCCGACAATTACCAATTGAAGTTGGTGTGCAAAACAATGAACATAATGTGCAGATTCATTTTCCCTTATAACTAGGGCTTTTAAACCATTAAAAGCACCCCGCATATTACTTGCTCCGTCGTAACCTTGACCTATTAACTATTTCAAATAATAAAGAAAAATATATTAGAGACAAAAGAAAAAATAAACAATTATAAGAGATTAAAAAAAGAACTATTTATTAAAACTCTTACTTGAGAAATACTCAACTTATTTTTGATAAAAATAGAGTCGATGACATCTTTAAGAGTTAACGAAGATGTATCTCTCACATGAACAACACCAATAAACCGTTTCTTCACCATTCCGTTTCTATCAACATACCTCAAAACTATTGTCATTTGTTCTTTTCTAGATGCATCGCTTGACTCACCAACCAATCAAATTCATTAAACCAATCTACAACAAAACGCCTTTGTTTTTTACCCATTTGTGTTGATGGAAACTTATGACCTTTTGGTTGACAAGTTTTTCTAATCCAATATGCTCTCATTATTTCATCCCTTACATTTGGATGATAAGATATGATATTTGGTCTATCCGCCGGTCCGAAGGAAGCTCATTTACATTTCAGTGAAGTTATAATTTTAGCCCAAATGTCTAATTACTCAATTGTTACAAATTTAGCTCATTTAGATTTGATAGTTAGCCCAATTTTACTATAAGTCCAAAAAACTAATTTTACCTGATGTTTTATTTTCTAAAAATTTTCTAAATCGAGGAGCACTTATTTCTAAAACGGGGACTGAGGAGCACCTTTTTTTTAGACGAAAGACACCTATATATATAAAAAAAATTTACTCTACAGGGTAAAATTTCACGAGTGACACGGCACCCCCTGGGTCCTTAATAGGTCCGCCCCTGAGTCTTTTCCATAGATTGCAGCGGTGGCACCCAGTTTCATTATTTTTGAAGAAGATTCATCAAAATGATGTTGTAGATAGTCTTTTCCAAGTAGGTTCATCAATTGTGGCGTGGCACAGGGTTGAGTCGTCTATGTGGTCAAGCGTGTTGTAAGAACAAGCATGAATTTGGATTAGTTCGACCCACTAGGCGTATCGATCATCAGACTGATCTTGGGTTAGTGCAGTCGTGTTTTTTTGATGCTGTTGACATTGAATGCAGGGTGGAACGCATTCTTGTTTTTCTTAGCTAGATCATTCAGTTGGACCATGATGACAGTAGGAAATGAAAAAGGGAAGAAGAAGATAGTCGATGATGAGGGTGTGCAGCCGCAGAAATAGCCATAGAGAGACTAGGGTTTCAGTGATCTAATACCATAAAGATTGGTACCTTATCGATCTCATTAATCTCCTAAGGTATAAATACAATGAAATCCCTTTAAAACTGGGAAAGATATACATCACAATATTATACATAAATATAAACCTATCTCAAGTCTACTTCTAATTACGCCGTTTGTCCCGAACACCTATAATACCACTAATTTACAAGCCTCTTGGTTGAAAACCGATTAGGACTTAGATCCACATGACACAAAGATGTGAATCATAGATTTCACAAACTACAATAAAGCTTCATAAAATTACATTATTCTTTTAGAAGATATAACGAACAAAATGCACACGAACTTCTTGAAAATGAAGATATTGTCATACGCCAAAAGAACAAAATGCAACCACATGACTTCATTACATAATAATTATGAAGCTCATATTCAGTAGATCAGTAATAGGAATATTATCAAAGTATAATGAAGATCGATTTTTTCCATATTTGCATTCCAAATTGGGTTTCTGTCCTTGCCCCCATATACGTACCATAATTGCTGGCTCTGTGGAGAATGATCAATGGAGTGGGGTTTGTGGGTGATTTGAACTTGATATATCATGATCCAACATGATACATAATAGATGATAAACGAGGGGTTAAAAGGACATCAAGCGGTGTTCCTTTGCTGTTAATCATTCCCATGCTTCCGGTCATATCAACAGGTTCGTTGGATGGTTTTTCTAGTACAAACTGTTGTATCAAACTAGCTAGCGTTAAACCTAAAGCCGGGAGGGCAAAGAAAACACCAGGGCACATTCTTCTACCACTACCAAAAGGAATCAATTCATAATGGTTTCCCCTGATATCGATATCCTTGTGACTTGTCAAGAATCTCTCCGGCTTGAATTCTTCGGGATCTGACCAAATATTGGGGTCACGTTGTATCTTCCAAAGATTTACCAAAAGGCGAGTACCTTTTGGAATGTTGTAGCCACCCACAATGCAGTCCTCCAGTGACTCGTGGGGAACAGAAAGAGGTCCAGGTGGGTATAAGCGGAGTGTTTCTTTGATGATGGCATCAAGGTAGGGTAAGTTCTTAAGGTCCGACTCTTCCACCAGGCTTTCCCGTCCCACATGCTTATCAATTTCATCTTGGGCAGTTTCTAATGCTTTTGGATTGTTGAGCAGCAATGCCAAAGCCCAAGTTAATGTCACAGACGTGGTGTCCATGCCTGCTAGTAGGAGTTGCTGCGAAATGGAATTTACACCAAAAGATCTTGGATTAGGTTATTGGAAAAATGCACTAAAAATTGAATATGAATCACGAAACAACGAGATAATAATGTTTGAGTTTACCTCACATGTGGATTTGATAATTGTATCATGGTCAAACCCCTGGAATTCATCTTCAGAAGCAGCTTCAAGAATGGAAATTAGCACATGTATGAAATCTTTGTGTCCTTCATGTTGCTGTGAAGAGTTACAATCCATTTTATGTTCCTTTAACCATCCGTCAAAGATATCGTCCAAATCTCTCGCTGTCTTCTTCATGGCTTTTTTGTATCCACCCACATCGAAAAACGTGAGATAAGGGATAAAATCAGAGGCCACAAATGCCCCCATTAAGTCGAAGAATTTCCTTGCGACTGCCTGAAATCGAAACCCTTCTTCATCGTTTGGCGAAAACCTCTTCCCTGAAATAATTCTAACCATGATGTTCACAACTAAATTCCCAAACCATTGACTCATCTCCACCTTCGCCATCTCTGAATTTTGACTCACTTTATGCTTTACCCAACCATCATATAATTTTTTGATGGATGCTGTAATTTCTGAAGCTCTAACATGACCAAGCATCTCAACTCTTCGTTGAGACAGAACCTCAAGCACAACCATCTTGCGCATTTGTCGCCAATAGTCCCCTGGTGGAGCAAGGCCGAACACGGCATAGTTATACGCCATGATTTTTGATGCCTCTGATTTGGGTCGACTTGCAAAGGCCTTGTCATTTGTAGTAAAGCAGTCCTTAGCTATTGTCGCATCATTCACCACCAAAGCTTGATGAGCACCAAGCTTGATGGTGAAGATAGGGCCATGTTTTTCTGCCATGTCACCTAAAACCTCGTGTGGTAGCTGAGGTCCACCGAGAAGGTGTAGGTGACCGATAATTGGCCATGCCCCTTTTGCTTGTGGTGGTGTTTTGTGTTTCCCTGCCTTTGCCCTCTTTCTGTCGAGTATATGGAATAAGAAGGCTATTGCAATAATTAAAACGATGGTTGCAACAATTGTTGATACAGAGAGGTAGAACTCCATGGCTGAGTGAGCGAACTGAATGTGTAAGTGTATATGTGTATGAACCCTAAAAACTTGGATATTGTTTCTGTAAACGGATATATGTCTTGTCTTTCTTTTCGGACGCTATGGTGTTCCTTAAATAGTTAAATGTTAAGCGGTTTATAGTATTAGTACACGATGGCACAATGAAATTGGATTTATCAGTTTATGTCGTGTTACTCGTGTTCGCATCTCGTTATACGTGGTCGCTGTGGTTTACTTTTTTTTTTTTCGGTTCTGGTCCAAGTTTTTTTCTTTTCACATTGTTGCTCCTTGTTATTGCGAAAATTTTACACTGTTGGTCCCTGACCCATGTCAAAAGACCATACTTCCCTTTTTATTTCTTTTCCCTTTTACTTTAATTTACTTTTTAATTAGGTAATTAAAAAATAAAAAACTCCACCCCTACCCCCAACATCCCTGTATCTGTCTCTATTCTTGCGACCGGGATATTCTTGCTGCTTTGTTGTATCTGATACAAATAAAAAGACTTATAAATAATTCAAATTTTGTGAGATTGTAAAGTTTGAGTAGTTTCAACTTCCAACTAAACATCTGCAAACAAAAATTGGTTGAAAAAACTCATAAAAAGATTTGTGTTTTTAAGTAATCAATTTTCTTGTCTTCGATTTACATCTCTGCTATTTCACTTTCCATGAATGTAACACCACATGCTCTCAGAATAAGTTGCGGAGCTCGCAACGACATTTACACAACACCAACGAACACATTTTGGTATCGAGATTCCAAATACAGTGGAGGGAATAACTCTCTTCAGAACCACTCAGTTGTGGGAAGGAAGAGGAAGAAGAAGAAGAAGAGCCTGCGAGTGGGAAGAACATGAAACCTAATTTGCTTTTGGACCTCAGATCCGGACAAGATTCTTGCTGGCGAACGTAATGCTTGCTGCACAACCTCCCCGATGTGGCTTTCCATTGAACAAAAATTAAATGAGCAACTCGACACTAAACCCCGGGTGTGATTTGTTTCCAGGACCTAACTCAAACTCACTGGTGGTGCTTGGGAGGTCGCCGTTGGATACAAGAATAATCTTAAACCACGAATGATGATGTATTCCGTCTCCGGGAGGTTGCCAAAACTCTGGTGGGTCGACCGCCCCAGATTCTTTGACTTGTGCAATCACTTGGATGCGATCTAAGGTCGTGCACCCTACGACCTCTCAGATGTTGACCTCGCCCACACCAATTCCTAATCTTTGGAATAATGTAATCGATGGTGTTGAGCAATGGTTGTGAGGATGCATGAACCGCATTGTGTGTGATATATATATATATATATATATATATATATATATATATATATATATATATATATATATATATATATATATATATATATATATATATATATATATATATATATATATATATATATATATATATATATATATATATATATGAATAGGTTCAAATGAGAACCATTAAAAGATTGAGAACCAATGAGAACTAATCTTAGCCCTTAATATTTTTAAGTTCTGATCCATGGTCAAAAACAAAGATGGGCACAATGGCCATTTGAGGATTTTAACATAAAAACTTATACAATAGATCTAAAAACCAGATTGAAACTTCTTCCACTCAAAAACTCTCTCAAACCTCCAAGAACACACATTCAAACTCCAACACCACAGCCACCATCGGCCGCCGCCTACCACCACCTCCGCCACCTGCCACCACCGCTGCCATCGTTGAAATCGACTCCTTCGTTCTCTCCTCCCTGATCCAGCGACGTCTTCTTCATCCCACTCTACTCCAAAGTTCAGATCTATAATTTTCGAGACCAGATCTGTGACTTCCGCACTTAGATCTACCATTTTAGTCTTCAGATCTGGAACTTTCTCCTTCATATCCGAGGTTTTCGCCACCACCATTGCACCTAGCATCAACGAACCAGTTCCGACGGTGCTCCGGTGAAACATTGTCAACTCGCCTTCTCATCTTCTCCTCTTTGTTCTATTTATCTGATCTGGTCTCCGGTGATGGTGTTTAAACAAGGAAGTTCTATAAATGAGATGCACACAAGGTGTTTGATGAAATACCTCAATGAGATCTGTAAGCTTTTAAGTTGTGAATGAGTGCTTAGACTGTTGTGTTAAACTATGAATGAGTCTCTGATCCAGTCTCCGGTGATGGTGTTAGACAAGGAAATTCTGGAAATAAAATGCACACAAGGTGTTTGATTAAATGCTTCAATGAGATCTGTAAGTTTTTAAGTTGTGAATGAATGTCTGAACTGTTGTGTTAAACTGTGAATGAGAGTCCTGCACTCGTGTATTAAACTGTGAATTATAAATGGATTAGTTAATTAAATTGTGATTTCAGATTTTGTTTTAATCCATATCTAATTTTTGGAGCTTGCTAAAGTGTAGGAGATCGAGATCTGATGGTTTTAGGAGGAATGAAGGGTGGCAGCGGTGCTAGGTGATGGAGGTAGTAGGTAATGCTAGTGTTGTTGGTGGTGGACTGATAGTGGTAGGAGGCCGGAAGGATGGTGACGGTGGTGGCGTCGATGGTAGGTGGTGGCGGCGTGTAGTAGTTAGTGGTGGTGATGGTAGAGCTTGGGGTTGAGTTCTATTAAAAACAAATTACTATATTTTTCTGTATTAACTTGTTAATTTTTTTAGAGTATATAACATTTTTGTGTTGTATAATTATGTATGAATGTATTAATTTTCGTCGTTGTTTTTGCATTAAATTGTGAATGGTGTGCGAAATAATATATTAAACTGTGAATTACTATATAAATTAATGTATTAAGCTGTGCATGAGTGTATGGATAGATTTACTAGAGTTTGAAAATGTCAATTTTGCCCTTGCTTACAAAAAAACGGGATTTTACCCATGTAAACCAATCTAGAGCTTTTTTAAAATGAATGGCTAAGATTGGTTCTCACGGTTCTCAACTCTTTAATGGTTCTCATTTGAACTCTTCCCTATATATATATATATATATATATATATATATATATATATATATATATATATATATATATATATATATATATATATATATATATATATATATATATATATATATATATATATATATATATATATATATATATATATATATATATATATATATATATATATATATATATATATATATAATCAGGATCGGGTGAGGACTCTTTAAAGTGAGGACTTGCGAGGACACCTTAAAAAAGTTTAAAAAAATATAAAAATATATATATGAATCATAGTACTATATCGAAGAAAAAAAGATTCAAAAAAAAAAACTTTTGGATTATTATTTCTTTTATAATGAAATAATGATCCAAAATAAAAACATAAAAATTGCATCATCACGTTTTTAATGATCCAAATTTTTTTCCAATTTTTTTTGATAATGATATAGTACTATTCTCGATTTTATGAATTGTATTTCTTTTATATTTTTTTCAATTTTTTTAAGGTGTCCTCGCACGTCCTCACCGAAAAAAGAGTACTCACCGGATCCGGACTATATATATATATATATATATATATATATATATATATATATATATATATATATATATATATATATATATATATATATATATATATATAGGATAGGTGTGAGGTTTTTTTAATTATCTAAATAAAAAGTAAGTTAAAAGAAAAAGGAAAAAAAAATAAAAATAAAAATGATAGTTTGGTCTTTTTATATGGGTCAGGGACCATCATTGTAGGATTTTTACAACCACAAGAACTATTAATGTGAAAACAAAAAACTTTAACCAAACCTGAAAATCAGAGTAAACTAGAGGGACCAAAACTGTAATGTATCTCATTTATATTTATTAGTCACAACCTTATCTAATGCATAAAGCATTCACTGTATACCGACTTTTTCGTAATTTATAAGAGAATAAATACATAATAAATATAAATTGTAGTGGTTTTGACTTTTGATAGACTATACCATTAAAAGAAGTTAATTATTTGAACAGTTGAAATTAAGTAAACTCAATTAATACATTTAAATTGGCCACTTTAATGTTAGGTTAATATTTAATATGTTTAGTAAAACGTTTTGTTGTAATTTTAAATTTACTTTTATAATACGAACTAATGTTACAATAGTCATTAGCGATGCCGAGTCGGTAGATTCGTATGGATAAGGTAAATACGTACATATTATATGATTATACATACTGAAATACTGAATATAGTCATAGTTGCATCAAATTTGATTTCAATTAAACAATCTTAAAATTAAACAACAAAATGTTTATTAAATAAGTAAATATATGATATGTTTTAAAATAATTACATAACAATTGTAATTATTTATTTTATAAAAATTCAAAATTATCTAGTTTGACCTATTTTTTCTGAATTTTACCGACTTTTTCCGAGTTTGACCAATTCTAATGTTGACCGAGTTGCAACGATGTTGACCATGTATCACAGAGTTTAACCGAGTAGAACCGAGGTTGACCGATTCTGACCGAGCTTAATCGAGTCCAAGTATTTTTGGTCGATTATCATAAAACCGCCTCGGACAACACCTGATTCTGAGTACCCGGTCTAGTAGGCCGAGTTTAACATCACTGATAAGAATAAATGTTGAATCTATGAAAATATTTTACATCGTATGATTTAATATACCATACTAATAAATAAGACAGGGATATTAGATGGAAACATATTATAAACACTAATATATTTTTTAATGTTTTATCAAGAAGCATTATGTCATTTTCTTATTTCACAAAATCATTAACAGTTATGAAGAATTTAGAAAAACCGCTATGGTCTTTTTAGTGGTCATTAGCAGTTCAACTTTAAATGTGAAACATTATGTTTTTCAATATACCACTAAATTATATATGCATTTGAAAAAGCCATTGATGCTGCTTCTGCTACCACTGCCACGGCGACATGCCACCACCACGAATGATATATATAAACAAAGGACAATCCCAATCTAGAAAGATATATATAAACAAAGGACGATCCCAATCTAGCAAGGTACTAGAAGGAAAACCAACAAGGAACATAAATAGTTGTCAACAAACTACAAACAAGAAAAAGGAAGCAACTCCAGGATTGCCAACAAATGCCACTTCTATAACCCCTAAATTTCACCCAATCAAACAGGTAAAATTTGCAACCTTATTGTTGTGACATGAGATCTTCATCGGGTCTTGGTATCGGATCTGGATCGGGGGTCTGGAGGTTGGTGTCGTTAGCGAGCTCCCAACTTGGATCCTAGTCACAATCAAGGAAGATAATCGTTAGAACCGTCCCAGGGCATATGCCCCAGGAGCGGGCTCCGACGATCAAGTCAGTATGGTACACGAGATGGGATGGTTTCTCCTAGATGGAGAGAACCATTGTAATCTATGATGTGTGTAGAGAGAGAGAGAGAGAGAGGGGGAGAGAGAGAGAGTAGGGCTTAGATCTGGAGAAGGAGAGGAGGAGACTCATCACTTGGGGAAGAAGGGTTCTCTCATGTTCTATTTATAGGGGACAACTAGGTCAGGCCTTGTGCTAGCCCAATTCAGGCCCAACTAGCCAAAGCTGTGCTGGAGGGCAAGGCTGGCTGGAGACGCAGCCCTGCAGTGCTGGGGGCAAGGCTGGCTGGAGACGCAGCCATGCAGTGTTGAGGGGCAAGGTTGGCTGATAGGCTGTTACGCCGCATGTTGTCAAGCTGTCCAGACCTATCATCATCAATTCTTCCCCAGTCCGATGTGATTGGTTTGCCAGCGATCGCATTGGACTGAATACAACTATATAAATCATATGTTATCAAGTCCCACAGTCCGATTTGATTGGTTTGCCGCCGATCGCGTCGGACTAGGTACAACAAACGTGTCGAAATATAATTGAAGACAACCAAACCTCGCATACGAGAGTCGTAGTATGTTGTAGCGGATCTCGTAGAATAGTTGGATCTACGAAACGTAGGGTTTGCATGATACAATATGATACAATAAAGTTCTTGCCCTAATTAGGCGGCCCTGATTACGCCTCGAAGTAGTTGGATGATCGTGCAGTGAGGTTGATGTAGCGATTACATAAAGAGGTTGTCGTAACATTCACGTCATTTCTTTATGGGGTGTCATTGGTATTCATCTTCATAGGGTTTTTACGCGAACCATACTATATCGATGCCCCCCAGTCTGATGTGGGTAGCTGATAGGTAGCCATGTCAGACTAAAGTGACCAGGGAGAAGCTATTGTTATAAACATACGTGGTAATGTTGCCATCTTGATGTTATGTAGTGCCAACATAATAAGCTATGAAGCTGATATCCAGATAACATACAACACGGTCGTGGCGAAGATAATAATGACATGGTTGCTGTAGAGATAATAGGTAACATAGCTACTGTGTAGATGATTTGCAGCAAGGCTGCTGTCTGGATAATGCACAGTCGGGTTACCTCCCGGATAATAAGTAGAAAAGCTGTTGTCCAGAAGATAAGTAGAAGCTGTTGTCCAATAATACGTGGCTAGTCTGTCGTCGGAATAATATCGTTGGTATAGAATAACCTTGTTGCGATAAGATGTGATGTGAGAAAATACTTGTTGATCGTTGGAGTCGAAAGAAGGCCATTTTTGTCTTTGTCGATCTTTATAGGGAAGAGATATAAGAATGGGTTAGGACCAACGGTCGCGTAACCATAGATTGTGGGCCGAGGGCCGCTAGTAGGCACAAGGGCCTGTTAATGGGCACTGGGCCACTGGAAGGCACAGGGGCCTGTTAATAGGCACTAGGCCGCAGGAGGCACACGAGGTCCTGTTAAAGGGCGGTGACCCGCTGGGGGTGCCAGACTATTTGAAGGCACAAAGGCCTGTTGAAGGCACACGAAGTCCTGTTAAAGAGCGCTGGGCCGCTGGGGGCGCCAGGCCGTTTGAAGGCACAAAGGCCTGTTAAAGGCACACGAAAAACTGTTAAAGGGTGTTGGGCCGCTGGGGGCGCCACGACGTTTGAAGATACAAGGGCTTGTTTAAGGCATACGAAGTCCTGTTAAAGGGCGCTGGGCCGCTGGGGGCGCCAGGCCGTTTGAAGGCACAAAGGCCTATTGAAGGAACAAGAAGTACTGTTAAAGGGTGCTGGGCCGCTAGGGGCGCCAGGTCGTTTGAAGGCACAAAGGGCGGCCTATTGAAGGCACACAAAGTCCTGTTAAAGGGTGCTGGGCCGATGGGGGCGCCAGGCCGTTTGAAGGCACAAAGGCCTGTTAAGGCACACGAAGTCCTGTTAAAGGGTGCTGGGCCATTGGGGGCGCCAGGCCGTTTAAAGGTACAAGGGCCTGTTGAAGGCACACGAGGTCCTATTAAAGGGTGCTGGGCCGCTGGGGGCGCCAGGCCGTTTGAAGGCACAAGGCCCTGTTGAAGGCACATGAAGTCCTGTTAAAGGGCGCTGGGCCACTGGGGCGCCAGGCCGTTTGAAGGCACAAGGGCCTGTTAAAGGCACACGAAGTCCTGTTAAAGGATGCTGGGCCGCTGGGGGCGCCAGGCCGTTTGAAGGCACACAGGTCTGTTTAAGGCACACGAAGTTCTGTTAAAGGGCGATGGGCCGCTGGGGATGCCAAGCCGTTTGAAGGCACAAAGGCCTGTTGAAGGCACACGAAGTCCTGATAAAGGATGCTGGGCCACTGGGGGCGCCAGGCCGTTTGAAGGCACAAGGGCCTGTTGAAGGCACACGAAGTCCTGTTAAAGGGCGCTGGGCTATTATGTGATTAATAAATCAATAGAAATAAAATAAATAGTTTATTAATTTATTATGTTCATAATATATTAATTAGCAACAGTATTAATTAATTAGAAAATAATCTGGAATTAGTTGGAATTAATTGGATTAATTAAGAGTACAGGGCCAAACTTGTGATTGTTCAATAGTTGAATGGGACACTTGCGACGCGCGTATATGATCAGTGACGCGCGTATCAATCAGCCGGAAAAGAGATTGGAGATAAGCGTTTTATCTCAATTCGAATTCCAAAAGGTTTATCTCTAAGGCTTATCTGATAATCACTTGGAACCTATAAATAGGGGCACCTGGTACCCCATACTCTACGCCACTTTTCCTCTCCTTCTCTCCTGGATTTCGACTTCTTAGCACTGGGTGTGATTCCATTTGAGGCACGACATTTGTGGTGCTAAGCTTTCAAGAATTAAACTAAAGGTTAGTATTTTTCTCTTAATTCTTTTTAGCAATTTTCGATTAGCCTATAGGTATTTATTATATGTTCAAATAGTGAAAACATAGATCCAATTATGTTGCATGAGAACTTAGGGTTTAAGTTTAGTGTATTTGCATAAAACCTATCAGTGGTATTAGAGTTATTTGGTTGTTTTTTATTTGAATTGCTATAATAGTTATACATTGATTTTAGGGTTTATTGAATCTAAAGCCTAATAAGGCCAAAATCGATTTTAGGGTTTAGGGTTTTCGAAACCCTATCCCCTCCCCTCTATTTTTGTGAAGTCTATGCTAGGGTTTTAGAAGGTTTTTCTATTTTTGGTAATCGTGATTATTTAATAAATGGATAACCTTAAATCCTTATGTTTTTTTTTTCGAAATTAGTGGGTTAAAGGATAGGATAAATTAATTTGATGAATTTGTTGATTCCTATCCGATTTAATTTATTTAATTGATTGTTAATTAAAAGATAAATATTAAATCAATGAAGGTTTAAATTTAAATTTAAATTAAAAGTTTAATTTCGAAAATTTAAATAGATAAACCAAAATATTTTAAAAGGTTTAAAATACATCTTATATGTATTATTATTAAAAGTTAATATTTATATGTATAAGAACCAGTCAGTCAAATCGCTAGTATGCCTCATTCATGAAGCTAATCTATAAGGGGGTATAAGGAAACTTCCTATAAAATGGCGGTTGAATGGGTGTCCACTCTCACCCACCGCTCCCTTTATTAGTGGAGGGTCGTTAGCAGAACGGATTTGATATGACAAACATAAAATTCCCAAATCTAGTTACTTTAGGAAAAATGTGAAAGATATGCTAATCCATGAAATTGCACATTACACTTTATGAGACATTAGTGGAGCATATGTGGTTAACCGACACACTAATAGGGGCTCATAAAGAGTGGTAATGGGTTTATCATAAATTATCATTGTTGATGGAGTGTGTGTGGTTAACCGGCACATCAATTTGACATGATAAATGACATTGAGGTTACCAAGCACATTTGCATGGTTATTCACATATTGTTTTTGATCCTCGGCATCCCAGTCACAAATAGAAGAGCGTAGTCCGAGATTAAACATGTCATTGAACAGTTCAATGAATCTCACAGATCTAGGAATTTCATAAGACTGAAATTGATAAATGTATATCTACCTTAATGATCATTATGTTATGATTACGACATCCCTCTTCACAGCATAATTGGGAGATTTTGGATCCTAGCCTTGTTATATAATAAATTGGGTAATTATTTAAAAGGATTAATCAAACTAATAAATTATGATTTTATAGATGTCTGAATCTAGTATCGATTCTTCTCCTTCTCCTCCATCACCCATTTCTGAGAGCTTTAAAAAGTACCTGTTATAAATGAAAAGTCTATGGAAAGGTTGACCGGCGTAAACTATGTGGTATGGCTTCGCAAATAGAGAATGGTTCTTAGTTTCGCTGGCATGCCATAACTGATTGAGTGTCCCCTCCCCAAAGCATGGCTTCACACAGCAGCTTGGCATGAGCATGTCTTATTGACTGATGAGTCCAAGGAAGTTCGTTGCCTCATAATGTTGACCATTTTACCCGAGTTCCGCATGGATTTTGAATTCCTGGGTTCATATGAGTTAACATGGCTGGTTGAGGAGAGGTTTCGAGAACCGGTTGAAAAAAGGGACGAGCTAGGATCGTCAAAGAGCTTGAAGTGTGAAACTAACACGCCTAGGTCGCCGTGTGGTCAAAAATAAAGAGAAACCTAACACACACTAGCACAATGGTAGTCAGTGTCGATCCGCAGGAGCTTCGTGGTTAGACCAGATGACAGATTACCAACTAGTAGTGTCACGCTACAGTCGGAGGACCTAGTTTCTAAGTTCTCAACTACCCAAAAGCAATAACCAAACAAAGTCAAGCCAAGCATAAGCTAAACTCAACTCAAACAAGCCTAGTTACTTTCTGAAATCAGAAGTGCATCTCTGAATCAAAAGCAAACAAAGGCATCCAAAACATCCAAACCAAACAAGGCATAACCTAAACCAATAGTTGTAGTCCAACTGAATAGTTACTGGCCAAAGTTCAATACCTAAGCTAACCTAGTTGGCTACTGATTTCAGCAAGGGAAACAGTCCCAAACAAGGTCAAAATAACATCCAAACACAATCCAAACAATCAAAACCAAACACAAGCATAAAAACACCGAAAAACTAAGATTAATTGTAACCAAATGATTCTCATTACTCAAACTCGAATCCAAACATCCAAACAGTAACCAAATGTTGCTAAAACAGAAACTAAAGCTCAATATCAGTGGGTGTCACTCCCAAAGACACTTGCTAATGCTTAATACTATCTAACTAATTGAAAATAAAATCCAAAACATAAAAATACCAATTGAGAAGTTGCTGGAACGAAATCTTGGAGTCAAAGAGCTTCAAGGTCGATTTTACACCCGGTCTTTGCTAGGGTTTTCGGCTGGAAATGCCTCTGTTTATAGTTGCAATTTTCCCGCAGCCGCGCCGCACAGATGAAGAATCCGCGTCGCGCGTACTAATCTTTTCCCGTTTCTTCGGCATTTGAATGTGTTACACCGCCTTAAGCCCGCGTCTTGCATTTAAGAGACCAGCGGCGCGCGTACGTATTTCCTTGATTTTTCATTTTTTTCCAAACTTCTTCCTTTTGCACGCTTTTAGTCCCTGTTTCCATTCTTTTCTTCCAAACAAGTCCTGGCACGAAAAGTGAGAATACCAAGATATATTTGATATAATTTCATCAAGAACAGGGCTCAACAACGCCTAAAATACTTGATATCACTAGGCGTTGTCAGAAACCTAGAAGGAAGTGGCATCGGTTCGCATGTTCTCAAGATTAAGGGAGACATAGGCGAATTGTATAAAATTGGTCACCCTTTTGATCGAGAGTTAAGCATTAACTTGACTCACTGATCTGTTCATCCAGATGTACAGGAAGGGTAACCATGATAAAACAATCATGGGAATGCATTCAATGTTGACTCTATATGAGTCGTTCATGGAGAAGCATAGTTCCATTGATTTAGCTGCTTCGGGATTGAGTCCATTAATAAGACGCCTCAAGAAATGATCCAGATCGTCTGGAACGGCTCTTCGATGTTTTCAAACTGGGAATCTACAGGGTGGGACACAGTCACAAAAATATTGGAAAAATGCTCCGAAGCCGAACAGTTTGGCAACTCAGACATATCTTAAAACTCAAAACTCCTGATCCTCATTTCCTTGATACAAGATGTGATTCTCACATTTGCTCTGTATGCAGGGACTCAGTAGGATGCATGATATTGTTGCATAGGAGCACACTCAGATTGTATCTGGAGCTCTTGTAGTTTTAGAGTTGAGCTAGATATTTGATTATGTTATTAGTTTATAGATGCATATGACATTGTTTTACATAGTACATTGTTCTGATGATAATTCTAGTTTAATAAAATATTTTCTTTAAAACATGGTTGTTTTAATTATCCTCGAAAATGTTGTATGAAAGTGTTGATGACATAAATGGTAATAACTTGAATGTTGATGCATCCAAAGTATGTTGGATTCATGAATTATGTCTTCTATGATTGTTAAAGTAAATTTTATAAGAATCACTTCAACCAAAGGTCTAGTTGGATAGGACTTTGGAATCATTTGACTTGGAGTCACATGATGAATTGAGTTCTTAATAAAATTAATTGTTGAAAGAAATGAATCACCCAAATATCCAATGGATAGGATTTTGGAATCAGTTGACTTAGAGTCAGGTAATGAATGCATATCTTGAACAAATTAACAAAGTCATAAATTTACATGGAGATGTAAAACACATTAAGATTATGAGCAATTGACACATTAGTTATTGTGAATTGCTCGAATCTTCAAACTAAACCCAATTAGTTATACTTCATAATATTTGCCAATTAGTATGACAAATATGGATTCGTTTGTCAGAATAAGCGATTGATTGAAACATTGAACTGTTCAAGGGCTTCAAAGGAAGCAAACAATAAACAGAACTTGAGTGATAACGTAAACTGAGAAAAACGTTTCACAGTTCATCCTCTTCCAAGAACATTAATGGTTATAATGTGTCTTAGGGAAGATGATCGAGTGTTGGTCGAAATAGTTCAATCATTGATGTATAAGATACACTTCCAATTATTTTTCGATAAATTGAATATTCAACCAGTTAGACCATAAAAACACATTCCGACCACATCTTAGACTTAGTAGGTTGACACTGTCTGAAATGAAAAACGGGGTTCGCCCCACTTATACATGGAAGGTCCAGGGTCATATAGCGTTCGTCCGAGTTTCATGACTAGCCTGAACCTGATCGGAAATATTACTTCATTGGGTTTCCCGCAAGTAAATATGAAATGAGAGTTCTTTTAGAAAGAACTCACTTTCTAAGGAAACAGTGGGAACAAGAGTAATCCTGAAGGAGTTCGAGGATTAGCCAAATGAAAGAACCTCTAGTCACCACTTGGACTTGACCAGGGATTAGATTCCTGTTAAACATGACATACCCTTCTCTTAGCAAACCAGTAGTATTGGTCACCATCATAAGGTGTTATGATCTGGGTGACATACCAATTAGTGGTAAGACACTGAGATTGGTATGGATAAGCAATCCTATTGCTTGGAAGCGTTGGTGAGTCCAGTTACTACCAATAGAGAACCTTAGGGCAAGACACTGTCTATGCAACAGTTTGACAGATTTTACACCTGGTCTAAGAACTAGTGGGAGTAATTGAATCATCAAAAGAAAGCAACATAGATAGAAATGTACTTACTCTTACAACACGTCTGGTTGAGTGAGGCGATACTCAGAGTCAAGTAATTGATTCCGAGAGAAACGCTCTCAATAGAAGATGAAATCCGAAAGGATACTGTTTGATGTAGCTGCACCTTGTGAGTCATTAGTGGAGTGCGTGTGGTTTACCGACACACTAATAGGGACTCATAAGGAGCATGTCAGTATATTCGAACATAGTACATGGCCCCAAGATTCATCTTACGGGGACCTCACAAGGAAGGATATTTGGATTCTCAAAATGTGTCAAATGTTTGGATTTTGTGAATATCCTGAAAGAATCCTGTGATTATGTCAGACGGCTTGGATTTTGGAATCTCAAATTATGCCAAAGGGTTTGGATTTTGTGATAGTCCAAAAGAGCCTATTATCGTGTCAAAGCCAGTGGGAGTGTCGTTGTGATTTGTCTATTGATGTATACCAGATACATACCATTCTAGGAAATGTCTCTTATAATTACAAAGTGTGATGAGTTAGCATAATAGATGATTCGCTGTGAAAAATCTAGAAAAAATACAACATACTAAGATAGTCACAATCATCATCAGATAGATGACATCATCAGTGTAGATCATGCCGATGTAAGTATGATCTTGATAAGATTTAGGATGCATGACTTCAAGAAAGGAGTTTCTTGACATTACAAAGTGTAATGACCTGGCATGATCTAAAAGAGATACAAAATATTCACATAGTTACAAGCACCTATCGGATAGAGAAAAACACCAGTATAAACCCTGCTAGTATTTGTATGATCTTGATAAGATTCAAGATTCATGTCTCTAAAAAGGAAATAATTTCTGAAAGTCATGACACATGGATTGTAAGTAATCTTTAGATTCTGAAAGGGTTTGGAATAGAATATATTGGATTCCATGAGCTTCTTGGATCGATTACAAGTGTCATGAACTTATCTTGATGATTTGATGCTTGGAGCATAGTAAGTTGGATTCAAGATATAACTTGGCTGAGAATACTGCATGGTTTATTTGAACACACGTGAGAAATCATTGGGAAATGATTGGGGTGAATGTGATAGTTATAATTTGAAAGGAGTTTCAAATCTGTAATTACTAACATCATGATGTAGTGCTAAAGGACTTCGTGGTTAAAGAGTTTCATTGGTTTTCTGATGGGGCGCGTGTGGTTCACCGACACATCGTGACACCTCGAAATAGTCTTAGGGTGCAGTCATGTTGACTTAGATCCCGAGAACCATTGGAAGTCACAGTACACATCATCGTTTGAGGAATGGAGTTGAGAGAGAGAAAGACATAATGACATATTGGGATATCATCAGAGGGGTATCCGATTGGATTATCTGTAATGAAATGTATCGATATAAGACATTTTGGATACATAGAAAGAGTGAAAATGTCATTTAGGGAAAATAGACATAAATATTAAACTTGAATTGAAAGTTTAAAAGAATACAAGAAACATATAATAGTATTATGACAGATCCGACTTGATGATTACCTCATGGAGACTTGGTAATGAGCAGGTGTAGCCGCCAGTCAGATCTATATGTTTCAGTTTTGCATGTTTTACTTCCCGAATTATATGATTATTCAAAGGTCCACAGTCGCTCATACTTTTGAAAGTAAGTAGTATGAATTAGATTGTAGACTGTCTAAGGAGTTAGGCATATCAACAGCATTGCTACAACATTCGTGGGTACTTAGAAATAGAGATTTGAGTATTGGATAAACCCACGCTCAGATAATTACTTCATGGATCTTATCACGAGTAATTCCGAGACGATAATATCTTATGATCTTGAAGCTGAGACATATGAGTTGAAATTTTCAAGTCGGTTGTGCATTGATAATACGTAAACACATCGGAAACTCGATGTTATAAAACGTATTGTTGTGCGTGATTTGTGAGTAAAAGACACAAGCATATGAGTCAAAGTTTATTTGTTCCCTTTGCCCTAACGGGAAAGCGATATCTGTGGATCCCTCGGTGATTTGGTGATTGACTTATAATGCTAGGCCTAGCAAGGATTGAATTGATGTATTCAATTAGAAAACCTGTATCATCAAAAATCAGGTACCGGGAAACATGGTATCGAACTGAAATTGATTCTAATCCATGTCTCAAGTCCGAATGATATCTTGAAGAACGGAGGATCATATGATCACTTATTGACAACTCCTAGTAATATCACATATTTTAGTCGTTGTTGAGCCCTATTCTTAGTGAAATTATATCATATACATCGTGGTATTCTCACTTTTCGTGCCAGCACTTGTTTGGAAAGAAATAATGAAAACAGGGACCAAATATTTTAGTCGTTGTTGAGCCCTATTCTTAGTGAAATTATATCTGACTTCCACTGTGCTAAGTGTGTGTTAGGTATTTTCTTATTTTTGACCGCATAACGACCGCTGGAATGTGAAATTTTGGTGTCGTTGCCGGGGAGTTGTGAGCTTGAGAATAGGTGATTTGTAGGACTTTTTAGTTTTTGATTTTTGGTTAGTTAGTAATTCTGGTTTGTGATTTTTTTCGGGCGTGTTGCATTAGTGCATGCGTACCCGTAGGGGTGAGAAATTATCCCCTTTGCATTTTGACTCAGAGATTGAGCGAACTGCGCGCAAGATCCGTGCACGTAGGCGTTTTAATATAATGAGTTTTAGTAATGTCAGTAGTAGTATAGTGAGTGTTGCCCAGGAACCCTCGGGTGAGGCAACGGGGATGTCATTTATTCCCCCGGTTTCAGAATTTCACATTGGGAGCACGAGTGCTACTCTTGGTGCAGCTTCAGCCCCTGCACCTATACCTTCATGCACTCCGCCGTCAATACCACCATTTCAACCTTTATCCCAACCTCAATCCACAAACCCATTTACATCTGCCATGTCTTGGGGAGCGCCGACCCGTGATGGCACCCCGGCATCTAGACAGCAGACACCGATTTCTCAACCAACACCAGTACTTTTTAAACCACAACCCACATTCCAACCTATACCACCGCAGCAACAATATCAACAGCAACCACCTCAGCAGCAGTACCAGTATCAAGAGACTGAGGAGAGGTATGATGAAGAAGACGAAGGATGGGTTCCACCAGCACCACAGCAACCATGAAACCGAGGTCGGGGACCTCCGAGAAGAGCACAGCAACATCAACCACTACAAGGTCAGCAGAGATATAATGATCATCACTTTTACGGTAATCCTGCTCAACCCTTGTATTTTGCTCAACCGAGGGGAATCGGTTGCATCGCATTTCCAGCCACAGGAGTACGATGACTGGTCGCCCATTTACATTCCTGAGGATATAGAATCTCAAGTAGAAATTAGGCCTCAGTTGTTAGGGATATTACCGGAATTTAGGGGGTACAAACAGGATGACCATACAATCACTTGTATGAATTTATAGCAATAACCAACGCTAACAGTAACACCCCTAGGAACACTAATAAGAACGTTTTTAAACTAAGATTGTTCCCATTCACTCTTAAAGACAAAGCCAAATATTGGTTTACGTCTTTACCATCGAATAGCATCACTACATGGGACCAACTCAAAGCTAAGTTCTTACAAGAGTTTTATCCGGCAAGCAAGACGACGGAAATCAGGAGGGCCATTCAGGATTTTCAGCAGAAGCCTGGAGAAGCTTTTCATGAAGCATGGGATCGTCTAAAGGAGTTGATGAGGTCATGCCCTCATCACGATATTCTAAAGTGGCAACTGGTCAAGGTATTCTTTGAAGGAGCAAGTGAGACGAACCAAGCTATGATTAACACATCATCTAGTGGCACGATTATGATGCAAGACCCGGAGGAGGCTTGTCGGTTGTTGGAACAGTTAAGTAATGGCTCTAAGGCGAATTTTTCTACAAGGAAGACGGTAGGCACAGCTGCAGCAATAGGAGCCAATGCCGACTGGAAAAAGGATGTAAAGAAGGAGATAAGCGAGCTCAATAACAAATTTGATAGGCTTGTGTCTACTCTGCAGAATGGACCTCAGAGTCAGCCACAAGGAGGTCAAGGAGGACCAAAGACTCAAGAAGCAAATCAAGTCTATGGTCAGGGTCAAGGTCAATATGGCAATGGACGACCTTATAGGCCATTTAACCAAGGTCAGCAGAATTTCAATAACCAGAGGCAGAACAACTACCAAGGGCAGTCATCCAACCCGCCCAGGCAGCATCAACCTGCGAACAATAATGGTAATGCCAATGGAAATGGTAGCAGCAACAATAGGGGGCCCAATAACTCCATCAACAATGCCCCAGGAACTCAGGAGGATCTAGTCGCGAAAATGTATGAAATGTTCAACGCAACGCAGCAGCAATCGCAGGCCAATGCGAAAGCCAACGTCAATATGGAGAGGCAAATCGCCCAAATGGCTGAAGACCAACGAAAAAGAGATAATGGGAAGCTGCCAAGCACCACAGAAGTCAATTCGACCCATGGTCAGCGGGCCGGAAAGGAACATGTCAAGACTGTCGAGGCTGAATGGAGGAAGGTCACCCTGGAAGATCTGCTAGAATCGGGAAATGAGGCTGTGAGTGAAAAAGAAGAAGAAGTTTAGGAAAAGGTGGAAATTGAAAAGGAGAATAGGGAAAACACGGAATTAAAAGAAATTCCCGTTGAGAAGGAAACTCAACCAAAGGAGAACAATGATGTCCAGGAGGAAAAGCAGCCAATAATAGCTGGAATCAAACAAAGGAAGAAGGACAAGAAGGGAAAGAAAATGCAGGAAGCGCCCAAATTGACGGGGCCATCGATGAATCAACCCTTGTGGGATGAACTTAAGAACGCTCCTGAGGATACAAGAATTCTTCAGGAGATGTGAAAGAAAAATGGAAAAAGCAAGACTCCCACACCTGACACTGTGAGGTTGACAATTAAAGCTAGTGAGGCACTGTTGGGAACACTGCCCAAGAAAGAAAAGGATCCTGGGTCACCACTGATCACTGATACTGTAGGAGATGTGGTCATTAGGAACACCTTGCTGGATTTGGGAGCGAGTGTGAATGTGCTACCGGGATACTTATATGATAAATACAAGAATGAGGAATTAGAGCCGGCAAAGACTGTGTTACAGCTGGCTGATCAGTCTACCAGAGTGTCCCGAGGTAAGCTTACCAATGTCATAGTGAAGGTTGGGGATTTCTTTTACCCAGTGGACTTTTTAGTCATAGAATATGAGAGTCAGGAGGATACACCCACATTAATATTAGGACGCCCGTTCTTGGCTACAGCCGGCGCTATTATTGATTGCAAAACAGGAGATTTGGATATCTTCTTTGGGTCGTGAAAAAGAAGGTTAAATATGTTCGGAAGTTCCATATCTCTACCTCAAGGGTATGATGATAAGAATTTGGATAGCAACTTGCTGATGGAGCCTGGGGTTAGGGACAAAAGAACAATGTGGAACCGAATAGGAGAAGGAGGAAAAGAGGAAGTATTAAAAGAAACAAAGGAGCATCCGTTGTCCACCATTGACAAAGAGCAGCTGCTGGACATGATGGAGATGTTGGAGGCAAGGCACCAGCAGTATGAGAAAGATGCAAGGGAAAGAGAAGCAAAGGTCTTTCAACTTTTGGAAGCTCAGCAACAATGGATTAGCGGGGTTAGTGACAGGATGACTCAGCTCACTTCATTGATGTCAATGATGGCCCACAATTTCGCACGAAATCACAAGGAGATGCCATCAGGAATTCAAGAAGAATAGGAGTAGGAATGGTACGTCTGGCTGAAGACGTTAAACTTAGCGCTTGTTGGGAGGCAACCCATATTTTCATATGTTAGGTACTGTATTCTATTCTTAGGGGTAATTAGGAAATTATATCATCGTCAGTTACAGGTATTATTGGTCCAAGGCAAGTGTGGGGTTGTTTTGAAGAAATTGGATTTTTGATGACCGCACCGCGGTCAGGCAAATTGCACGCTGCGGGATCGTAAACCAACCCGATGCGCAGGGGTTGATTTAGGGGTACGCGCGCCGCGGTTCGCTCATATCTACGCCACGGGAATCGATCGGTCGGTTTTCTTCGTAAATAAGGTAAGCCGCGACACTATTCACACACACCACGCCGCAGAGCTCTGATCATCGAAAATTTCTTGTGTTTTTTTTCTTGCTCATTTCATTCCTACTACCAAGGTACGTCATTCTAACTAGCTTTTACGTGTTAAAACTAGTGATTAGGTAGTTGATTTGGGTGATTTCTCCAAAAACTCAAAAACTTAGAAATCGCCAATGCTGACTCGTAGGGTGTTCATTTTGCCAAATAATGACCCTAGATGAGTTAGTCGGCACTTAGGCTACCTTGTAGTGTATTTGGATTGAGTTTAAACAGGTTAAATCGTGATTTTGGATTTAGAATTGGAAACAGCCGCTCGCCGCGCCGCGCCCTGGTTCTTGGGCCACGCCGCGGTGCGGTGGGGAAGAAAAGGACCTAAATTGCAAAACATTTTGTGCAGATGTCGTTCAGATTAGACCATCGGTTTCTCCAGTTCCCTGAGGAACTGGATGACTCTATGGAGTTTGCCAGCAGGAGGGATGCCCTCGTAGGTCGCCGGGTTCTCGAGGCGATGATTATCGATAGGGGTATCCTCAGAGACGCTTTGGGGCGAGATCGACCCATTCCTCCACCACACATGGACCCACGGGGATGCTTCATTCACATGCCGAGGCTAGGATAGGCTTATATATACTGTCCGTTTTGCACCTGGATCGGCAGAGGCCCGTTTCAGGCTGGTACTATTTAGATTGGGAGGGGCGTGCAACCTCCAGGAGTTTGGGAGGCGCACCGGTATCTATACAGAGGCGGACCTCCAGCACCGCCATTTCACGCAGTTTCTTCTGGCGTGCACTCAGGGGCAGCCTGACAGGGCTGCCAATGCAGAGGTTTGGGCACCGTTGTCCAACATATTCTATGAGGCAGGGACATCCAGGGAGAGCCATCTTGGCGATCCACTTCATCGACTCATGCACCGCATCATCTCCACCTCCATCATGCATAGGGAGGGTGGCGAGAAGGTGTCTGGCGAGGACATGACTTATCTCTGGGTCCTCCTTGACCCCTCCAGGTTCCTTCACCTCCCGTTCGTCCTAGCTGTCTCTCTGTCCACCCGTGCGACGGGTGCATCTGCCAGCAGTCCCCTGGCCCGCGGGCATTACATCACCCGCTTGGCCCGTTCATACCGGATCCTTACTGCTCCTGTTGTGGCATCCTTGACCGATTTACCTCTAGCACTACGGCGCGAGCCCTGGAGAACATGGGGCTTATTGAGCAACAGCACCCGGGTCAGTACGTGAGGGTGGCAACTGAGGCACCCCAGGACCCCCAGCCAGCTTACGCCCAGCCGGGTAGGAGACGTCGGAGACCGGCATCACCAGCAGATCCAGCACCACAGCCACAGCAGGAGGAGGCGACGGAGCTTAGGCGATTGCAGGATCGGGTCGCCAGGATTGAGGACCAGCTGGAGTGGATCGGGGAGGTACTTTTACAGATCGCTTCAGCACAGGGACAGCGCCCCCGACCATTTCCAGCCCGAGCCCACAATCATGAGGCCGGTTCTTCCAGGCCACCAGGCGGCGATTGATGTATTTTTCTTATTTTTTTTCTTCTTCTTTTGGATATCTGTACTGTACTTATGACACTACTATCTTTTGTTTGTTTATATTTTATTTGCTTGTTCTGTCTGTGTTTAATCTTTTTTGTGAGTCATGCATGCGATACCAAAATTGGAGGAGTTGTTTCAAGCAAGTGTGGGGTCACCGTGCCCCCTCCACTTGTTTTGACTACCGGCGTGTTCACTGTTGCGCTACATCTCCAGAATGCGAAATCAAGGACCTTTTTGTTCCTATTTGTACATGTGATACCGAACACCAATCAAGCGATTTACCGTCCATAGGGGAACTCTTTCTCCCTTGTTCTAAATAATTTTTGTACAACGGGGACGTTGTACGATTTTAAGTGTGGGGTGTGGACGGTCGAAAGAGTTGTTTTTTGAAATTTTTGCAGAAATGACCGATTTTCAAAATTTTAGCAACTTTTTTAAAAATTTTTAATAGGTTATAATTTTGAAATAAATAGTTTGTGATTGTTTATAGCATTAGTATTTTTCGAGAAATATTATGTAGTTGTAATCATGCTATTAGTTTAGTCAAATAAGTTGAGTTTTATGAGCCTAGAAGATTGGACTGTTTTAGGATTGGAATTTAGGAAGGAACTGTCACTCAATGACCTTTGTTGATCGAGCCGGTAGGTCTAAAATGGGTGGGCCTTATGCACCTTGCCACCTAAGATCGTCTGGTCTGGGATGATATTTCTGAAAGCTCGCTACACGGACAACATCGAAAGTCATGGATAGTTCTTTTATGGCCTTTAGAATCTGAATGAGTACGTACACTTCATTGTGGACAGAAAATTTGTAATCAAGGGTTCTTTAGAAAGCCATGAACTCCAAAGAACATTCCGATTTTGTTTTCACGAACTATTTCACTCTAACTCATAAGGTAATAAGCTTTGAAACTGAACACAGTCAAAAATTGTATGAGTCTTAGTTAAAATCTATTAAAAAACTCTCTTGCGTGGGTACAAGCAAGGCACAAGTGTGGGGTGTTTGACAAAGCCTAGTAATATCACATATTTTAGTCGTTGTTGAGCCCTATTCTTAGTGAAATTATATCATATACATCGTGGTATTCTCACTTTTCGTGCCAGCACTTGTTTGGAAAGAAATAATGAAAACAGGGACCAAAAGCGTGCAACTTGGAAGAAGTTTGAAGATCAAGGAAAAATCAGGAAAAGACGTACGCGTGCCGCGGAATTCATCAATGCGCGACGCGGGTATGAGGCGGTGGAAAGAATTCAAATTCCGATAAAACAGGGATAAACCCCTACGCGCGACGCGTGATCCACCTATGCGCGGCGCGGTCTCGAGATTTTTCCAACTATAAATAGAGGCTCTTAGGTCGAAAAAAGTAGCGAAGACATGGTGTGAAATCGACCCCCAACGCTCTTTGACTCCGAGATTTAGCTTCAGAAACCATCTTTGGTATTTTCATGTTTTTATCTTTAATTTTTAATTAGTTAAATAGTTAGTGATAGTGGCTAGTGTCTTTGGGAGTGACAACCATTGACATTGAGTCTTTGTTTCTGTTTTTGGATCTTTTGGTTACTGTTTGTGTCATTGGATCTGAGTTTTGAGTTAATGAATCATTTAGTCACAAGTAATTGCTTCTTTTCGATCTTTTATGCTTGTGAATGAATTGTTGGATGTTTGGATTGTGTTTGATGTTTGATTTGCCTTTGTTTGCTTCTGATTTGGAGATATACTTCTGATTTCACTAAGTAACAAGGTTTGGTTAGTAGTTTAGTTTAGTTCATGCTTGCTTGGAATTGTTTTCTTTTATGCTTTTTGGGATTAGTTGTCAAAAGTTAGGAACTAGGTCCTCTGACTGTAGCGTGACACTGCAGTTGGTATTGTGTCACCTGTCTCGACCATGTAACTCCTGTGGATCGACCCTGACTTCCACTGTGCTAAGTGTGTGTGTTAGGTATTTTCTTATTTTTGACCGCATGACGACCGCTGCGATGTCACTTATCTATGGACAGAACTGACCGGGTCAGAGTTAGGCAGCGACTTTTTTGGAGCTACAATTTGCTGATCGATTAGAAGGTTAACTGGCAATTATAGTCATAGACTTATCCAAGTGGGAGACTGTTGGATTAGGTGTCTAAGCGATGACTAATAATTTGTATTTACCTGATTGATAGTAGCAAAGTCTATTTGGGTTGCCCGCATAGCTAGAGGTTTGAAAGAATAACCAGAAGAGAGAGATTGATTTATTATGTGATTAATAAATCAATAGAAATAAAATAAATTGTTTATTAATATATTATGTTGATAATATATTAATTAGCAACAATATTAATTAATTAAAAATTAATCTGGATTTAATTGGAATTAATTGTGGGATTAATTGGATTAATTAAGAGTACAAGGGCCAAACTTGTGATTGTTCAATAGTTGAATGGGACACGCGCGACGCGCGTATCAATCAGCCGTAAATGAGATTGGAGATAAGGGTTTTATCTCAATTCGAATTCGAAAAGGTTTATCACATCAGATAATCACTTGGAACCTATAAATAGGGGCACCTGTACCCCATACTCTGTGCCACTTTTTCTCTCCTTCTCTCTCTGGATTTCGAATTCTAGCCACTGGGTGTGATTCTATTTGAGGCACGACATTTGTAGTGCTAAGCTTTCAAGAATTAAACTAAAGGTTAGTATTTTTCTCTTAATTCTTTTTAGCAATTTTCGATTGGCCTATAGGTATTTATTATATGTTAAAATAGTTAAAACATAGATCCAATTAGGTTGCATGAGAACTTAGGGTTTAAGTTTAGTTGATTTGCATAAAACCTATCATATTTATGGTCCCCAAGCAGTGGTCGATAAAGAGAAACTGTGGGATGAAGTTCTAGATATAAAAACAATCAAAAGAGGGGAAATGGGTCGTTTTTGGCGAGTTCAACATAGTAAGACGTCCAGAAAAGAGATTAAATTCTCAATATTGTTCTAGAACGTACTTCTAGGGGCTTTAATCGGTTCATACAAGATGTAGATCTACAGGAATTTAGCATGGGGGGTTCTTGTAAACTGGTCAGGTTTTTTGTATGTCATGGTTTCTTAAACTCTTTCTCACGGGTTCTAGTCCCAACCCTTCCACATGAGCTATCAGATCATTTTCATGTTACAATGATTTCCCACTAGGATGAATTCGGGCCGAGACCATTTAAATTCTTTAATTCGTGGTTGTTAAAAGACGGCATACAAGACACTGTAAAACTAGCCTGGGAAGGTTTCAAAGGGTATGCGACCCCGGATAGATTTTTATTGGCCAAACTAAGGTTCCTGAAAGAAGCAATAAAGAGGTGGAGAAGTGAAGCGCACAAGAAAGAGTTTAGCGGGATCCCGAAAACAAGCTCTGTGGTACAAAAATTGGATACCATCGCTGAATCCATGAGTCTCTCGGCGAAAGACCAAACGCGCTACGTACCGGGCGAATGAAAATTAAGGAATTCGAAAGAATGAACGTTATAAACCTAAAACAGAAGGCACGTGTGAAATGGGCCGTAGAGAGTGACGAGAACTCTAGATTTTTTCACGGTTATACCAATAACAGAAACAGGAGGGGTAGGATAAAAGGTCTATTGATTAATGGGAAGTGAACATCTAACGCATCAGAAATAAAAGAGGAGGTATTTCGGTTTTATCAGGAAAGTTTTGTGAGAGATGGCCATCAAGACCGAATTTGGTTAGCCACCTGTTTAAACGCCTTCAGTCAAAGGTGGCTTCATCACTTGAAATTCCATTTTCAGTGGAGGAGATTAAAGGGGCGGTTTGGGTGTGTGGCGGAGACCGAGCACTGGGACCTGATGGCTTCACATTTAGGTTTATCAAACAATTTTGGGAGATTATTAGTGGAGATTTCATGGCGTGGGTGAACTACTTTGAAGAGTTTGGTGTCTTAGCATCGAGATGTAACTCTTTATTTGTCACTCTCGCTCCCAAGGTCAAAGATCCCTCAATCGGAAGTGATTATCGTCCGATTAGCTTAATTAAATGCGTCTACAAAGTAATCGCCAAAGCACTTGCTTTGCGGCTTGTTGAGAATATTTTGTGCTGAAGTTTTATCCCCATCCGAAGACCTTAATGACTATGAAGCAAGAGCCCGAAGCCTGAAACTCCGAAGGATTTATTCTGGAGTATCCGAAGGCTTACATGTAACAAACTTTATCCCGTGCACGCGTGTTTTGCAGACTACGTGTTGCACATTGCTGCTCTCTCATTAGATAGTGCAAATTTAGAATATTCAAGATATCTCTTTTGTACTATTGGTATCCCTGATCACGTATAAATATTAGTGATACCATCTATATCGAGTGTGCGTGTGATTCATCCCCATTGTAAAACCCTAAAGTAATATCAAAGCATTCAGCACTTGTTCTATTCAATTCTTGTGTTCATCATTGTTAGTCATTATCATTGTGTGTGTTGATTATATTGTTGAATCATCTCTTAGTAATACTTATTCATTGCTAGTCATTGATTGAGTTTCATAACTAACATGGTTGAAATCTGTTATAGCATTGGTGATTTGCGATGTGTGGTCGGCATATATTGAATGCAGAAACATTTTAGACAGGCCTCTCATCATAAACGAGATCTGTTCATGGTCGAAACGCTAGAAGAAGGAAGCATTGTTGCTGAAATTTGATTTCCATAAAGCTTTTGACTCCATCAACTGGGAATACTTGGCTTCGGTCCTTATGCAGATGGGCTTCGGCTAGAAATGGAGAATTTGGATGCATGGATGCTTATCGTCTGCTCGGGCACCAGTTCTTGTCAGTGGGTCCCCTACAAAAGAATTCACCATTTCAAGGGGTGTGCGTCAAGGGGACCCTCTTTCCCCTTTTTGTTCATTAATGCGATGGAGCGTCTAAATATCACGATGAACGCGGCAAAAGAAAAGGCTTATATATGGGTCTCAACATTCCTAACTCGGATCGGTCTATCTCTCATCTCTTCTACGCTGACGATGCTATCAAGCTAGGATTTTGAAGTGTTTTCACGTTGCATCGGGTTTGAAAGTGAACTTTCAAAAATCAAAACTTTATGGTCTACGCTCTAATATACAAGAAACAATCCGTTGGGCCAATGTTCTTGGATGTGAGGCGGGATCACTACCTTTCAAATACATGGGAGTCATAGTTGGGGCATACATGAAACTTATGAAAAATTGGAAACCTTTGATTGATCGATTTAGTTCTAAGTTGTCGGATTGGAAACAAAAGAGTTTATCATTCGTGGGGAGGCTCACGCTTACAAAATCAGTCCTAGGTAACCTTCCAACTGACTACCTTTTGCTCTTTAATGCACCTAAAGGAGTTCTTTTGGAATTAGAAAGAATAAGAAGGAGATTTCTGTGGGGTGGCGGGGAGCTTAATAAGAAAATTCAATGGGTGTCATGGAACAAAATAACTGCCCAAAGGACATGGGCGGGTTGGTAGTGGGAACTTTACGTGCCTTGAATATTGCACTTTTGGTTAAATAGTGGTGGTGACTGAAGACGGACACATCAGCCCTGTGGTGCACGGAAAGGAACTCACAACATTTCTCGTAAGCCAGCGGATCAGTTATCCAGAATAGCCTCCTCGGGGGTGTGGAAAGATATTGCATTCATCAAAAATGATTTATGAGAAGTGGGGATTGATTTTAACGAGATCCTAAGGAAGGTTGTAGGGTCGGGACATGAGACATTTTTCTGGCTAGATGAGTGGAGAAATGGGGGGAAGCTAAAAGACCAATTCCCTTCATTATATAAATTGGAAAGGTCCAAGAAATTCTCTATTGCGGATCGATTAGGAGAAGCCGGTGAGGTTTGCGAATGGAGATCCCAATTAAACACTTCTGAGTTGATGGCAGAATGGGGTCGTTGAGATCAGTCATCAACACCTTCGGTCCCAATGGATTAGTATATAGTTGGAGATGTGAACTTGGTGCGGGCGATGACTTTTCGGTGGCAACAGTGAGACGATGAATAGATGGTGCAAGCAACAACAATGTGGGGAAAAAGACAAGATAGGTTAAAAGAGGTACCAATTAAGGTGAACAATTTCATTTGGAGAGCTTCACTGGGTAGGATTCCGTCTGCCCATTCTTTGATCAGCAGGGGAATTCGTCTTGAGTCATCAATTTATTCGTATTGCGAAGTGGAGTGTGAATGTGCAGAACATGCTCTTGTCAAATGTCCTGTAGCAACAAAGGTAAGGAAGGAAATCTTCAAATGGTGTGGTATAAATGGGTGCTCGGCTAACTCAATCAATGAGTTTCTTGACTTTGTCGATTCTTGGGGTCAAAACCTGATGCAAAGAAAGACTCTGTTGGTGATTTGTTGCAGTATGTTGTGGTGTATTTAGAAGAGCATGAATGATCGGGTGTTCAATAATCACATAATCCCAACTTACTTGTTTGTCGAAAACGCTAAATCCTTGGCTTACTTATGGATTAGATGTATGGGGAGGATTACTAGCTTAGATTGGGTGAAGTGGGATTGCTTTCCTATGTCTTGTTTGTAAAAAACGTTGTATGCCTTTGGTTGTGTCCCGTCTAACATCTTGCTAGGCGTGGGCTCTTTTATTTATGATATTTGCCGTTTTCCAAAAAAAGAAGTTTTAAGCATTAAATTCACATTGGTAACTGATTCGGGTTCTATTTTAGTCAAAATACAAATTTACAGCTTTGAGCATTTATTATTGTATATTCCAAAAAATTTAAATTAAAGTAAAAAAGGAAGGTGCAATATTGAAATTACGTAAAAACACTCATTCTTATATTTGTTTACTTTACATCTAAAGTCTGAATGCAGAAAGAGAATATGAATTATACACACAAAGGGTAAAATGGACCATGCATTATACTTTATCAATAATTGTATGTGGACCATGCATTATACTTTATCAATAATTGTATGTTTCAAGAAAACTTAAGGCAAAATTACATTGTAGCCCATCGAAGTTTCATGTTTGGTTTTAAAACGTTCCTCAACTTTTTTCTTGCCTTTTAAGGGTACAAAATTTAATTTGACATGCCTTTACAGGAAGTCTATGCATATAACTAGGTTACAAGTAGGTTACATGGGAAAAAGGACCACACATTGATGATGTAGCCAAAGAAATTCACTACTTGACCACAAACCGATGCCATGCTGGAAACTTTAATTTGACATGCCTTTAGGAAAGATGACCAGAAGCTTTAGCTTCAAGGAAAGTTCACCGATTTTTGTCTCTTTCAATCCTCGCCGTTCTAAGAAGCCTATTTACGGTTTTCGATTCATAGAATGCTCGTGGGTCTTCGATTCACATAAACGGTAAACCCATGGTGTCCCTTCGCTTTCCCTCTTTTCGTAATTTGAAACATCATCTCCGGTTCCAATATTCCTGACTTGCCCTGATCTCTGTGCCATAGAAACCTCAAGATTTTGAGTTTTGGGCATCAGTGGTTGCGATTCTACTTCGTGTTTCATACTCACCATCATCTTTTTTATCGTTTTCATCAACATCTTTGACTGTAGCTTCATCTGCATGATTATGATCGGTTTCATCCTGTTGTATCGTCTTTGAGTTCTAGAATCTATTATTCCCCGATTTAAACCGTTACATGGTGGTGCTCCGGTTCAAACGCCAACCGGTTCAACGCCCCTTCATGTTCACCTTTCCTGAATCTCCCGTCTTTTTTGTTAGCCGGACCCCACCAACTTCCCTAATATCAACTTCATCCCTCTTCTAATACGATTGTATTTACCCTCTCAACGACGACATCTCACATCCAATTCCACCACACCGCTTCCACCTCTGAAAAATTCATCTTCACAGGCAGCGGTAAGTTCCACACAGGGGCAGCCTTCTTCCCCGCAAACATCCAGAGTTTGGAAATTGCAGAGATTTTTTGGGGAGGTTTATACTATCTTGTTGGTGAAGTAGACGAGGCCAAGCCGGAAGAAGACCCGCGGGTACATGGGAAACAACAATTGGTTCTTTCTTTCACGACGAAACATACGCTAAGGATTGATTGGCCGGTGGCGATGGGTTTTCGAGCAAGGTTTTCTTCAACGGGGAAGGCTTTCTCTCGGTGGTTTTAGTTGCTAAAGGAACCACGTGTTGATGACGTGGCCAAAGGGACCACGTGTTGATGGTGATTAGGCAGTTGACTCGGATCATTTACCGGCCGACCCCTTCAATTGGGGGTCATGGTTGTTTTAGACCCTAAATCTTAAAGTTCGTACCTTTGAAAGGCAAGAAAAAAGTTGAGGGACATTTTAAAATCAAACGTGAAACTTCGATGGGCTACAGTGTAATTTTGCCAAACGTGAAAAAAAGCCGAGATTTTTGAAACAAAAAATCTGAAATTAAAACAGAAAGAATGAGTCATTTTACATGATTTCTTTTTTGATAAAGGTAACTTATTGTTCTGAATTAAGCTTACATTTATCAAAAAAGAAATTATGTAAAATGACTCATTCTTTCTGTTTTAATTTCAGATTTTTGTTTCAAAAATCTCGGCTTTTTGTTTATAAAGTAAAATAAGTAGTTTTATTCTTAACCCAAATTTATAACATATTTATTTTTTCAATCAGAGTCAGCAATGTATTTCATCTTTAACTAGAACTAGGATGCCGGAAAAAACTAATTGACACCATAAATTATTCATCAAAATAAACTATTTACCTTCACCATGTTTGCTATAAAAAACTTCATTGCATCCGGCATTTGTGCCTACCGTATGCATGTTATTTGAATATGATATGTTGCCGAAAAAAACTAATCCCCAATGAACAAACTATTGCACAAAAACTATAAGTCGACGTGTGTGTTTGTGTGTTTGTGCTATATGTTGTATGTGTATACGATGTGTGTATTTTCGTATACGTATATCAGTAAAAACAAAAAATATATCACTCATAACACTAGAAACAAAATCAAAACAAAATCGATTATTTTCTTTGAGTAAATTACTAGATTTTTTCTTTTTTGCTTTTTGTTTTTTTTTTGTTTTGATTGTTAAAATTTGTTTTCTGGTTTTCTGCGTTGCAATTTGTAGGAACAATATTAGATTTTTTTGAAATTACAATAGAAAGTTTGTGGTTTAAGAACCTACTTTTTCTTTTGCCACCCGTGTGTTAACACCGGCTTATTACCTAGTAAATATAATATAATCGTTTAAGAGATATTATTTTTATGTATTTTTTATTATTTATTCTTAAAATAACTAATACATATCTCAAGTCTACTTCTAAACTATGTCGTTTGTCAGAAACACCTAATACTGCTAATTAATCTACAAGCCCCTTGGTTGAAAACCGTTTATTACTTAGATGCACATGACTCACGTCTTTGAATCATAGTGTTTACGAACTATAACAAAGCTTCATTAAATTACATTATTATTCTTTTACAAGATATAACGAAAAAAAATGCACATGAACTTCTAAAAATGAAGATATTATCATACACCAGAACAAAATGCAACAAAATGACTTCATTACATATTAATTATCAAGCTTACAGTAAGCAGATCAGTACGTAATAGGAATATTCGTACTCAAACTATACTGAAGATGGATCATCTTCCACATTTGCGGTCCAGATTGGGTTACTGTCGTTGCCCCCATATAATGTAATTGCTGGCTCTATGGAGAATGATCGATGGAGTGGTGTTTTTATGGCGATTGAACTTCATATATCGTCATCGAACATGATACATATTAGAGGATAAACGAGGGGCCAAAAGAACATCAAGCGGTGTTGCTTTGCTGTTAGTCATTCCCATGCTTCCGGTCATATCAACAGGTTCGTTGGATGGTTTTTCTAGTACAAACTGTTGTATCAAACTAGCTAGGGCTAAACCCAAAGTCGGGAGGGCAAAGAAAACACCAGGGCACATTCTTCTACCACTACCAAAAGGAATCAGTTCATAATGCTTTCCCTTGACATCGATATCCTTGTGACTTGTCAAGAATCTCTCCGGCTTGAATTGGTCGGGATCTGACCAAATATTTGGGTCACGTTGTATCTTCCAAATATTTACCAAAAGCCGAGTGCCATTTGGAATGATGTAGCCACCCACAATGCACTTCTCCTGTGACTCGTGGGGAACAGCGAGAGGTGCAGCTGGGTATAAGCGGAGAGTTTCTTTGATGATTGCATCAAGGTAGAGTAAGTTCTTAAGGTCTGACTCTTCCACCAGTCTTTCCCGGCCCACATGCTTATCAATTTCATCTTGGGCAGTTTCTAATGCTTTTGGGTTGTTGAGCAACAATGCCAAAGCCCAAGTTAATGTCACAGATGTGGTGTCCACGCCTGCTACTAGGAGTTGCTGCGAAATGGAATTTACAACAATTAAAAGATCTTGGATTAGGTTATTCAAAAATTGCCATAAAATTTGAAACTGAATCAAGAAACAACGAGATAATAATGGTTGAGTTTACCTCACATGTGGATTTGATAATTGTATCATGGTCAAACCCCGGGAATTCATCTTCAGAAGCAGCTTGAAGAATAGAAATTAGCACATGTATGAAATCGTTGCTGCTTTCATGTTGTTGCGAAGAGTTACTATCCATTTTATGTTCCTTTAACCATCCGTCAACGATATCGTCCAAATCTTTCGCTGTCTTCTTCATGGCTTTTTTGTATCCACCCACATCGAAACACTTGAGGTAAGTGATAAAATCAGAAGCCACAAGTTCCCCGAATAATTCAAAGTATTTCCTTGAGACTGCCTGAAATCGAAACCCTTCTTCATCGTCTGGCGAAAACCTCTTGCCTGAGATAATTCTAACCATAATGTTTACAACCAAGTTCCCAAACCATTGACTCATCTCCAACTTCAACATCTGTGAATTTTGACCCATTCGATGCTTTACCCAACCATCATATAAATCTTTGATGGATGCTGTAATTTCTGAAGCTCTAACATGACCAAGAATTTCAACTCTTCGTTGAGAAAGAACCTCAAGCATAACCATCTTTCGAATTTGTCGCCAATAATCCCCATATGGAGCAATGCCGAACAGGGCATAGTTATACGCCATGATTTTTGCTGCCTCTCCTTTGGGTCGATTTGCAAAGGCCTTGTCATTTGTAGTAAAACAGTTCTTAGCTGTTGTCGCATCATTCACCACCAAAGCTTGATGAGCACCAAGCTTGATGGTGAAGATAGGGCCATGCTTTTCTGCCATGTCACCTAAAACCTCGTGTGGTAGCTGAGGTCCACCGAGAAGGTGTAGGTGACCGATAATAGGCCATGCCCCTTTTGCTTGTGGTGGTTTTTTGTGTTTCCCTGCCTTTACCCTCTTTCTGTCGAGGATATGGAATAAGAAGGCTATGGCAATAATTAAAACGATGGTTGCAACAATTGTTGATACAGAAAGGTAGAACTCCATGGCTGAGTTAGCGAACTGAATCTGTAAGTGTATATGTGTATGAACCTAAAAAAACGTAGATATTGTTTCTGTAAACGGATATATGATGTCTTGTTTCTTTTCTAACGCTTTGGTGGTCCTTCAATATTAGAGCATCCACGATGGTTGAGCTTTTTATAAGAGCTTTTTCAAAAAATTTTATGATATGTCATTGCCACATAAGTATATTAAAAAGCTTATAAATCTTTCACTATAGTAAAAGCTTTTTCATTAAGCTTTTTCATAAATCTTGATACATTTAATTATTTTGTATAAATACAAATATCAATAAAATAATAATAAATATTAAAAAGCTTGAATGGTAGAGCTTTTTAATGGCAAAGTTATATGAAAAAGTGTTAGGTAAATGTGAAGCTTTTGAAGATTTATTCAAAGGTTGGTGAAGTTTGAAGAGTTGGTGAATGGTTGGTAGCCTAATAAGTTTGGTAGCCTCATTCCAAGTTCTTCATTTCACATTAATTGCTTACACATATAAATAGAGCTTTAGTTGAAGAGATTTATGTACCACACAACACAAAAACACAGAGCAATAAAACATTCCTAGTTATCCGCCGTGGACGTAGGTCATTTTTGGACCGAACCACGTTAAATTCTTGTGTTCTTAATTTGTGAGTTGAGTGTGTGAGTTTAGTGTTCGTATGCTAAGTGTCTCGATCCTAACAAAAAGCTTTGCTAACAAAAAGCTTTCACTATGGTTGTTAAAGCTTTTTTAATTGAAAAAACTCTAAAAAAAACTTTGAAAAAGCACCATAATGGATGCTCTTAAGCGGTTTATTGTACACGATGGCACAATGAAATTGGATTTATTAGTTTATGTCGTGTACTCTCGTGTTCGCTACATGTCCATCATTTATATTTATTTACTTCAAAGCTTAATTATCTGTTGCATATATCATACACTATATACTGGACTTTTTCTTAATTTATAATAAATACATAATAAATTTTTGATAGACTATACCAGTATGCCATTAAATGAAGTTCATTTTTTGAACGGTTGAAACTTAATAAAGTTAATGATACATTGAATATTGGCCCCTTTAAAATTAGGTAAATATTTATAAAATGTTTTATTATAATTTTAAATTTCCTTTTACAATAAGAACAAGAGTAAATTATACGAATGATCTTTATGGTATAGGATAACACGCTTGATCTGTAATTTTTTTTTAACTAGGACGGTCCCTAGTTTTTGGTTTTATTGCGTGCTTAGTCCCCGACACAATTGAAAAGACTATTCTACCCTTCCTAGTATTTTTTATCTGAAATATATTTTATTATTATTTAAGAATATTGGTAACTATATAGATATGGAGGTACGATAAAATGAGAATGATAAAAAGGCTGAGAAAGGGAGAATAGATCGGGACCCTCCAAATATCAAGATCTGTGGCTATTAATAACATGCCAATTATGTAAATTTTAAAAATTATATGATGGAATTGTAACTTTTAAATGAAGAAAATGGTATTTTGAGGATTTTTGCATAACACGTATTTTAAACCTCTCCTAAAATCTCTCTATTTCTCTCTCTCTCCCCATATATCTCGACCTCAACAGTAACAGTAAGCCCTAATCGATTTTCAAGATGCTATGGATGAATTGCATCTCTTCTCCGCCCCAGCGCCACCGGCAGACACCACCCCGCCCCACCGATTTTTCAACATCCTCTTTCGATCTCTCTATTTTTCATCGGTGAGACAACACCCACCTCCGATTGTCATCTTCGTTTTACATTAATTTGCCATGGAGCCACCACAATCGTACATCTCTATGATTTAAATAATTTTATATCAATAAACATTACAATCGAAAGAGCAATTTGCAGGGGAATGTCTCATTGGGAACAACATCAACATCATCTCTGTGATGAATATTCAGATGGAGCCCCCTTTAAACCAAAGCTATTGTAGCAACAACTACCCACCATTGTGGCCACATGAAGAGAAGGTTCATGCTATCCTCAATTTGACATTTTCAAACTTCAAATCAAATACAACGCAGGGTCAATTAACGTGCGAACACTGAACATGATGCATTTTTCATAATTATTCGTATGAACAGATGGTCGGGATGAAGAGACCAAACCCATTCTCGATGGAAAATATGCCAATTCACTCTTTCAAAATCAAACTCCCTTTCTCTCCGATCACAAGATCAAATGAATCAACTTCTTGTAGCAATGGCGGCACTTATCCTGTTTCCAGGTAACAAAAAACGCTTCATTTTGATCTAAATTCCATCTCTTCAATCTCCAATCTACATGTTCTTATGTTCTTGAATCCTTCAAGGTTAATCACCAAAGATTTTCTCTCATTGGCACCTCCTCGAGCATTGTCTTCTGAAGACAAGTTCGGACCTTTTTCTTTAGTAGAACCAACTCTACCACCACATCAAGTGAGTTCTTTATAAAAAGTTTTATTTTTTTGTTCTCATTATGTTTGACTTTAGATTTGACTATATGGTGTAACTTTTTGTTCAAACCGGCAGCTAATGTATAGTTTTTTTCCGGCAACAAAGACTCATGGAAACAACAATGGTGAAGAAGACGAAAATGTTGATCTCAATTTGAAGCTATAGAAGGTTTTTCTTTTCCCAATTCTATGGTGTTTATTTATTTATTTTTTTTGCTTTTGTTCGTAGAGTTTCTTTTTGTTAGTCTTCAATTTAAATGTCTTTTTTTCTTGATTCTTTTAAATTTGGTAGGAACTTACAATCTCTTTTGTAAATTTCGAAAAGGAACATCATGTTAGTTACATTTAATAAATGGACGAGTAGGTTTTACACATCCCCACCTAGCATAATTTCCCCTTTCTTCTCTATGACTTGGGTTCCAAATCGGTGATACACGGTGCTAATAGTTGATGATTAACAAAGTGTTAATCGTTGATGATTAACACAGTTAATCATGAATGATTATATTGTAACTGATCGTTGATGATTAACACATGTTAATCATTGGTGATTGATACATGTTATTCATGAATGGTATAGAGAAATGACTAACACATGTTAATCATGAAGAAACAGGACTACGATTGATTCAAGAAAAGTGCCGAGACTTGGATGAATTTTGTGACCTTTTATCCTTTGAATGATTTAATTTTTTATTGAATATAATCATGTTTAATTTGTAGTTGTCTGAAATAAGCTAAACATTTATGAATATAAATGTTGTATATTAATGTGTAATTTTATTTTTCTTAGTAGTTTTTCTATTTAAAATGTTTTAATCGATTATGAATATAACTGTATAAATGTATGAAACAACTCTTGTTATATTCATTTATGAATATAACTATATAAATGTATGAATCTAGTATTGGCATATTCATTTATGAATATAATTTTGCTATCACTACAATATTCATGGATAATTAATAATTTGTTTTTTATTCATTAATGAATGCAATATAATAAATGAAAAAAGACGATTCAGTTAAATTTAAAAGAAAATTGATAAAAAAATATTGTTTTAATCATTTATTAATTAAAAATGATTAATTCGTTTTTTTAGGTAATTACCAATCAAATCCCTAAATTTTAGGAAATTGTGATTTTATTCATTTATGATTTAATTTAATTAAATTATACAATTACTAATATACCCTTATATATTGATTGGTCCAGACTCATTCTCACATTCTCAACCTTTTTATTCATCTCATTTCAACCTCTCCCTATAGATATGCGGGTCCCATTCTCTCTTATCCCTCTCCCATTTCCCTTTCACTCCCGTCAAACCGTATGTTGGACCATCGAGACACAAACATTCTCCCTTGAGATTCCACCTTTGTTGCTACCGTCGCCCGCTACCCCCTCTGCCTCCACCAACGTCCGCCACCTCCTCTATCGCCCCCATGTCCGATACTATCACATCTGGCCTTCTATTCCAAACTTCGATCATCCTCTCTCTCTACTTGTGGTTGGTATTATTATAACTGATCAAAGCTGAAGATTCTTGATTTCATTTTGATCCATTTCTGTTTTGGAAGGAGGTGGTGTCGCTAGCAAAAAGAACCGGATAGGCTAAGCTTATTCACTGACATCGTCGCAGTCGTCGATACGGTTAAAAATACTAGATTAAATACCTTACAGCACACTAGCTAGTGGAAGTAAAGGTCGAACCGTGGAGTCAGTGGTTGGCGCTCTGTGTCGATAAACGAACTATAGTGTCACTCTATAGACGGCTGATCAATAACACGTGGGAAACACCCAAAAACTCAAACAAAATCCAAAATCAACTCAGATCTGATTGGAGATCGAGAAAACGATAAATGACCGAACGGTAATTGAATGATTACTTGTATAAATCCAAATCAAACCAACATTCAAACAATCAATTCCAGATCTACTACTACCAACTATTCAACTACTGAGATCAGAAACTACGAATCTAAACGAATATCGAGTAATCGACGGAAATTCCCATTGCGAAATACCTCGATACCGAGTTGATAAAACAAGAGAAAAAACCAAATATCTAACCAAACTATCGATATAACTGAGAAAAATCACGAAATTAGCCTTCCGGATCCCTCCTTGACGTCCCGGGATGCTTCAAAAGTCGGACGGGACTCCGGTATTTATAGTGGTGTGAAATCAGGGTTCTCGCGCTGCGGATAAGGCCTTCCCGCGACGCGTGCCTCATCTGGGCCCCGTTATCTCAGAATTTGAAATTCAAAATGTTGACTTTTATCCTTTTTGGACATTAGCGTCGCTAACTTTAATGTTAGCGGTGCTAATATGGCTTCTGGAACCTTCCACGTGCGCGTATGAGACTTAAAAGCGAAGAAATCTCATCTGGAAAAAGTTAGCATCGCTACCATATAAGTTAGCGTCGTTAACTTTTCCTGCACTACTTCCTTTGTACGTTTTTCTCCGTAACTTCTCCCAATTTCCACTAAAACCGCTGCATTTACACTAAAAACATTTCCAAGCACTTTGGCACAAAAGTAAGTGATATTAGCCAATTTAGAAGGATAAATTAACTAAAACACGGATAAACAACGTCTAACATACTTGATATTACTAGGCGTTGTCAAACACCCCACACTTGTGTCTTGCTTGTCCCCAAGCAAGTGAGTTTTTAACAAATTTTAATTAAAACCCAAATATTTTTGAATGCTTTCAGTTTCAAAGTTTGTTGTATTCAAAAGTTAGATGAAAAATGATTTTTGAAAATATGACCAGAATACCCTTTGGGAATCACGACTTTCTAAAGAACCCTTGATTAAAAATTTTTAGTTCACAGAAGTGCACTTACTGATTCAGATTCTAAAAGTCGTTAAAGAACTATACATGATTTCGATGTTGTCCGTGTGACGAGCTTTCGAAAGTACTACCCCAGACCAGACGATCTTAGGTAGTAAGGTGCATAAGTGCCCTTTCAGGGTCACCCTTTTCGGACCTACCGGCTTGAACAACAAAGGCCACTGATTGACAATTCCTTCCTGAATCCCAATCCTCAAGTGTTCTAAATCCAAGGTTTTTTCTAACTTCTAAATTCTCAACTTGTTTTAACTAAACCATAGCATGCTAACAACTATATAGTATCAGTTGAAAAATACCAAATGCTATAACACTCAAAAACTATTCGTTTTCTAATTACAATTTCTTAAAAAATTTTGAAATTTGCTAAAATTTTGAAAATGGCTTGTTTTTCGCAAAAATTTCAAAAATACTCTTTTCGACCGTCCCATCCCACACTTTAAATCGTACAATGTCCCCGTTGTACATAAAAAAATTCAAAACAAGGGAGAAAAGAGTTACCCCCCCCCCCCTTAGGAACGGTAGATCTGCTTGCTTATCAGAGCCAATCATAACAGGGTATCAAAATTGCGCATCTTAGTCTGACTGTCCGGGGTGTGGCGCAACAGTGAACACGCCGGTATATGACAAGTGTAGGGGTACGGTGACCCCACACTTGTGTTAGATAACCCCTCGATGCATCTCGTTGGTAGTTGCATACAAAACACTCAACAAACAATATTAAACGCAAAAGGAACAAAAATATAAACGACTAATAGTAGGTTTATGTACAATGTTTTCAAAAAAAAAACAAAAGTCAAAATAAAATCACTCATCACCATCATGTTGTGTCCTAGATGGACCAGCCTTATCATCTTGACCTGCAGTGGGGAAGGGTCGTGGATGCCGTCCAGCCTGAAGAAGGAGCTCTCGTAGTGCCTCTGCCATCCAAACCTGCTGGTCCTCCAGCCGTGTCATCCTCGCAACAATGTCCTGAAAGGTTTTCTGCAAACCATGAACTAAATAACCTAAGTTCACATGCAACCTACAAAGGATCTATGTTTTCTTACTTTGAACATGTAACTAATTCCTAAAGGCCAAACAAAAATTAACTAAAATAAATAAATCAGAAAAACTAACCTTTGGTTTTAAATCTTGAAGCTAAGCAGCACAAATGTCCTGCCTCAAATGAGATCACACCCAGGGAGCAGGAGGTGGGGACAAAATTCTAGAGAGATTGAGAGGAATTAGCAACTGATTATGAGGTCCAGGGGTCCCTATTTATAGGCAACCAAATGACCCTTAGAGATAAACCTCGTTTGACTTTCAAACAGACATAAACCCTATCTCTAAGCCATTTTCCGGAAGTCCGATACATGCGCCGCGGCCCATACATGGCCGAGCCGTGCGTGTCACCCGAGCCGCGGCCCATACATGGCCGAGCCGCTCTGCGGCCCAATTCAACTATTGAATTGAACAAGTTTAGCCCCTGTCCTCCTGATTAATGTAATTAATGCCACATAAATTAATCCATTAATTTCCGATTAATTATATATCACATAATATAGTTTCTAATTAATATATAATCACTTTAATATATTAACAAACCATATATTTAATTGCTGTTGATTTATTAATCGCATAATCAACCTTTCTCTCTACCAAACTTTATACCAAACCTCCAACTATGAGGGCAACCCAAATGGACTTTGCTACTATTAATTAGGTAAATACAAATTATTAGTCATGACTTAGACAGCTAATCCAACAGTCTTCCACTTTGATAAGTCTATGACTATAATTGCCAATTTAATCTCTATTTAATCAGCAAACTGTAGCTTCCTATTAACTGCTGCCGAACTCTGGCCGAGTCAGTTCTGTCCATAGATAAGTGATCAGATGATCCTCCATGCAACAAGATATTTTTAGACATAAGACATGGATTGAGATCAATCTCTGTCTGACACACTATTTCCCGATTTCCGACTTTGCATATGACATAAGACTTCTAATTGAACATATCAATTCTGTCCGTAGATAAGTGATCAGATGATCCTCCATGCAACAAGATATTTTCAGACATGAGACATGGATTGAGATCAATCTCTGTCTGACACACTGTTTCCCGATTTCCGACTTTGCATATGACATAAGACTTCCAATTGAACATATCAATTCAGTCCTGGCTGGCCAGCACTTTAGTCAACTTCAAAATCATCGAGAGGCCTACAGATATCTGTTTCCCGTCAGGGTCAAGGGACGAATAAGCTTCGACTCATATGCTTATATCTTTTACCAGACAAATCACTCACAACAGCACGTTTTATAACATCGAGTTACCGATGCGTTTTCGTACTATTAATGAACAACCTGTGACATCCGCCTAAAATATATTCGGGTCAACCCAACCTTATTGGAAATTTAATAAACCCTACTCGAGATTTCTTGACGCTAATAGGATCAAAACCCTTACACTACGATATAAAGTGACGTTAATAGCAATATAGCATAGTATAACGTTATAACTATAATAAAATTAAATTATGATACCATATTAAAATCAAATCAAAGTATGATGCTCTAATTAAATTAAAAAAATCAAACTTGAATGCTATAATTAAACTTCAAATCAAAGTAGATTGTTATAATCAAATAATAACCTATTTTTTATAAAACTCTATTTTTATAAACACTACATTAAATTTTATAAAACTCTTAAGATGCTTGTATTAGTGGGGAATTATGAAGACCACCAAAAGTAAAAGTTTATTCCCATTGTCTCCCACTCACACCTCCCATCATCTTTCCTTTCATTTTTCTCCCAACACATTATTCTCATCACCATTCAAACCATTTCTATTCTTTCTATCCCTATCAATCTCGAAATTCCTCCTAGAAATCTTCATTTTTCAGCCAAGAACACTCCAATATACTCAAATCTCCATCCCTCTTGAAGCATTCATCAAGGTATGTTGTTAAAAGTCTCAAATTCATGAATGAAACAAATTAAATCCACCAAACTATCTAAAACTCATTTTATACATAAACCTGATTTTTCTCAGGATCCCATCAATAAAATAAGAAGTTCTGGAAATTTTAAGAAAATAACTTATTTTTATTGAATTACTATAATTATTGCAATAAAATAGGGAAATAATTCACATAAAATACTTTTTGCAGTCAATAAATTCTGGGAACATTTTGGGACAACCTATATATTGAGTAAAGTGAATTTATAAAGTTTCATGCATTTATATTACTGTTTGATGCTTATTTTGTATTTTATTTTGTTGTAGATAAATAAATAGTAAAATATAGTTATGTATGTTACAAAACGGATTTTATATTTTTCGCACCTTATTGACATTTTAAAGACTCCATGCAAAAATTTACAGATTTTTGTAAGAATGTTTGCTTATTTGTCTTGATTTAATGATTATTTAATGGTTTAAATTGATAATAAATAGCTACACATGTCCAAAAATTATAAAACCTTATCAGAATATCATATATAACATGTTAACCATAAATAAAAAGTTTAATGAATTTCCCTTAATATTTTACTATTATTTATGATTTTATTGCTTAATTAATAATGAAAAATATAAGAAATACTTCTCTTAGTCACAAATATCCAAAACATTTACAGTAGGCCCAATATATTGTTAGAAAACTATGCTTAAATGTCTAGAATTTTTAGGGATCATTAATTATTTTTCCCGAATTTTGTTGTTGTTTAATCATTAAAATACTAAATAAATACTAAAGCAGTTAAAAAAAATATGAAAATTTTACAGTAATTACTATTTTATGAAATAATAATGTTCTGATAATTTCAGAATGTTTCATTACTGTTTAGTATTTAAAACCATTTTCCTAAATATCTAAGCATGTAAAAATGCATTTTTAATGATTATTTCATATAAATAATTGTTTATAATATATAAAATCTGTAAATACTTATAATTTGACTAGTTATTATTTTAATAAAAGATTATTAAAACATTGCCTAAAATGAAAATATAAATTAATTAAGCAAAGTAATTAATTCAATTTAAAATTCATTTAACATATAAATACATTAATATTCAAAACAAAATTTGGATAATTGGTAATTCATCTAATATAAGAATATGTGTCTAATTATTTTTATTAATACTATATTCCCATTTATCGATTCCTAAGCCCAAAACTATTAATTATATTAGGTTCTACGACATTTTGACTCGAGCCGTCTATCGTACAAACACGCGCATTCCTTATTGGACTAATGTGAGTAATCTATCACATATTTTATAATTTTCAATACTTTTGGGGTGTATCATGTGGTTTTAATATGTTCCAACTTCATTTTATTATTTTTTCATCATTAAGACATTGTTGGGACATTTATACATGAATCATTATTTGTATAATTATTGTTTGTTTACGCTACATGTACTTGTAGTGCATTATCATTTTTAGTCTAATCTCCATGACTATGCCCGTATTCTTGAGGTACGTTATGGACAATAATAGCGCTATTGGGTTGACCACCCCGCCTTGGGATGCTAAGGTGATTGATTGCACGTGGTTGAGTGTGTATGATGATTAGATGCTCCATCCTATATATACATATATATGTATATATAGGGTGAGGACTTATTGTTGTTGTTATCATTTGTTAATCAATTTTTGATTTATAAACTGTTATCTCAATAACACTTGCTTGCCAACTTCAAAAGAAAACAAATTTCAAATTATTCAAACTCACAATTTTCTTTAATAAAACTAGATTACTCACCAACTCTCGTAGTTGACCTGTTTTTACCCATGATGCAGATTTGAAGAATGAAGTTGATGAAAAGTAGGGTGTACCTTAGAAACCCACAAGACTATTTAAATTTGATGTAATAAATGTTGTTGTATTTGGATTTGTATTTGTATGTTGTGGATTTTGTTTGCATACTTAGTACTTAATTGAATCTAATCATATCATAACATAGTTGTCATGAGACTTTGAACAATATACCATGCCTTGATCGATTCCGCCAAGGATCGGGGTGTGACACAACCGCCTCGTAAATTATAACTCATATCTCTCCACTTCAAGATCATAAGATATTATCGTCTCAACATTGCTCGTGATGTAATCCATGACGCAATCTATTGAGCGTGGGTTTATCCAATACTCAAATCTCCATTTCCAAGTACTCATGAACGTTGCAGCAATCTTATTGCTATGTCTAACTCCTTAGACAATCTACAAACCAATTCATGACAGTCTTCCTTCATACTTACTCCCTAAAAGTATGAGCGACTGTGGATATTTGAATAATCCAATTATTCAGGAAGTAAAACATGCGAAAGCGAAACATAAAATCTGACTGGCAGCTACTCCTGCTTATTACCAAGTCTCCACGAGGTAATCACCAAGTCGGATTTATCATAACTATTATCGGTTTCTTATTCTCTTTTTAAACTTTCAATTCAAGCCTTTTATATCTATGTCTATTTTAACTTAATGACCTTTTCACTCTTTCTATGTATCCAAGTGTCTAACACTTATACACTTTATTGCAGATAATCCAATCGGATACTCTTCCAATAATATCTCAATTTGTCATTTTGTCTTTCTCTCTCACAACTCCATTCCGGTGATGTGTACCGTGACTGCCCACGGTTCTCAGGTCTTTAGTCTTCATGACTACACCCTAAGACTATTTCGAGGCATCATGATGTGCCGGTGAACCACACGTGCTCCATCAGAAACCAACAAAACTCTTTAACCATGAAGTCCTACAGCACCACGTCCTGGTGTAAACAATTACTGATTTGAAACTCCTTTCAAAGCATTCACCCTAATCATTACCCAATGATTTCTCACGCGTGCTTAAAATCCATTTAGTATTCGCAGCCAGGTCATATCCTGTATCCAACTTACTATGCTCTAAGCATAAAGTCATCAGGATATGTTCATAACACTTCTGATCGGTCCACTAACTCGTGGAACCTGATGTAATCTCATCCCAAAACCCTTTCGGAATCCAAAGATTACTAATAATCCTTGTGTCATGACTTCCGGAAACCATTTCCTTTCGAAGACTCTTTCTTATGTATCTTGAACCTCATCAAGACCATATTCTCAATGGCTAAGTCTATACTGTCAATTTCATCTATCCGATAGATGTCTGTGAACTATGTGAGTATGTTGCACCTTCTTTATTTCTTTCATGCCAAGTTATCACGCTTTGCAATGATAGGAAACTCTTTTCCTAGGTTTATGCATCTTGAATCTTATCAACATCATATTGGCAGAATTTCAATCTATCTAATATATGTTCACGACTACCTAAGTATGTTGTATCTCTTAAAGTCTTTCATAGCGAACCGTTTCTTAACACCAAGTCATTACACTTTGTAATGATAAGAGACATTTTCTAGAACCAGTATGTATATTGAATAATGTTTTTGTGTTTTTATGTGACCATCACTGAAATAAGTCGAAATGTTTTCTAACAAATATTATCAGTTTATTTCAGGTTGCGTGAATTCGAGATCAAAAACAAGAATGAATCAAGACCCAAGAAACCTTGAGAAAACAACCAAACCTGAGGAAGTGATGCTATGAACCAAAGAGCAAAATGCAAAAATGTCACCCAGCTACAGAAGCCATGGTCGCGACGTGAAGAAAAACAAAACATAGGAGTCCAGATTGCTACAGCAGTCGCGACGCGACGGAAGGCCCGGTCGCGACGCGAAGCCCCAAACGCAACAATACCAACTTTTCAATCGCGAGACTACCAACACAACGCACTAACCAGTGGCCAACCAAAAGTAACACGATGACGCTTCTTCGCGATGCGACGGACCCCATGGTCGCGACGCGATCCCTGTATTTCAGCAACTATAAATAAGAAGCTCACCTCTTGCCATTCTTGTGCAAAAAAAACCTTACACCACACCATACCCATTCAAGCACCAATACATCAAGATTACCCCACGTCCAAAGAGCAAAAAACCTGCCAAAACTCTCTAGAAAACTCTTTTCAACCAAAGAAAATCCACGTCCAAACAAACACCAAACAAAACCGCTACACCCATACTCTACCCGACACCAAACAAAACCTCTACCCAACACCATACAAAACCTCTACCCGAAACCAAACAAAACCTTTACCCTACACAAAAACAAAACCTCTACCCGACACCAAACTTCAAACCTCTAAACAACCTCAACCCGTGTTAGGTGAATGTGAACATTTTGAAGTTGTTTTTTCAAAGGTTGGTGAAACAATTTTCAAAGGTTGGTGAATGTGTTGAAACACAACTCTACATTCACATTACCTTCTCATATGTATAAATAGCCTTCATATGTTCAAGGAAAAAATGCACCACAACTCAATACATATAAGAATTGAGTGTACCTCTTGTAATCTCATTGTTAAATAAAATTTAGTTGTAGCCCGTGGACGTAGGATTTGCACCGAATCCGAACCACGTAAAAATCCTTGTGTTCTTCTTGCTTTATTTTCGTGAGTTTGTGTGTGTGATAGTGTTTCCGCTGCGTGTACCCTGTCTGATTCCTAACAACTGGTATCAGAGCTTCGGGTTTCGGAGGAGGTCTCGGTTTTAGAAATTAGAGTATGCTCTGTGGTTGCAGTTTTGTCTGATCTTCCACATCAGAAACTAATTTCTATTAATCGTATTAAAGGTATCTCGGTACTTTGAAGGGTACTGTTCTGTCACACACGAGTACACTGAACGAACCGGTCAGGTCCGTGCCATTGTTGTGTCTGTTTCGTTGTCTCAATTTGTTTCTTGTTTGTCGTAATGGCTGAAGACAAGGTTGTAATCGAGAAGTTCAACGGTTCTGACTTTAGCTGGTGGAAAATGCAATTAGAAGCATTGCTATGTCAGAAAGATTTGGAGATGGTACTTGGAGACAAACCGGAGAAAATGGAAAAAGCTGCTGAAGATGCGTGGAACTCAAAGGACAAGAAAGCTAAGGCGGTTATTACGTTGTCGTTGGAAAGGAGCGTTGCTTTCAACATCATGAAGGAAACTGTAATACCTTAATTTTAAATTATGGTATAATTATCTTAAATATATATTTATACGAGATTAGATGATTTAAAAACGTGAGTTAAAACGAAAACATGAAATTGACCCTTAAAGGTCGTGTTGGCCAACCCGGGTCGTGTAAGTGCCTTAGAATATCAACGAAGTGGAAATAAACAAAACCAAACCAAACCTGGGGCGGGTTTTAAAACCCGGGTCGAGTTAGGCTGAAACCCGGATCGAGTTTTTAGGGCCGGGTCGGGTTCCGTCAGGAAAAAGAAAAGGGTTTAGCGTAAACCCGGGTCGGGCTGTCAAACCAGGGTCGGGCTGCGGGGCTGAGCCCGAGTCGGGCTGTCGGACACGGGTCGGGTTTCGTGCCGACCCCACCCCTTTTATATCGCGATTTCACGCATTTGTTGGGTTATTTCCGAGCCAAAACTTCTCTCTAACCCTAGATACATTCCTCTTTCGTTCTTGGATCAAATTGGAAGGCCAAATCGAGTTGGATTAACATGATTTTCGATATTTAGCTTATTGAAGGTAAGGTATTCACTTTCATCCTTTTTGAAAGATTGATTTTGGTCATTTGAGTTGGGTTTCGAGTTGTGGTAGAGAACCACCTAAGAATGGTTGGAATTTGAACATATACACTTGGTTAGATGTGTTGAATGATTCTAAGTTCTTGATTTCAAGGTTAATGAGTTTGATTTCTAAGGTTTCAAACCCTAGATACTCAAATCCGAGAATATACTTTGAATTAGCTATATATATTGATAGTAGATTGTTACTATAAGCATTATGGAGTCATTAATGTGATTGTTGTGAAGTTTTAACGGTTGGTTTGTTCAAACACCGCAAGTATTGGAATTCTTGAAATCATAGCATATGATGTTCATAGTTTGTAATCCTTATTAGCTATGGTTCTTGATCTAATGAGTTAGATGTGGTTAAATTGTTTGAGAATGTTGAAGTTTGATATGTAATGTCGTTTTGAGCAGATACACACAGGAGGGAAAGAGATACACGAGGCACGGGTGGACCACAGACTGAACAAACATCAGGTGAGTAGTTATAATTCTTTATAACTGATTTGATTATAACTAAGTTAAGACTATTGCACGTCTTAAATGGTTGAGATAAACAATTTACATGAGTTAAACAGGGTTGAGAATCCCTTGTTTGATATGGTACTTGATATGATTGAGTATGCTAAATGACTGAGATAGTCATTTAACTTGAAATTTGTAATTTGATTGTGGAGATCTTGGTAATTGTTAAAATGATTTCTGAAATTGACAATTTTACTCACTGAGCTAATTTAGCTCATAAAAATAGTTGTATGTTGTATTATAGGTGACAGGGGTAAGAAGATTACTGAGGGATGATTGCATGGATTTGGGACATGACTTTTGACTGTTGTAAATCAGAATACACTTTTGTATAGGTTTGTAAACGGTCTTTTGTAAACTAGTTTTTGGGACATGTTGTTTAAAAGTACTTGTTCTTTGATTTCTACTTGTACTTTTGTTGCTTAATCTTGATTATACCATGATCACTGTGTTTATTTTGAGTGATTATGATGTAATCCAGAGATAAGAAACTGGGTGTTACAAGTTGGTATCAGAGTAAGGGTTTGAGTGAATTAGACTTTAAAGAGTAAACTCTAAACTCAAACTATTAAAGAGAAGTCCCGTTTTGTCCTTATGCAATCATTCTTTAAAACACACATTATGAGTATGTGTGTTATTCCGAGAATTTTGATGAGATACGAGATACAAAAAGAGTATTGAGATAAACGAGGTTATAACGAGTTAAATTTCTTTTCAGCCTCATTATGAGTTCTGGAAAGGAGAAAGAGGGAGGTGATCACCGAGATGAGCATTCGGGATCACAAGATCAAAGACTGGGGCGCCAGTCTGAAGGCGAGAGACCGCCTGAGTTAACAACATCACTACAAGAGTTGATTGCTGCAGAGGTAGCAAAAGCAGTTAAAAGTTTATTGCCTACTTTAGTGAGACCTCAGACGGAGGTGACGGATAGAGATGATCGAGACAGACCTCCTATCACACCTGTGGTTGGGAGGGGGCAGAGAGAGCCGGTTACTATACATACTGAAGTTGGAGGATCGGGTGAACCAAAAGGTTGTAGTTATGAGACGTTCCGCAAGTGTAAACCGAATGATTTCTTTGGTACTGATGATCCTATTATTGCACGAAATTGGCTGACACATATCGAGAAAGTCTTCCGTACGAGCAAGTGTGCGGAAAAAGATAAAGTTGAGTTTGCTACAAACTGTCTGCACAAAGATGCTCAATTCTGGTGGGAGAATATAAACCTTGATATAGAGAAAGGATTGGAACCAGAACCAACTTGGGAGGAGTTCAAAATGAAGTTTATGAAGGAGTATTGTTCAAATACTGCAATGAAAAGTTTAGAAGAAGATTTTCTGAGATTACAGCAGGGAACGCGGTCAGTACAAGAGTATACGACAGAGTTCAATGAAAAAGCTAGATTTGCTGCTCATCAGGTAGATACTGAAGAAAGGAAGATTGATAGGTATCTGTGGGGATTGAGGACCCAGATACGAGAATTCTTACAGAGTTCTAGCTTTACAAATTATCAGCAGATTGTCGAGGCAGCCAAATCTCGAGAAAAAGAACTGCGGAGGCAAGATAGTGAAAGGAAGGGGGACCAAGGAAGTGGAGGCCAGAAGAGGAAATGGGAAGGAAGACCTGAGGGTAGTTCTCAAAAGCAGCCAGTTCCGAGTTATCAATATCGAGGTGATCCAAGAAAAACTGAGAACAAGTGGTGTGATAAATGTCGTCGAAAACATGCTGGAAGTTGTGATACGAGCACCCCGTCTCTTATGTGTAATCAATGTGGGAAGACAGGGCATATGGCTCGAGATTGTTTGGAGAAAAATCGTGTGTGTTTCGCCCGGATTGCCCAAAGCCGAGAACTGATTCACGTCGTGAGACTCCGAGAGCGGGACGAGGTGATAATCGGGGAGATAGACGAGATAGAGGCGGTGGAAATGTTAGAACTCGAGCTTTTCAGATGACCGTGGAAGAGGCTAGAGAGCGACCAGATGTGATTACAGGTATTTTTAGCCTGAATTCTCTTCGAGCTCGTATGGTGTTTGATTCTGGTGCATCAATTTCTTTCATATCTGTACCTTTCGCGTCTCGAATTAATGTACCGGTGTCTAAAATGAGTGAGAGCTTAATAGTTGATATTGCTGACGGGAGAGATGTTATAGTAAATACTGAGTATATAAATTGTCGGCTTGAAATCAATGGGATTTCTTTCCTTATTGATTTGAAGCCGATGAGTACTTGTGCATTTGATGTGATAGTTGGAATGGACTGGTTAGATAATAATAGGGCAAATATGGATTGTCACGGAAAGATTATTTCTGTGAGAACTCAAAGCGGATCTCAGACGTTAATACGAGGCGAACGTCGCTTTCAACATATTCCGGTTGTATCTTTCGCGAGAGCGCGAAGGTATACCGAAAGAGGTGCTCTTTTGTTTATGGCACATGTTGCCCCAATTAAAACCGAACATTCCACTGTGAAGGATGTTGAGATAGTAAGAGATTTTGCTGATGTTTTTCCTGATGATCTTCCGGGCTTACCGCCAAATCGTCAATTGGAGTTTGTTATCGAATTAGTTCCTGGAGCGAAACCGATAGCTCGAGCACCCTATCGATTGGCGCCATCTGAGATGGAGGAGTTAAAGAAACAACTACAAGAACTTTTAGATCGCGGTTTTATTCGTCCGAGTTCGTCTCCGTGGGGTGCGCCGATACTGTTTGTTCGAAAGAAGGATGGTTCTATGCGTATGTGCATAGACTATCGCGAGTTAAACAAGATTACTGTGAAGAATCGTTATCCCTTACCGAGAATAGACGATTTGTTCGATCAATTGGAGGGAGCGGTATATTTTTCAAAAATTGATTTGAGATCGGGATATCATCAGCTAAGAGTAAGAGAATCTGACGTCCCGAAGACAGCATTTCGCACCCGGTACGGTCATTATGAGTTTTTAGTAATGCCGTTCGGTTTGACGAATGCCCCAGCGGCTTTTATGGATCTGATGAATCGAGCTTGTCATCCATTTTTAGACAAGTTCGTAATAGTGTTTATTGACGATATTTTGATTTATTCCAAGAGTTGGGAGGAGCACAAACAACATTTACAGTTGATTTTAAATCTTCTTCGTAAAGAAAAATTGAATGCAAAATTTTCGAAGTGCGAGTTTTGGATGCAAGAAATCCAGTTTCTTGGTCATGTGATAAATAGAGAAGGAGTTAAAGTGGACCCTGCTAAGATAGAAGCAGTGATGAGTTGGGCACCACCCAAAAATCCGACTGAGGTTCGGAGCTTTTTGGGATTAGCTGGCTATTACCGACGATTTATTGAGAAATTTTCGAGTATTGCCTTGCCCTTAACAAAGCTGACCAGAAAGACAGAGAAGTTTATCTGGGCTGAAGCACAACAAGAAGCTTTTGAAAAACTGAGACAGGCGTTATGCGAAGCTCCGATGTTAGCTTTACCTCAAGGTGTGGAAGACTTTGTCCTTTTTATCGATGCTTCACTGATCGGTCTTGGATGTGTATTAATGCAAAGGGGACGAGTAATTGCGTATTCGTCTCGACAGCTGAAGCCTCATGAGCAAACTTATCCAGTACACGATTTGGAGTTAGCCGCCATTGTTTTTGCACTAAAAATCTGGCGACATTACCTTTATGGTGTGAAGTTTCAGATATATTCAGATCATAAGAGTTTAAAATATCTATTTGATCAAAAAGAGCTGAATATGAGACAACGAAGATGGATGGATCTTTTGAAAGATTATGAGTGTGAAATACTTTACCATCCTGGTAAAGCAAATGCAGTGGCAGATGCGTTAAGCCGAAAAGAACCACCTATTCGAGTTGTTTCAGCTCGGATGGGAGTGGTGAGTAAATTGCCAGAAATGATTCAACGTGCCCAGAGGGAAGCCAATGACATGAAGAGTGAGAGAATGGTTGGCTATGTAGATAAACTAGTTGAAAATGCACAAGGAGTGAAGACTTTTCAAGGACGAGTGTGGGTTCCAAAATACGGAGAAACGAGACTGCTGTTACTTGAAGATGCACATTGTACACGGTATTCAATCCATCCAGGTAGTACAAAGATGTATAGAAGTTTAAAACCGTTTTACTGGTGGCCAGGAATGAAACGTGATGTTGGGAGATATGTGGAGAAGTGTCTGACTTGTTTACAAGTCAAGGCAAATCATCAGAGACCATACGGGTTAGTTCAACCACTACCTGTACCGAAGAAAAAGTGGGATGAGATTTCTATGGACTTTATCACCAAATTACCCCGAACTCCACGAGGGTTCGATTCAATATGGGTAATAGTTGATAGATTGACTAAATCAGCGCAGTTTATTCCTATACGAGAAGATTACCAAGCGTCCAAATTAGCAGAGATCTATGTTAGAGAGGTGATGAAACGACACGGAGTACCTACCTCTATAGTCTCTGATCGTGACAGTCGTTTTACTTCTCATTTTTGTCAAAGTTTTCAAAAACATTTGGGAACTAAAACCTTAATGAGTACGGCTTATCATCCGCAGACTGATGGTCAAACCGAGAGAACTATTCAGACATTAGAAGATATGCTTAGAGCTTCGGTGATTGATTTTGGAGGTAGTTGGGACGATCATCTACCTCTAGCCGAATTTACATATAACAACACCTATCATTCCAGCATACAGATGGCACCTTTTGAAGCTTTATATGGTGCACCGTGTCGAACACCAACTTGCTGGATAGAGATGGGAGAAAAACCATTGGCGGGACCAGAAATTTTAGCTGAAACTGAAGAAAAGATACAAAGCATTCGTGAGCATATGCGAGTAGCTCAAAACCGCCAAAAACAATATGTAGACAAGAGAAGAAAGCCATTAGAGTTCCAAGTTGGAGACATGGTGATGTTAAAAGTGTCCCCGTGGAAAGGAGTAATTCGTTTTGGTAAAAGAGGGAAGTTGAGCCCGAGATTTATCGGACCCTTTCAAATCTTGGAAAGGATTGGAGCAGTTGCATACAAACTTGAACTTCCTGATGAGTTACGAGGTATTCACAATGTGTTCCACGTGTCACACCTTAGAAAAACACTACATGATAAAGCTATACAAATACCTTTGACCGGAGTTCAGTTAGACGAGAAATTGAGATATCAAGAGATGCCGGAAAGAATTTTAGACAAAAAGATCAAAAAGTTGCGAAATAAAGAAATTGGCGTAGTCAAGGTACAATGGCGACATCATAGAGGAACAGATGTCACTTGGGAAGCCGAAGAAGAGATGCGGTCAAAGTATCCCTTTCTGTTTTAAGAGATTCCGAGGACGGAATCTTCTGAAGGGGGTAAGAATTTGTAATACCTTAATTTTAAATTATGGTATAATTATGTTAAATATATATTTATACGAGATTAGATGATTTAAAAACGTGAGTTAAAACGAAAAGATGAAATTGACCCTTAAAGGTCGTGTTGGCCAACCCGGGTCGTGTAAGTGCCTTAGAATATCAACGAAGTGGAAATAAACCAAACCAAACCAAACCCGGGGCGGGTTTTGAAACCCGGGTCGAGTTAGGCTGAAACCCGGATCGAGTTTTTAGGGCCGGGTCGGGTTCCGTCAGGAAAAAAAAAGGGTTTAGCGTAAACCCGGGTCGGGCTGTCAAACCAGGGTCGGGCTGCGGGGCTGAGCCCGGGTCGGGCTGTCGGACACGGGTCGGGTTTCGTGCCGACCCCACCCCTTTTATATCGCGATTTCACGCATTTGTTGGGTTATTTCCGAGCCAAAACTTCTCTCTAACCACCCTAGATACATTCCTCTTTCGTTCTTGGATCAAATTGGAAGGCCAAATCGAGTTGGATTAACATGATTTTCGATATTTAGCTTATTGAAGGTAAGGTATTCACTTTCATCCTTTTTGAAAGATTGATTTTGGTCATTGAAGGTAAGGTATTCACTTTCATCCTTTTTGAAAGTATGCTAAATGACTGAGATAGTCATTTAACTTGAAATTTGTAATTTGATTGTGGAGATCTTGGTAATTGTTAAAATGATTTCTGAAATTGACAATTTTACTCACTGAGCTAATTTAGCTCATAAAAATAGTTGTATGTTGTATTATAGGTGACAGGGGTAAGAAGATTGCTGAGGGATGATTGCATGGATTTGGGACATGACTTTTGACTGTTGTAAATCAGAATACACTTTTGTATAGTTTTGTAAACGGTCTTTTGTAAACTAGTTTTTGGGACATGTTGTTTAAAAGTACTTGTTCTTTGATTTCTACTTGTACTTTTGTTGCTTAATCTTGATTATACCATGATCACTGTGTTTATTTTGAGTGATTATGATGTAATCCAGAGATAAGAAACTAGGTGTTACAGAAACCACGGCGCGTGGTATGATGGATGCTCTGACGAACATGTATGAGAAACCGTCGGCGGCTAACAAGGTGTTCTTGATGAGGGAGTTGTTCACGACAAGGATGAATGAAGACAGCTCAGTTACGGTTCACATTAACAATCTAAATTCAATTATGTCCAGATTATCATCTGTAGGAATTAAATTTGATAATGAGACTCAAGCTTCACTACTACTAGCTTCACTACCTGATAGCTGGTCAGGAACAGTTACTGCTGTTACGAGTTCCGTGGGGACCAGTGGTATGACGTTTGAAGGGGTTCGAGATTTGGTTCTAGGCGAGGATACCAGACGCAAGAATCAAGGTGGCTCGTCTTCTTCCGAGTTATTAAATATCGGAAGAGGTAGAGGGAATAGCAGAAATAGTGGGAGCAGTGGGAGTCGGGGAAGAAGTTCATCTAGAACATGGAACAATGTGAAGTGCTGGAACTGCCAGGAGGTGGGACATGTTAAGAGTCAATATCCAAAGAAAGAATTGAACATTACTGGTGCTGAGGGTGTGTCTGAGGATGATGCACTGATACTAAGTATGGAAAGTTCTGTAGACTCTTGGGTCATGGATTCAGGGGCTTCGTTTCACGCCATGGACAACGGAAAAACGATGGTGAATCTAAAAGAAGGAGATTTTGGGAAGGTACGGTTAGCAAATGACGAGATGCTTCAAGTAACGGGCATGGGAGATATTGATCTGGTTACTTCATTGGGAACTACATGGAACCTGAAGAATGTCAGGGTGATTCCGGAGCTGAAGAAGAAATTGATTTCTGTTGGACAGCTGGATAAACAAGGACTGGAAGTAAGGTTTGGCGGTGGTAAATGGAGGGTGGTCAATGGAAATTCGGTGATTGCTCAAGGTATGAAGCGTGGGTCATTATATATGGTTGAGGTACCTGCTGAGGGAAGTATGACCGTCCCTGTTAAGCATGACAAAATCTGGTTCGCTAAATCTAGTGCTAAGAGAGTTCATTTTGCAAACATGAATTCTGGAGCCAAGGGGATGTTAGCTGAACGAGTCAGAAAGTCTAAACCATTCAGGGGATTTTGTGACAGTGGGAGCACGGGGTGTGTTCCGGGTACAGTTACAAAGAGCTGTTGGGTTTTGAAGACTATGACTGAAAAATTCTCTCCTGTTGGAAGTTTGCAAAGTTTGGAGAGTGTTAGTGGTCCTCGGTGTATCTCTGGATCCGGTGGAGTGTCCAAGCCGGTTGAGACAGGGGATGAGTCGGTGGCGGTATTGACCACGACTGAGTTGGAGCTTGTAGGAGCTTCAACTGGCCCTTCTAGTACTTGATGATGAGGGGCGGCTACAACTAAAGGAATTTTGACCGGGTCTTAGCTTGTTCTTTTGAACTGGAAGCTTGGAAGACTTGTTATGTTAGGAGATTAATGAGAGATGTTCAAAATCTTCAAGTGGGAGATTGTTAGGTGAATGTGAACATTTTGAAGTTGTTTTTTCAAAGGTTGGTGAAACAATTTTCAAAGGTTGGTGAATGTGTTGAAACACAACTCTACATTCACATTACCTTCTCATATGTATAAATAGCCTTCATATGTTCAAGGAAAAAATGCACCACAACTCAATACATATAAGAATTGAGTGTATCTCTTGTAATCTCATTGTTAAATAAAATTTAGTTGTAGCCCGTGGACGTAGGATTTGCACCGAATCCGAACCACGTAAAAATCCTTGTGTTCTTCTTGCTTTATTTTCGTGAGTTTGTGTGTGTGATAGTGTTTCCGCTGCGTGTACCCTGTCTGAGTCCTAACAACCCGAATACCAAACTACAAAACCTACACACCCTCTACCAAATACATACACCACGAAAACTAAACCACAAAAACCCCGTGCATCTCAATTAAACCGACACCAAAAACTCATTTCACCAAACTCCAAAAACTACCAAACCTCATCCTACCGTAAAGAACAAGAATCGACGCTTCAAAGAAAACACCATCTTCCTTAGCTATCAATAAGTTCTTTTGAAATTATCTGTGTCGTTATTGATTTATTTAAACTGTTATAAATCAACTGTACCAAATATCCAATACATCCGAATTGAACCTTGACAACGAAAACATATGTGGACTGTATTTAACCGAGACATCTAACTTCTAACTTCTAACCTTTTTATTTATTGTAAAAACACTTTATCGTTGATAATGGCGTTTATTACATCTAACCTCTAACTTCTAACATTTACTTTATTTACCGCTTTCTGTCTATTTAAATACTGTCTAGTTTAGATTTACTGCTTTATTTTACTTATTTATAGCTCTCAGTAATTTAATTTTAGTTTATATTTATTCCGCAACTCTTACTTATTCCGCATATTATAGATAAAATACATATCTGTCACACAGTAATCGGCTTAAAAACCTTATTCGTGGAGATCAGTTATCGTATTATCAACAATTGGTATCAGAGCTCGTGTGATTTAGTCTGAAATTTTTGTCGAAAACTTTATTTGTGTAGCGTTTTTATAACCAACCAATAAGTTTTCCTTAAAAATTTCATTTTAATATCACTTGTTCAAAATCCTTTCAAAAAAAAAATTAAAAATAAAAAAAAATTTAAATCTTAAAATTTTCAAAAAAAAAAAAAAAAAACAACCCAAAAATGTCTTCCACAACCTACTCAAGAGCTCCATATGTCATCGATCAGGTATGGTCTATGATCTCAGAAATCGGTCTTTCAAAAACACCATTTGAGTCCCACATGACTAAGATTGAGAACAGTTTGAAAGTTGATCTCAAACTATATCATGACACAATAGTCAAATCTGATATCTGCAAATCTGAATTACAAACCTTGCAACTCAGATTTGGAGAATCAACAAGGACTAGAGACAAACTTGAAAGAGACGTCGAACGAAAATCAGAAGAATATAATCACGTCTTAGATCAATTAAATGAAGCTCTAAAACAAAAAAAGGACTTAGAAATAAAAAATCAATCTGTTTTTCCATCTAAAATAAAAGATACCTTAGGAATAGAAGTCCTTCAGTTAAAACTAAAAATTCAAGATTTAACTGACACAAACACTAGTTTGATTTTGAAATTAGATGATTCTTCTAAACAAATCAAACTTCTTGAATCCGAAAATCAAAGATTTCAAGGAAAACTGGATTCTATCAATATTGCTAGAAAATTGAGTGACGATATTTTCACTAAAGCAAACAACTTAGGAACTGGCAAAATTGATACGAATTATAAACCAGGAATTGGAAGGGAATCATTTGAAAATGAAAAGACTGAAAAGAAAAATGGGAAAATTTGTGAAAACTCTAAATCGCCTCTACCAGATTTTTCCATATCTGCCAATGAGGACGATTCAGATGATGAAACAGTTATCAACTGCAACCCAGATGATACTTTTTTCAACAAGTCATTCAAAAGAGTTGTAAAATCTGAATCAGACTCTGCTAGTTCAGTAACTCGTCAATTGAGATCTACTAAACTAACAAGGAATGATGGCACAATCAAACTTGAAAATTTCTTAAATGGAGAAAATTTTGTTCATCAGAATGGTAGTACTTCTGCTCCAACTGTCTTTCCCTCTTTAAACTCAACCTTTATTGGAAAGAACAGTCTGGGACAAAAATATTCAAAGAAACAGCAGACAAATAAACAACCCATTCAAGTTGTCCTTAAACCAAAGCAACAAAGCAAGCCCAAAGTTTTCAAAGAAACCCAAAAGAAACCTTTGAAACCAGTCTCTGTGCCACAAAAACAAACTTTTAATCCAAAACAAAAACCTTTTCAAAAACCAATTCAAAGTTGCTTTCAAGAGATAAACTTCAATCTCTCAAAGAACTTTCAGAAACCATCATTTCACCAAATTCCATTCCATCATCATAATGTTTTTCAAAATCATCCAAATCTCAGATACAAAGAAAGGTTATCAAACGGATCTTCACATATAGGATACCTTTCACAAAATCAAAGACCATTTCAACTGACAGGTTTTCAAAAACAAATCTTAAATTGGGAAAATTTGATAAGTCAAATCAAGCCTCAACCACTTCGTCCAATTAACTGAAACCATAATGATTTCAAATCACCGAAAACCATTAACAAATCAGGACCCACCATGGTTTGGGTACCTAAACTTTCTGTCTAATTGCAGGTACTTTGTGCTGGAGAGCCCAAGGATGATACATGGTATATCGATAGTGGCCGTTCCAAGCATATGACAACAAACCATAGCCTTCTACAAGACTTCAAACCCACACTACCTCCGATGCAAAAACTTCACAATCAAACCAAAATGATGCGGATCCAGTCAAGGGGGAACCACCAACACTAAATCCCTCTTTAAACAAACCCAATCTACCTATCCAAAATGATCCCAGTGCATCATTTATGGGGGAACTCTCGTTACCCCATTCTCACCCCCAAACCAAAATTTTCAAAAAAAAAAAAAAAAAAAAAAAAAAAAAACCCTTTTCATTCAAAGTTTATTTTCTACCAAAATTTACCAAAAACATTCAAATAACCAAATTTTTCAAAAACATCCACATAATCAAAAATCACAAAAAAATTGAATAAAGTTTTATCCTTTTAAAAGTTTTTATAAAACCATGTGATTAACATCTTCTTGACTAAATTTTCAGATACTTATGCTCGATGAATGTTCTCAGTCATATTGATTCTTAAATTAAAGTGAAGGTTCAAATCTCAAAATTTTTGTTATGTACATTCTCCTATTCCCTTTGAATTTATTTCAATTATAACGATTTTATCTATTAAGGGACATAAGATCAGGAGATTCAGATGAAAACCAAACCCATGTGAGAATTTGTGCCTCGTCTTCAACTGCTAAGTGAAATTCATTTCTGTGAGCAAAGGTGTTTTCATTATGACTTATAGGATTTATACTCTTATACCGTGATGCTAGTCTCATTTTTTGCTTAGATATCAAAATGATCAGGGACGATACAATCATTTTCTTATATATTAGACAAACTGTCTTTTATATCACCTATCCCTATCATCAATCAAGCCACATCAACAAAAGATTTATCATCTTGCATAGCAAATCTGACAATTCAAGAAACGACAAGTCATCTCCAACAAATGCTGTCAACATATCACAATTGGTAACCACATCAGATATCTTTTATACAATGTGTATTCACACAAATCAAGAAAAGATAAAGACAAAGGTGAACACCTCACCAATGAAAAAGAAGATTTACAACAACAATCCATCAAGACAGACATCTCTCAAAATATTCCAAACAACGAATTCTCAAATGCTTTATCATATATAGCTGTCAAAACCGAAGATTTACCGGGATATTGTAGCCTTCATAATTGAATATTCTTAGTTGCAAACTGCACTATGAATATTTTTAAACCCCTCTACATGTATTTCCCAACGGAGAGAGAGTGAACATCAATGGCATGAATGAAGAAACCCTCAGAGTAATGCCGAAACCAGTCTTATGTGATTGATTATCTAATATGAAGACCAAGTGACTAAAGTATATAGGTATAAATCCACATTAAGCATAAGTCAACACCTTCAAACTGAGAGATATCACTCATCTTTAGTGATTATACACCAGTTCTGCACCCAGAACAAACAAACACCTCAGTCAAGTGTGAGCTATACCTATGAGCGTTCATCTGAATTGACCTATTAAAGATCACTTGTCGTCTTTATAAGTGCTATAAAATCTTAAGGAATATTATGAAAATGCATATACAAAAACCTTTTGATAATCAAACTCGAGACTTTGATTCAGAAACAAATATTCTTGACAAATATTTTTTCAAAACATAAGTAAAATCTAGTCACCCTTTTTCAAAACTAGTGATATGGTTTTATAAATTTCTTATCCAAATTTCAAGAATTTCAAATCAAACATTTTTCTCCTCATTTCATTAATGATCACATAGGGGGAAATTGTTGAATAATGTTTTTGTGTTTTTATGTGACCATCACTGAAATAAGTCGAAATGTTTTCTAACAAATATTATCAGTTTATTTCAGGTTGCGTGAATTCGAGATAAAAAACAAGAATGAATCAAGACCCAAGAAACCTTGAGAAAACAACCAAACCTGAGGAAGTGATGCTATGAACCAAAGAGCAAAATGCAAAAATATCACCCAGCTACAGCAATCACGACGCGACAGAAGCCATGGTCGCGACGTGAAGAAAAACAAAACACAGGAGTCCAGATTGCTACAGCAGTCGCGACGCGACAGAAGGCCTGGTCGCGACGCGAAGCCCCAAACGCAACAATACCAACTTTTCAATCGCGAGACTACCAACACAACGCACTAACCAGTGGCCGACCAAAAGCAACACGATGACGCTTCTTCGTGACGCGACGGACCCCATGGTCGCGACGCGATCCCTGTATTTCAGCAACTATAAATAAGAAGCTCACCTCTTGCCATTCTTGTGCAAAAAAAAACCTTACACCACACCATACCCATTCAAGCACCAATACATCAAGATTACCCCACGTCCAAAGAGCAAAAAACCTGCCAAAACTCTCTAGAAAACTCTTTTCAACCAAAGAAAATCCACGTCCAAACAAACACCAAACAAAACCGCTACACCCATACTCTACCCGACACCAAACAAAACCTCTACCCAACACCATACAAAACCTCTACCCAAAACCAAACAAAACCTTTACCTTACACAAAAACAAAACCTCTACCCGACACCAAACTTCAAACCTCTAAACAACCTCAACCCGAATACCAAACTACAAAACCTACACACCCTCTACCAAATACATACACCACGAAAACTAAACCACAAAAACCCCGTGCATCTCAATTAAACCGACACCAAAAACTCATTTCACCAAACTCCAAAAACTACAAAACCTCATCCTACCGTAAAGAACAAGAATCGACGCTTCAAAGAAAACAACATCTTCCTCAGCTATCGATAAGTTCTTTTGAAATTATCTGTGTCGTTATTGATTTATTTAAACTGTTATAAATCAACTGTACCAAATATCCAATACATCCGAATTGAACCTTGACAACGAAAACATATGTGGACTGTATTTAACCGAGACATCTAACTTCTAACTTCTAACCTTTTTATTTATTGTAAAAACACTTTATCGTTGATAATGGCGTTTATTACATCTAACCTCTAACTTCTAACATTTACTTTATTTACCGCTTTCTGTCTATTTAAATACTGTCTAGTTTAGCTTTACTGCTTTATTTTACTTATTTATAGCTCTCAGTAACTTAATTTTAGTTTATATTTATTCCGCAACTCTTACTTATTCCGCATATTATAGATAAAATACATATCTGTCACACAGTAATCGGCTTAAAAACGTTATTCGTGGAGATCAGTTATCGTATTATCAACAATGTAACCCACATACATGTGATAGCAGATAACAACGATACTCCCACTAGCTTTGATACGGTTATATCACTTTTTCGGACTATTCACAAAATCCAGAACTTTTGGCACATTTTGCAAAACCGAAATCTAAACCTTTCCGACATATTAAAGAAAATTTTCCAGGCTATTCACAAAATCCAAACCTTTTGGCCTATTTTGAGAATCCAAATATCCTTTCTTGCGAGATGCCCATGGGACGAATCCCGGGGCCATGTACCTTTTGTAATGGCATGCGCTATGTGAGTCCCTATTAGTGTGCCGGTAAACCACACACGCTCCACTAACGACTCACACTATGCCACGCAGAATCCTCTCGGATTTCATCTTCTATTGAGAGTGCTTCTCTCGGAATCAATTGCTTGACTCCAAGTGATGAATCATTCAACCAGATGTTATGTAAGTACATTTCTATGTTCCCTTCTTTTAATGATTCAATTACTCCCATTGGTTCCTAGACCAGTTGTAAAATCAATCAAACTGTCACATAGACTGTGTCTAGCGATAAGGTTCTCTTATTTGGCAACAACCGGGCTCACCAATGCTTCCCAGTAGTCGGATTAGTTATCCGTAACATCTTTAGTGTTTTTCCATTAATCGGTATGTCACCCAGGTCATAACTCCTTATGACGGTGACCAAAACTACAGGTCAAGCGAAGAGAGGGTATGCCATGTTTAACAGGAATCTGATTCCTGGTCAAGGCCCAATGGTGACTAAAGGTTCATTCAATTGGCTAATCCTTGAACTCCTTCAGGATTATTCTTACTCCCACTGTTTCCTTAGAATATGAGCTCTTTCTAATAGGACTCTTCTTTTAAAGGATAACCGGGATGGCCAATGAAATGACATCGCTGATTAGTTTCAGGCTTGTCATGAGATTCAGAAGAATGCTACATGACCCTGGACTTTCTATGTACTAGTGGGACGATCCCAGCTTTACATTTCAGACAGTGTCGCATAACCTACTTAGTCTAAGATCTGGTCGGAATATGGTTTCTGTGGTCTGACTGGTTGAATATTTAATTCATTGAAATACTAATCGGAAATGTATCTTATACATCGAGGATCAAAACTATTTTGATCAATGCTCCATCGTCTTTCCTAAGACACATTATAACCATTAATGTTCTAGGAAGAGGATAAACTGTGAAACATTTTCTCAATCTATGTTGTCACTCAGGTTCTGTTGATCTTATACTCCCTTTGAAATCCTTGAACACTTCAAGGTTCCAATCAATCGCTTATTCCGATAAGCGAAGCCATATTTGTCAAACTATTTGACAATTATCATGAAGTATAACTAATCGTGTTCTGTTCGAAGATTCGAGCAATACACAGTAACTTATGTGTCTGTTGCTCAAAATCTTAAGGTCTTTTACATCTCTATGTAAATTTATGACTTTGTTAATATTGTTCAAGACATGCAATCATCACCTGACTCCAAGTCAATTGATTCCAAAATCCTATCCATTGGATCTTTGGGTGATGCATTTCTTGCAACAACTGATTTTATTAAGAACTCAATTCATCATGTGACTCTAAGTCAAATGATTCCAAAGTCCTGTCCAACTAGACCTTTGGTTGAAGTGATTCTCATAAATATCACTTTAACAATCATAAGGAACACAATTCATAAATCCAATCCCATTGGATGTATCAACATTCAAGTTATTACCATTTACATCATAAACACATTCACACAACATTTCGAGGACAATTAAAACAATCATGTTTTAAAAGAAATTATTTTATTAAACTATAATTATCCTCAGAACAATGTACTATGTGAATCCATGTCATATGTATCTATAAACTAATGACAAGAACAAATATCTAGCCTAACTCCAAAAAATGCACGAGCTCCAGAACCAATCCGAATATGCTCTTGTGCGACAACATCCCGCATCCTACAGAGTCCGTACATACAGAGTAAATGTAAGAAACACATCCTCTATCAAGGAAATGAGGATCAGGTATTCTGAGTTTTAAGATATTACTGAGTTCGCCAAACGGTTTGGCTTTGGAGCATTTTTCCAATCTCTCTGTGACTGTGTCCCACCTTATGGATTCCCAGTTTGAAACATCGAACAATTGGTGATCTGGATCATTTCTTGATGCACCTTAATAATGGACTCAATCCTGAAGCAGCTGAATCAATGGAACTATGCTTCTCCATAAACGACTCATACAGAGTCGACATTGAATGCATTTCCACGATTGTCTTATCCGGTTACCTTTCCTGTTCATCTGGATGAACAGATCAGCGAGTCGAGCTAATGCTTAACTCCCGATCACAAGGAGTGACCCATTTTTACACAGTTTGCCCATGTATCCCTCAATCTTAAGAACATGCAAACTGGTGCTACTTCCTTCTAGCTTGCAACTTCAAGCTCTTTGAAGATCCTAGTTCGTTCCTTTTTCAACCAGTTCTTGGAACCTTTCCTCAACCAGCTGTGCTAACTTATCTGACCCAGGAATTCTAAATCCCTGCGTAACTCGGGGTTAATGATCAATAGCATAAGGCAACGAACTTCCTTGGACTTAATAGTCAAGGAGTCATGCTCAACCCAAGCTGCTGTTTGATGCCATGTTTGGGAGCGGACACTCAGTCGGATATGGTTTGCCAGCAAAACTAAGAACTATTCTCTAATTGTAAAACCAGACCACATAGTTCAGGTCAGTCAGCCTTACCATACTTAACAAGTGCTTTCTGAAGCTCTCAGAAATGGGTGAAGGAGGGGAAGGAGGAGAATGACACTTTCTTCAGACATATATAAAATTTGAATTTATTAGTTTAATTAATCCTTTTAAATAATTACCCAATTTATTATTTAACAAGGCTAGGATCCAAAATACCCCAACTATGCTGTGAAGAGGGATGCCGTAATCACAACACAGTGGTCATTAAGGTAGATAACATTTATCAATTTCAGTCTTATGAAATTCCTAGATCTGTGAGATTCATTGAACTGTTCAATGGCATGTTTAATCTCAGATATGCCCCACCGTTTGTGACTAGGATGCCGAGGATCACAAACCGGCTGTGAATAACCATGAAAAATAGCTTGGTACTCTCGGGGTCAATTACCATCTCAAATTTATGTGCCGGTTAACCACACACGCTCCATCAACAATGATAACACCCGAGAAACCCATTGCCACTCTTTATGAACCCCTATTGGTGTGCCGGTTAACCACACACGCTCCACCAACGTTTCATAAAGTGTAATGTGCAATTTCATGGATTAGCATCAAATTCACATTTTTCCTAAAGTAACTAGATTGGGAATTTTGTAAAGTGTTCTAGTACTTTGATCATTATACTTTTAATGATTAAGCGGTCCTATCAAACCCGTTCGGCTAACAACCCTCCACTGATCAGGCGAGCGGTAGGTGAGAGTGGACACCCATTAGACCGCCATTTTATAGGCAGTCTCCTTATACCCACTTTCTAGATCAGCTTCGTGAATGAGGCCTACTATTGATTTGACTAACCAATTTATCTTATACATATAGTATTAACATTTAATAATATATATAAGATGTATTTTAAACCTTTTAAAATATTCCTGGTTTATCTTTTAATTTCCTGAAATTTAACTATTAAATTTCAAATTAAATTAAACCTTTAAATTCGATTTAATTTATCTTTTAATTAAACTATTAATTAAAGTAATTAAATCTAGATATTTTAAACCTTTTAAAATATTAAGGATTTATCCTTTAATTTTCTAAATTTAACCATTAAATTAAATCCCTTGAATTATCTTTTAATTAAACAATTAATTAAATTAAGTCAAACGTAGATAGGTATCACAAATTAATCAAATTAATTTAAACCTATCTTAAACCCCTAATTATCGAAATTCAAAAAAATGGGTTTAAGGTTATCCATTTAATTAACCAATTAAAGTTACCAAAATAGAAAACCTCCTAAAACCCTAACCATGAAAATCGAAAAGGAGGGGGAAGGGGCTAGGGTTTCAAAAACCCTAAAACCCCAAAAACGAGATTAGGCCAATTAGGGTTTATAAGCTTTAAACCCTAATTTTAGGAAAACTATTACAGCAATTCAACAAGAAAACAACCAAATGCTCTGATACCACTGAAAGGTTTTCTGCAAACCATGAACTAAATAACCTAAGTTCACATGTAACCTAGAAAGGATCTGTGTTTTCTTACTTTGAACATGTAACTAATTCCTAAAGGCCAAACAAAAATTAACTAAAAGAAATAAATCAGAAAAACTAACCTTTGGTTTTAAATCTTGAAGCTAAGCAGCACAAGTGTCCTGCCTCAAATGAGATCACACCTAGGGAGCAGGAGGTGGGGACAAAATTCTAGAGAGATTGAGAGGAATTAGCAACTGATTATGAGGTCCAGAGGTCCTTATTTATAGGCAACCAAATGACCCTTAGAGATAAACCTCGTTTGACTTTCAAACAAAGATAAACCCTATCTCTAAGCCATTTTCCGGATTTCTGATACACGCGTCGCGGCCCATACATGGCCGAGCTGCGCGTGTCACCCGAGCCGCGGCCCATACATGGCCGAGCCGCGCTGCGGCCCAATTCAACTATTGAATTGAACAAGTTTAGCCCATGTCCTCCTGATTAATCTAATTAATGCCACAGAAATTAATCCATTAATTGCTGATTAATTATAAATCAAATAATATAGTTTCTAATTAATATATAATCACTTTAATATATTAACAAACCATATATTTAATTCCTGTTGATTTATTAATCGCATAATCAACCTTTCTCTCTACCGAACTTTCTACCAAACCTCCAGCTACGAGGGCAACTCAAATGGACTTTGCTACTATTAATTAGGTAAATACAAATTATTAGTCATGGCTTAGACACCTAATCCAACATGTCCCTCAAGGCAGCTTGTACGTCTACAGGCTGTAGTGCTGGGCATCGCTGCGGTGGTGGCTACACATCTGTCTCAAATCTCCTCCGTCTGGTGGGCCTCACCAACGGCTCCTCCTCCTCATCCTCCTCCTCAAAAATCTCTGGCGGAGGCTGTACCTATGCTTGCTTGCTTGCCTGCTGACCAGCTGGGCGTCTGACCAGCTCGATCTCTGGTAATATCCTATACAAGCCTGTCTCACCAGCTGGAGCACCCTCATCGACTCCAGATATCGTCCCTGAGCACGGGTGGGTGGCATCGGCCTCAAATGGGCAATAACATCGGTAGTCAAGATGTCGTACGATCGGGCCAGTCTCGTGATAAAGTGCCCACCGGTCATCGGGCTCTTCGCGCTCGCGCCCGAAGCTCTGGATGTCAGGAAAACTGCTAAGGTGAAGGGCAGGTTCAGGAACCTGCTCGGGTCGGAGAGGATCCATATATAGAACATGTCGTCATGGGGCACCTTCTCACATCCCCTGCAGTGAGCAATAGATGTGGAGATGATGCGGTGCATAAGTCTGTGAAGTGGGGAGCGGAACTGGCTCTCCTTGGCCCCCTCGGCCTTGAATCTATCATTACACATTTGTGCCCAAATGATCGCGTCAGTCTCCCTCTCTGGCTGATCAGTGATGCAAGCAGCCAGGAAGGGCTGTAAGTGGATGCTGACAACTTCCTCACTAGTGTAAATCTTTGTGCGTCTGGCAAAATCTCGGAGCGTGCACCCCCGGCTCGGTTGTCACACCCCGATCCTTGGCGGAATCGATCAAGCCGTGATATATTGTTCAAAGTCTCATGACAACTATGTTATAATATGATTAGATTCAATTAAGTACTAAGTATGCAAACAAAATCCACAACATACAAATACAAATCCAAATACAACAACATTTATTACATGAAATTTAAATAGTATTGTGGGTTTCTAAGGTACACCCTACTTTTCATCAACTTCATTCTTCAAATCTGCATCATGGGTAAAAACAGGTCAACTACGAGAGTTGGTGAGTAATCTAGTTTTATTAAAGAAAATTGTGAGTTTGAATAATTTGAAATTTGTTTTCTTTTGAAGTTGGCAAACAAGTGTTATTGAGATAAAAATTTATAAATCAAAAATTGATTAACAAATGATAACAACAACAATAAGTCCTCACCCTATATATACATATAAGTATATATATAGGATGGACCATCTAATCATCATACACACTCAACCACGTGCAATCAATCACCTTAGCGTCCCAAGGCGGGGTGGTCAACCCAATAGCACTATTATTGTCCATAACGTACCTCAAGAATACGGGCAAAGTCATGGAGATTAGACTAAAAATGGTAATGCACTACAAGTACATGTAGCGTAAACAAACAACAATTATACAAATAATGATTCACATATAAATGTCCCAACAATGTCTCAATGGTGAAAAAAATAATAAAATGAAGTTGGAACATATTAAAACCACATGATGCACCCCAAAAGTACTTCAAATTATAAAATATGGGGTAGATTACTCACATTAGTCCAATAAGGAATGCACGTGTTGTACGATAGACGGCTCGGGTCAAAACGACGTGGAACCTATTATAATTAATAGTTTTGGTTTAGGAATCGATAAATGGGAATATAGTATTAATAAAAATAATTTAGACACATATTATTATATTAGATGAATTAACAATTATCCAAATTTTGTCTTGAATATTAATGTATTTATATGTTAAATGAATTTTAAATTGAATTAATTACTTTGCTTAATTAATTTATATTTTCACTTTAGGAAATATTTTAATAATTTCTTATTAAAATAATAACTAGTCAAATTATAAGTATTTACAGATTTTATATATTATAAACAATTATTTATATGAAATAATCATTAAAATGCTTTTTTACATGCTTAGATATTTAGGAAAGTGGTTTTAAATACTAAACAGTAATGAAACATTCTGAAATTATCAGAAAATAATTATTTCATAAAATAGTAATTACTGTAAAATTTTCATATTTTTCTTAACTGCTTTAGTATTTATTTAGGAATTTAATGATTAAACAACATCAAAATTCGGGAAAAATAATAAATGATCCCTAAAAGTTCTGGAAAAGTAACCATAGTTTTCTAACATTATATTGAGCCTACTATAAATATTTTGGATATTTTGGACTAAGTGAAGTATTTCTTATGTTTTTCATTATTAACTAATCAATAAAATCATAAATAATAGGAAATTATTAATAGAAATTAATTAGACTTTCTATTTATGATTACCATGTTATATATGATATTCTGATAAGGTGTTATAATTTTTGGACATGTGTAGCTATTTATTATCAATTTAAACCATTAAATAAACATTAAATCAGGAAAAATAAGAAAACATTCTTACAAAAATTTGTAAATTTAGTCATGGAGTCTTTAATATGTGAATAAGGTGCGAAAAATATAAAATCTAGTTTTTAACATACATAACTATATTTTGAAATTTATTTATCTACAACAAAATAAAATACAAAATAGGCATCAAACAGTAATATAAATGCATGAAACTTTATAGATCCACTTTACACAAAAATATTCCAAAATATTCCAAGAATTTATTGACTGCAAAAAGTATTTTATGTGAATTATTGCCTTATTTTAGTGCAATAATTATAGTAATTCAATAAAAATAAGTTATTTTCTGAAAATTTCCAGAACTTCTTATTGTATTGATGGGATCTTTAGAAAAATCAGGTTTATGCATAAAATGAGTTTTAGATATTTTGGTGGATTTAATTTGTTTCATGTATGAATTTGGAACTTTTAACAACATACATTGATGAATGCTTCAATAGGGATGAAGATTTGAGTATGAGAGCTTGTTCTTGGCTGGAAAATTGATATTTCTTAGATGAATTTCGAGATTGAGAGGGAGTGAAAGGATAGAGAGGGTTTGAGTGGTGATGAGAATAATGTGTGGGGAGAAAAATGAAAGGAAAGATGATGAGAGGTGTGAGTGGGAGACCATGGGAATAACTTTTGACTTTAGGTGGTCTTCATAATTTCCCACTAGTAGAAGCATCTCTATGTAATACACTAATTAATATAAGAATTTTATAAAATTTAATGTAGAGTTTATAAAAATAGAGTTTTATAAAAAAATAGGTTATTATTTGATTATAACAATCTACTTTGATTTGAAGTTTAATTATAGTATTCAAGTTTGACTCTTTTAATTTAATTAGAGTATCATACTTTGATTTGATTTAAATAAGGTATCATAATTTAATTTGATTATAGTTATAACGTTATACTATGCTATTTTGCTATTAACGTCAATTTATATCGTATTGTATAGGTTTTGATCCTATCAGCATCAAGTAAATCTTGAGTAGGGTTTATTAAATTTCCCAATTGGGTTGGGTTGACCCGAACCCATTTTAGGCGGATGTCACAGTCTCCCCTACTTTAGGAAATTTGTCCCGAAATTTAAGAAGAGAGTACCTTAAGAGAAAAGTTGTGGGTATTTGGTACGCATTTGATCCTCACGCTCCCATGTATACTTAGGTCCACGTGCTGACTGCCACCTTACCTTGACCAGGGGAATGCGACTTCTTTTGAGTTGCTTTTCCTTTCGGTCGGAAATTTCCAAGGGTTTCTCGATAAATTTCATTGTCTCGTCGATTTGGATATCCTCGAGAGGAACCTGAAGGTTCTCGTCTGCTAAACACTTCTTGAGGTTGGCTATATGAAACACTGGGTGTACTTTCTTAAGCTCTATTGGTAGATCCAACTCGTAGGCTACTGGTCCGATCCTTTTCAGGATTTTGAACGGGCCTACATAGCGTGGTGCCAATTTACCCTTGCGTCCAAATCGAACCACACCTTTCCATGGGGACACTTTTAACATGACCATGTCGCCCACGGTAAATTCAAGCGGTTTGCGTCGCTTGTCGGCGTAACTCTTTTGTCGGCTACGAGCTGCGAGAAGGTTATTGCGAATCTGAGTGATTTTGTCGGTTGTTTCCTGGATAAGCTCAGGACCAACGATTGGAGAATCCACTGTTGCACGAATCACGTGGAACTCGCCAATTTCATGCCAGCAAATAGGAGATCGGCATTTACGGCCATACAATGGCTCAAATGGTGGCATCTTGATGCTAGAATGATAACTGTTATTATAGAAGAATTCCACCAATGGTAAATGAGAGTCCCAGTTTCCTCCGAAATCTAAGAGACACGCCCTCAACATATCTTCGAGTGTTTGAATTGTCCTCTCAGATTGACCATCGGTTTGAGGATGATAGGCGGTATTGAAATCGAGGCGGGTTCCCATGGCTGCTTGAAGTGATTGCCAAAACCGAGAGCGAAATCTCCCATCACGATCTAAAATGATGTTGAGAGGGATACCATGCCGACTAACTATCTCGTCGATGTAAATTCGAGCAAGTTGTTCGACCTTGAAATCTTCACGGATGGGAAGGAAATGAGCGGATTTGGTCAAACGGTCAATGATTACCCAAATACTGTCGTGTCCCTTGATGGTACGGGGAAGTTTGGTTACGAAATCCATGGCGATCGCTTCCCATTTCCACTCGGGGATTACCGGTTGGACCAATAGTCTAGAGGGTTGTTGATGTTCTGCTTTGACTCTGGAACATGTAAGACATTTGGCCACGAATAAAGCAATATCCTTTTTCATTCCCGACCACCAATAATTGGTTCTCAAGCCATGATACATCTTGTCAGCGCCAGGATGAATGGAATATCGTGTTTTATGGATTTCTTCCATCAGGAATGTACGAAGATTGTCGCGATCTGGGATCCAGATGCGATCTTGATAATAGAAAATACCATCAGATTTACTTTCCAACTCCCCATCAATTCCCGTGGGCATGTCATTTTCGGTAATTGTCGAGTGTTGGGCTCCTCGAATTCGGTCACTGAGATTGGACAAGATAGGAGAACATATTAGATGAAATGCTTTGGCATGTTCTTTTCGGCTTAACGCGTCAGCTACGACCTTTGCCTTGCCCAGATGATAGCGTATCTCACACTCGTAATCATTTAGGAGTTCGACCCATCGTGTTTGTCTCATATTGAGTTACTTTTGATTAAGAATATGTTGCAAGCTCTTGTGGTCGGTGAAAATTACGCATTTAGTGCCGTAAAGGTAATGCCTCCAAATTTTAAGAGCGAAAACCACGGCACCGAGCTCCAAATCATGAGTCGTATAATTCCTTTCATGGATTTTGAGTTGTCGCGATGCGTAAGCTATCACCTTTCCCCTTTTCATCAAAACACAACCTAGACCGAGATTGGAGGCATCACAGTATACCACGAAATCTTCGGATCCTTCAGGAAGTGTAAGAATCGGAGCGTCACACAATCTTTGTTTAAGGGTTTGGAAAGCGTCTTCTTGCTTGTGTCCCCAATCAAATGGCGTACCCTTGCATGTGAGAAAAGTAAGCGGTAAAGCGATCTTTGAGAAATTTGAAATGAAACGCCGGTAATAGCCAGCTAAACCGAGGAATGACCGAATTTCCTTGGGGTTACGTGGGGCTTTCCAATTCTTAACTGCTTCAACTTTTGCGGGATCGACTAAAATACCCTTGTCACTTACAATATGACCGAGGAATTGTACCTCATTTAACCAAAATTCGCATTTCGAAAATTTGGCATAGAGCTGATTTCCTTGCAATGTTTGGAGAGTTAGACGAAGGTGTCTTTCATGGTCTGCCTTTGTCTTGGAGTAAATGAGGATGTCATCAATAAAGACGATAACAAAACGGTCGAGATAAGGTTTAAATACCCGATTCATCAAGTCCTTGAATGCAGCAGGGGCATTCGTTAGGCCAAAAGGCATAACGGTGAACTCGTAATGGCCATAGCGGGTTTGGAAAGCGGTTTTGGGATGTCTTCTTCCCGTACTCGAAGTTGGTGATAACCCGAGCGGAGGTCGATTTTTGAGAAACATGAAGCTCCTTGAAGCTGATCAAAAAGGTCGTCGATCCGAGGTAACGGATATCGGTTCTTGATGGTCAATTTATTTAACTCCCGATAATCGATACACATACGAAACGAACCATCTTTCTTTTTGATGAAGAGAACCGGGGCTCCCCAGGGTGAAGTACTAGGGCGGATAAATCCCTTCTTGGTTAATTCTTGGAGCTGACTTGCCAATTCTTGCATCTCGGTTGGAGCCAACCGATATGGAGACTTGGCTATAGGAGCAGCCTCAGGAACGAGATCTATGCGGAACTCTAGCTCACGTACTGGAGGGAGTCCAGATACGTCATCGGGAAAGATGTCGGGAAAGTCTCGTACAATCGGAATATATTCGATCTTCTTTTCTTTGACCTTTGTTTCCACCACATGGGCTAAGAAAGCCATGTATTCTTTACGTAGATACGATCGAGCTTGAGTACATGACATAAGACTAAGCTTTTTTGAACGAGTCTCGCCATAAATACGAAGACTTTGACCGTCGGCAAGAGGAATACGAATAAACTTCTCATAACACACTATTTCAGCATGGTTTTGGGATAGCCAATCCATTCCCACGATGATGTCGAAGCTACCAAGTTCCATAGGAACTAAATTGACAGAAAATTTATGACCGCAAAAATCGAAAGTGCAATCTTGGATGACTGCATTGAGTGAAATGTTTTTTCCATTGGCGACTTCTACGGTAAAGTGTTCATCAAGTATCGTGCGAGGTTTGTGAAGTATAGGTTCAAATTCCAAAGACACAAAACTTTTGTCGGCACCTGAATCAAAAAGTACTGATGCGTAGCAGTCATTTATGAGAAACGTACCATTTACGACCTTGTTATCGGTCTGTGCTTGGGTTGCGGTAATGACAAATGCTCGGCCTTTGGGAGCTGGAACCTGCATTGTTGGATTTGCCTGGGCTTGAGTGTTAATGATATTGACAAGCCTAGGACACGCGTTTCTGAAATGGGTGGGGTCACCACAGTTGAAGAATGTTCCAGTTGGATACCGGGTTTGTGTTTGCTGATTTGAGGGTAGAGCGAATGGTCACTGAGTTTTTGGTGCACGGCATGTGTCCGCCAAGTGTCTATAGCGACCACAAGTCGTACAAAGGCGACACGGGCTGGTGGACATATGGTGATAGTTACAATGGTTACAGAGGGGGTGAGGTCCGGTATACGGCTTTTTTTTTGGTTGGGTGACTTGGGTGATAGGAGCAGCAGGGGTAATAACAGCATGGTTGTGGTGATGGCTTTTCCGCTTCTTTTTGTCGTGTCGGTGTGAGGACTCGGACTTGACAATTAAGGGGGTCTCAGGGGTCGGCTTTTCAGTTGTCATCTTTGAACCCTTGTGTGGGAGGACACCATCGTTCATATTATCCTTGTTGAGTTGACCTGCTATTTCAATAGCGGATTCCAGAGTAGATGGCCTGCTGCTGGTCACCGAATCACGGATCTGGCGCGGTAACCCTTTGATGTAGCGACGTATTGCAGTTTTCATAGGTTGAACCATGTGAGGTAGGAGTCTTGAAAGATCATAGAATCCATTAGTGTAGGTCGCGTTGTCTCCTCCCACCTGTTTCAGATTCCAGAATTCCTCCTCGAGAGTTTGCAATTCGATGTCCGGGCAGAACTTTTCTATCATGCGTTCCTTTAGTTTTGATCAGGTCATTCCCAAGGCAACACCCTCTCCTTTTGCCCGTTTTTCTAGGTTCCACCATGAGAGAGCATGACCTTGGAGGCACCCTGTAGCGTGACGGACCATCAAGTCCTCAGGGCACTCGCTGTGGATGAAAGTACTCTCCATTTCTTCGATCCATGTGAGGAGTGCGGTGGCACCATCTATGCCTTTGAAGTAAGGCGGATTACAGCTACGAAAATGCTTAAACGAGCAACGATGACTGGTTGCTGGAGCTTGCGGCTGAAGAGTTTGAAGATGGGTTGCAATTGTTGGGATGACATTCGCTGCCTCCTTAGCGATAAGGGCGGCTAGCCTTCGGTTGTTACTAGCAGCGTATGGGGGTCGTAATGCCATCTATGAGAAACACGCATATGGACTTGTGAGCTATTTGTAAATTGATTATGAAAATTAAGTTTGTAGACATTGTTGGGTAAAATGATTGTAAAACACTTGTTGGGCCATGGTTAGGAGTGTTGGGCACCTTTTGGGCTTTCCATGGGTACTAAATGTGAAGCATGTAGCAATTGCGTGGGCCCCCACAATACTAAGTTTTCACATGTTTTTCCCACTTCAAGGCCCATTAGGGAAATTAATAGTCCAATGAGTTGGCCATTTTGGAGTGTATCCTTTTGGATACGTTTGATAAGGTCGGGTATTTTGATGGCTCAAAAGTAATGTGAATGACGCGCTTTGGCCTATAGGATTGGGAACTCTCGCCTTTGGTCCCCAGGTAAGCAAACTGGTCCCTCGGTTGATTGGGATGTATACGAATGCTTACCTAGTCAGGACTTTCGGGCTACCGGCACCTCCTCCTTCCAGTTACTACGCGTCTATTACTTTGATCCTACCCAACTAGAGTGGATGACTTTTAATTTCCTATGAGATCTAAGGAATATATATGTATATAAATTTTTATTTTGAAACCATTTGAGTATGTGTGTGATTTTAAGAGAAAGAGGAGAAAATTCACAAGTGTATGCACACATATAAGTGTCGGGAATAATACGTAAGCACATAAGGGAGAAATTAGCACACAAAGGTATTCCTAGGATTTTCTAAGTGCGAATTGCTTGCAGTTGTGTGTGCATTTTATAAACTAGCATACGAGAGGACCCTAGAGGCTATAAACTAGGTCAATGTAATTAACCTAATTCCCTATAGTCAAGGTCTCTGATACCAATCTGTCACACCCCGATCCTTGGCGGAATCGATCAAGGCGTGATATATTGTTCAAAGACTCATGACAACTATGTTATAATATGATTAGATTCAATTAAGTACTAAGTATGCAAACAAAATCCACAACATACAAATACAAATCCAAATACAACAACATTTATTACATGAAATTTAAATAGTATTGTGGGTTTCTAAGGTACACCCTACTTTTCATCAACTTCATTCTTCAAATCTGCATCATGGGTAAAAACAGGTCAACTACGAGAGTTGGTGAGTAATCTAGTTTTATTAAAGAAAATTGTGAGTTTGAATAATTTGAAATTTGTTTTCTTTTGAAGTTAGCAAACAAGTGTTATTGAGATACAAATTTATAAATCAAAAATTGATTAACAAATGATAACAACAACAATAAGTCCTCACCCTATATATACATATAAGTATATATATAGGATGGAGCATCTAATCATCATACACACTCAACCACGTGCAATCAATCACCTTAGCGTCCCAAGGCGGGGTGGTCAACCCAATAGCGCTATTATTGTCCATAACGTACCTCAAGAATACGGGCATAGTCATAGAGATTAGACTAAAAATGGTAATGCACTACAAGTACATGTAGCGTAAACAAACAACAATTATACAAATAATGATTCACATATAAATGTCCCAACAATGTCTCAATGGTGAAAAAATAATAAAATGAAGTTGGAACATATTAAAACCACATGATGCACCCCAAAAGTATTTAAAATTATAAAATATGGGGTAGATTACTCACATTAGTCCAATAAGGAATGCGCGTGTTGTACGATAGACGGCTCGGGTCAAAACGACGTGGAACCTATTATAATTAATAGTTTTGGTTTAGGAATCGATAAATGGGAATATAGTATTAATAAAAATAATTTAGACACATATTATTATATTAGATGAATTAACAATTATCCAAATTTTGTTTTGAATATTAATGTATTTATATGTTAAATGAATTTTAAATTGAATTAATTACTTTGCTTAATTAATTTATATTTTCACTTTAGGAAATATTTTAATAATTTCTTATTAAAATAATAACTAGTCAAATTATAAGTATTTACAGATTTTATATATTATAAAAAATTATTTATATGAAATAATCATTAAAATGCTTTTTTACATGCTTAGATATTTAGGAAAATGGTTTTAAATACTAAACAGTAATGAAACATTCTGAAATTATCAGAAAATAATTATTTCATAAAATAGTAATTACTGTAAAATTTTCATATTTTTCTTAACTGCTTTATTATTTATTTAGTATTTTAATGATTAAACAACAACAAAATTCAGGAAAAATAATAAATGATCCCTAAAATTCTGGAAAATTAACCATAGTTTTCTAACATTATATTGAGCCTACTGTAAATATTTTGGATATTTTGGACTAAGTGAAGTATTTCTTATGTTTTTCATTAATAACTAATCAATAAAATCATAAATAATAGGAAAATATTAATAGAAATTAATTAGACGTTTTATTTATGATTACCATGTTATATATGATATTCTGATAATGTGTTATAATTTTTGGACATGTGTAGCTATTTATTATCAGTTTTAACCATTAAATCAGGAAAAATAAGAAAACATTCTTACAAAAATCTGTAAATTTAGTCATGGCGTCTTTAATATGTGAATAAGGTGCGAAAAATATAAAATCTAGTTTTTAACATACATAACTATATTTTGAAATTTATTTGTCTACAACAAAATAAAATACAAAATAAGCATCAAACAGTAATATAAATGCATAAAACTTTATAAATCCACTTTACTCAATATATGGGTTGTTCCAAAATATTCCCAGAATTTATTGACAGCAAAAAGTATTTTATGTGAATTATTGCCTTATTTTAGTGCAATAATTATAGTAATTCAATAAAAATAAGTTATTTTCTGAAAATTTCAAGAACTTCTTATTTTATTGATGAGATCTTTAGAAAAATCAGGTTTATGCATAAAATGAGTTTTAGATATTTTGGTGGATTTAATTTGTTTCATGTATGAATTTGGAACTTTTAACAACATACCTTGATGAATGCTTCAATAGGGATGAAGATTTGAGTATGAGAGCTTGTTCTTGGCTGGAAAATTGATATTTCTTAGATGAATTTCGAGATTGAGAGGGAGAGAAATGATAGAGAGGGTTTGAGTGGTGATGAGAATAATGTGTGGGAAGAAAAATGAAAGGAAAGATGATGAGAGGTGTGAGTGGGAGACCATGGGAATAACTTTTGACTTTAGGTGGTCTTCATAATTTCCCACTAGTACAAGCATCTCTATGTAATACACTAATTAATATAAGAATTTATAAAATTTAATGTAGAGTTTATAAAAATAGAGTTTTATAAAAAAAATAGGTTATTATTTGATTATAACAATCTACTTTGATTTGAAGTTTAATTATAGTATTCAAGATTGACTCTTTTAATTTAATTAGAGTATCATACTTTGATTTTATTTTAATATGGTATCATAATTTAATTTGATTATAGTTATAACGTTATACTATGCTATTTTGCTATCAACGTCAATTTATATCGTATTGTATAGGTTTTGATCCTATTAGCGTCAAGTAAATCTTGAGTAGGGTTTATTAAATTTACCAATTGGGTTGGGTTGACCCGAATCCATTTTAGGCGGATGTCACAAGAACCGGGTGAAGAAACGGTGCTGGAGGTCCTCTGGAGTGTAGATGCCTGCGCGCCTCCCGAAGTCTCGGAGGTTGCACTCCCTGTGCACACCTCCCAAACGAAAACGTACCAGCCTGGAGCGTGGGTCCCCCGCCCGAGGTGCGAACTGGACGGTGGATATGAACTCCAGTAGAAGCTCCGTGTAGACCACGTCCTCGTCTGTGGCCATGATCCTGTCCCAGCCACGGCATGTAAATGATGCCTCCTCGTGGGTCCAGGTGCGATGCAAGAACGGCTCGATCGCACCCCAGAGCCCTGCATCCCTCAAGATGTCTTGGTCTATAACCGTCGCCTCGAGAACCCGGCGACTGGTCAATGCATCCTGTCGTGAAATGTACTCCACTGAACTGTCACGCTCTGCTGGGAACTGGAGGAAGGGGTGGTCCAATCTGAACATCATCTGCAAAAGAAAGCACATAGCACAAAACAAAATTTTTTTGCAAAATTAGTCCTTTTCTTCCGTGTCGCACCGCGGCGCGGCCCAAGAGCAAGCGCGCGGCGCGGCGTATGGCTGTTTCAAAACCCCGAATCAAATCCCTGATTTAACCTGCTAAATCTCAATATAATCATACTACAAGGTAGCCTAGGTACCGACTAGCTCATCTAGGGTCTCCATTTGGCAAAACAAACACCCTATAAGCTAGCATTAGTGATTCTAAATTTTTGAACTTTTTGAATAAAACCCTAAAATTAACTACCTAATAACTAGTTTAAACAGCTAATAAGTAGTTAAAATAGCGTACCTTGGCAGTAGAAACACAATAAGCAAGAAAAATCGCAAGAAATTTTTGATCACCAGAGCTCCGAGTCGTGTGATTTGAGTTGTGAGCCGCGGCTCACCGTATTAAAGGGAAAACCGTCTGATCGTTTCCCGCGGCGCGCATTTCCCTTTTCCGCGGCGCGCGTGTCACCAAATCAACCCCTGCGCATCGGGTTGAGTTCCGACCCCGCGTCGCGCAATACAAAAATCCGCGGCGCGGTCTTCAAAAATTTTCAAACTTCTCAATTGACCCCATACTTATTTCAAACCACTAGTACCTGCAAAAAGATTGATGTATTTTTGTATTTTATTTTAAGAAATATATCCTAACTTATGACACGATGGGTTGCCTCCCAACAAGCGCTAAGTTTAACGTCTTCAGCCAGACGTTCTGTTCCTAAACTGACCCTTCTTCTTCTTGACCTCTTGATGACATTTGCTGGTATTCTGGCATGAAATTATTAGCCATCATTGTCATAAGGGATGTGAGTTGGGTCATCCGATCACTCACACCGCTGATCCATTGTTGTTGAGATTTCAAGAGCTCGAAAACATTCGCCTCTCGTTTTCTGGATTCTCTTTCATATTGCTGATGCCTTGCTTCCATCATCTCTATCATTTCCAGCAATTGTTCCTTGTCGATGGCGGATAACGGGTGGTCCTTGGTTTCCTTTAAGATTTCCTCTTTTCCTCCCTCTCCCGTACGGGTTCCCAAACATATTCAATCTTCTTTTCCTGGTCCCGAAGAAAATATCCATATCTCTAGTCTTACAATCGATCACTGACCCAGCGGTAGCTAAAAATGGACGCCCTAAGATGAGCGCAGTCGCATCGTCCGGACTCTCATATTCCATGACCAGAAAATCTACGGGATAGAAAAAGTCCCCTACTTTGACTATGACATTTGTCAGCTTCCCCATAGATACCTTAGTTGATTGGTCAGCCAGCTGCAGTACAACTTCTGCTGGCTCAATTTCTTCGTTTTTGTACTTGTCGTACAGGTATCCTAGCAAGATCTTAACACTTGCTCCCAAATCTAAAAGGGTGTTTCGAATAACCACGTCCCCTACAGTTGTAGTGATTAATGGTGATCCGGGGTCCTTTTCCTTTTTGGGCAGTGTTCCCAATAACGCCTCGCTGGCTCTCACAGTTAATCTCACCGTTTTTGGCGTAGGTGCTTTGCTTTTCCCATTCTGTTCACAAATCTCTTGCAGAATCCTGGTGTCCTCAGGGGCTTCCTTAAGCTCATCCCATAGGGGCTGATTCATTAAGGGTCCCGTTGATCTGGGTACTTCCTGCTTCTTCTTTTCTTTCCTATTCTTCTTTTTCTGCTTGATCCCCGCTATCGTTGGTTGCTCTTCCTTTTGGACCTCTTTATCTATTTCTGGTTGAGTGCCATTCTCAACCGGAACTTCTCCTTTTTTACCTTCCTCGCTCTCTAGAGCCTTTTCTTCTTCCCCTGGTCTCATCTCACTCCCTACTTCGAACAAGTCCTTCAGAGTGACCTTTCGCCATCCTGATTCAACAGTATTGACTTGTTCCTTCCCTGGACGTTGATTATGCGTAGGGTTGACTTCAGTAGCACTTGGTAGCTTGCCACTATCTCTCTTTTGCTGATCTGCAGCCATTTGACCTATTTGTCTCTCCATATTTGCGATGGCCTTTGCATTCGCTTGAGATTGTTGTTGAGTCGCAGTGACCATATCATACATCTTAGCTATCATCTCTTCTTGGGTCCCTGGGGCGTTGTTGGCAGCATTGGTGGGCCCCCTGTTGTTGTTGTTGTTGCTATTTCCGTTGTTGTTTCCATTGTTTGCAGGTTGATGGTTTCTAGGCTGACTAGTTGATTGATTCTGGTAATTATTTTGCCTGAAATTTTGTTGCTGTCCTTGGTTGTATGGCCTGTAGGGTCGCCCGTTATTGTGTTGACCTTGACCCTGGCTATAAACTTGATTAGCTTCCTGCATCTTAGGTCCTCCTTGACCTTCTTGTGATGAATTTGGCGGTCCATTCTGTAATGTTGACATAAGCCTGTCAAACTTCTTGTTTAGTTCACTGATTTCCTTTTTCATTTCCTTTTTCCAATCAGCATCGACTCCTACGGCTGCCGCCGTACTTGCAGTCTTCCTGGTGGAAAAGTTTGCTTTGGAGCCATTACTCAACTGCTCCAAAAACTGCCAGGCTTCTTCTGGGTCCTGCCACATAAATGTCCCACTGGATGAGGCATTTATCATGACCTGGTGTGTCTCGCTAACTCCTTCAAAGAATAACTTGACCAACTGCCACCTAGGAATCTCATGATGCGGACAAGATCGCAACAACTCCTTCAATCTGTCGAAGGCTTCATGAAAAGCTTCTCCAGGTTTTTGCTGGAAATCTTGGATAATTCTCCTGATTTCAGTTGTCTTGCTCGCTGGATAAAATTCCTGAAGGAACTTTGCCTTGAGCTGATCCCACGTAGTGATACTGTTTGATGGCAACGATGTGAACCAATATTTGGCTTTGTCCTTAAGGGTGAACGGAAACAGTCTAAGCCTAAAAATATTTCTATTTGTGTTTCTGGGATTATTAGCATTAGCGATCGCTAAGAATTCATATAAATGGTTATAGGGATCATCCTGCTTATATCCTCTGAATTCTGGTAATATTCCTAATAACTGAGGTCTAATCTCTACTTGCGAATCTATGTTATCAGGAATATAGATCGGCGACGAATCATCATATTCCCGCGGTTGGAAATGCGATGCAACCGATTGCCTTCTCGGTTGTGCAAAATTTAAAGGTTGGGCGGGGTTACCGTAAAGATGATCATTGTACTCCCGCTGACCTGGTGGTGGATATTGTGGCGTTCTTCTAAGAGGTCCCCGACCTCGGTTCCATTGTGGAACTGGTGCTGGTGGCACCCATCCTTCATCTTCCTCGTCATACACTTCCTCCGTCTCTGGGTAATGGTATCGTGGCTGAGGCGGTGGTTGAAAGTGTATAGGTTGTGTTGTTTGGTATGTGGGTTGAGGTTTAAAGAGGGCTAGCTGTGGTTGGGATGTTGGTGTATGCTGTCTAGGAGCTGGGGTGCCATCTCGGGTCGGCTCTCCCCAAGTCATAGCAGAAGTAAATGGATTGGTGGATTGGGGTTGTGAAGCGGGTGTAAATGATGGGACAGATGGTGGAGTGCATGATGGTATGGGTGCAGGGGCTGAAACTGCACCACCAGAAGCACTCGTGCTCCCAAACTGAAATTCTGAAAGGGGGGGAATGGAAAACATCCCCGTTGCCTCACCTGATGGATCCTGGGCAACACTGACCGGACTACTGCTAACTTGACTATAATTCATGATGCTTAAATGCCTACGGGCACGGAGTTTGCGCGCAGTACGCTCAATCTCAGAATCAAACTGCAATGGGGATAATTGCTTCCCCCTGCGGGTACGCATGCACTTGTGCAACACGCCCACAAAAATCACAAATCAAACTTACCAAAATGAAATTTCAAAAAGCAAGAAACAAGTTCCTACTGCTCACCTAACCTAAGCTCACAGCTCCCCGGCAACGGCGCCAAAATTTGACACGCGTAGAGGTCGTCGTGCGGTCAAAAATAAGAGAAAACCTAACACACACTAGTATAGTGGTAGTCAGGGTCGATCCACAGGAGCTTCGTGGTTAGACTAGATGAGAGATTACCAACTAATAGTGTCACAGCTATAGTCGGAGGATCTGATTTCTATTTTCCTAATCACTAGCAAATGAGGCAAGAATCAAACACTCAAGCCAAGCTAAGCTATGTCCAAATGACCTAGTTACTTTCTGAAATCAGAAGTACATCTCTGAGTCAGAAGCAATCAAAGGCATCCAAACTAGCAAAACCAAGCACAGCATAAACTACCGCTAGTTAAAGTCCTATTGAACAGTTACTAGCCAAGGTTTAATGCTTACCAAATAACCTAATTAACTACTGAATTCAACTAAGGAAAACAGTCCCAATAAGGTCCAAACAAGATTCAACAATCACAACCAAGCACAAACATCCAAAAACACCGAAATGTTAACATAAAATGTAACCGAATGATTCCATTCACCAAATCCGAATTCCAAATACAAAATCAGTAACCAAAATGTTTCAAAATCAGAAACCTAAGTGCTCAAAGTCAGTGGTTGTCACTCCCAAAGACTTTAGCTACAAAACTACTTGCTACTAAAACGGAAATTAAATCCAAAAACATAAAATACCAATTGTGAGCTTGCTGAAATGAAATCCTGGAGTCAAAGAACTTCTAGGTCAATGTTTACACCCGGTCTTTTCTAGGGTTTTCGGCTGGAAATGCCTCTATTTATAGTTGCAAATTTCCCGTGACCGCGCCGTGCAGAAGTGAAATCCGCGGCGCGCGTACTTATCCGATCCTCGTTTTTTCGTCATTTGAATGTGTTCCACCGCCTTAAGCCCGCGTCGCGCGTGGTTGATTCCCGCGGCGTGCGTACGAGTTTTCTTGATTTCTCATTCCTTCACAACTTCTTCCTTTTGCACGCTTTTAGTCCCTGTTTCTATTCTTTTTCTCCAGACAAGTCCTGGCACGAAAAGTGAGAATACCCAGGCATATTTGATATAATTTTATCAAGAATAGGGCTCAACAACGCCTAAAATACTTGATATCACTAGGCGTTGTCACCCTACTTTAGGAAATCTAGTCCCGAAATTTAAGAAGATAGTACCTTAAGAGAAAAGTTGCGGGTATTTATTACGCATATGATCCTCACGCTCCCATGTATACTCGGGTCCACGTGCTGACTGCCACCTGACCTTGACCAGGGGAATGCGACTTCTTTTGAGTTGCTTTTCCTTTCGGTCGGCAATTTTTCCAAGGGTTTCTCGATAAATTGCATTGTCTCGTCAATTTGGATATCCTCGAGAGGAACATGAAGGTTCTCGTCTGCTAAACACTTCTCGAGGTTGGCTATATGAAATACTGGGTGAACTTTATTAAGCTCTATTGGTAGATCCAACTCGTAGGCTACTGGTCCGATCCTTTTCAAGATTTTGAACGGGCCTACATAGAGTGGTGCCAATTTACCCTTGCGTCCAAATCGAACCACACCTTTCCATGGGGACACTTTTAACATGACCATGTCACCCACGGTAAATTCAAGCGGTTTGCGTCGCTTGTCGGCGTAACTCTTTTGTCGGCTACGAGCTGCGAGAAGGTTATTGCGAATCTGAGTGATTCTGTCGGTTGTTTCCTGGATAAGCTCAGGACCAACGATTGGAGAATCCACTGTTGTGCGAATCACGTGGGACTCGCCAATTTCATGCCAGCAAATAGGAGATCGGCATTTACGGCCATACAATGCCTCAAATGGTGGCATCTTGATGCTAGAATGATAACTGTTATTATAGGAGAATTCCACCAACGGTAACTAAGAATCCAAGTTTCCTCCGAAATCTAAGACACACGCCCTCAACATATCTTCGAGTGTTTGAATTGTCCTCTCAGATTGACCATCGGTTTGAGGATGATAGGCGGTATTGAAATCGAGGCGGGTTCCCATGGCTGCTTGAAGTAATTGCCAAAACCGAGAGAGAAATCTCCCATCACGATCTGAAATGATGCTGAGAGGGATACAATGCCGACTAACTATCTCGTCGATGTAAATTCGAGCTAGTTGTTCGACCTTGAAATGTTCACGGATGGGAAGGAAATGAGCGGATTTGGTCAAACGGTCAATGATTACCCAAATGCTGTCGTGTCCCTTTGTGGTACGGGGATGTTTGGTTACGAAATCCATGGCAATCGCTTCCCATTTCCACTCGGGGATTACCAGTTGGACCAATAGTCCAGAGGGTCGTTGATGTTCTGCTTTGACCCTGGAACATGTAAGACATTTGGCCACGAATAAAGCAATATCCTTTTTCATTCCTGACCACCAATAATTGGTTCTCAGGCCATGATACATCTTGTCAGCACCAGGATGAATGGAATATCGAGTTTTATGGATTTCTTCCATCAGGAAGGTACGAAGATTGTCGCGATCTGGGATCCAGATGCGATCTTGATAATAGAAAATACCATCAGATTTACTTTCCAACTCCCCATCAATTCCCATGGGCATGTCATTTTCGGTAATTGCCGAGTGTTGGGCTCCTCGAATTCGGTCACTGAGATTGGACAAGATTGGAGAACATATTAGATGAAATGCTTTGGCATGTTCTTCTCGACTTAACGCGTCGGCTACCACGTTTGCCTTGTCCGGATGATAGCGTATTTCACACTCGTAATCATTTAGGAGTTCAACCCATCGTGTTTGTCTCATATTGAGTTCCTTTTGATTAAGAATATGTTGCAAGCTCTTGTGGTCGGTGAAAATTACGCATTTAGTGCCGTAAAGGTAATGCCTCCAAATTTTAAGAGCGAAAACCACGGCACCGAGCTCCAAATCATGAGTCGTATAATTCCTTTCATGGATTTTGAGTTGTCGCGATGCGTAAGCTATAACCTTTCCCCTTTGCATCAAAACACAACCTAGACCGAGATTGGAGGAATCGCAGTATACCACGAAATCTTCGGATCCTTCAGGGAGTGTAAGAAACGGAGCGTCACACAATCTTTGTTTAAGGGTTTGGAAAGCGTCTTCCTGCTTGAGTCCCCAATCAAATGGCATACCCTTGCAAGTGAGAAAAGTAAGCGGTAAAGCGATCTTTGAGAAATTTGAAATGAAACGCCGGTAATAGCCGGCTAAACCGAGGAATGACCGAATTTCCTTGGGGGTACGTGGGGCTTTCCAATTCTTGACTGCTTCAACTTTTGCGGGATCGACTAAAATACCCTTGTCACTTATAATATGACCGAGGAATTGTACCTCATTTAACCAAAACTCGCATTTCGAAAATTTAGCATAGAGCTGATTTCCTTGCAATGTTTGGAGAGTTAGACGAATGTGTCTTTCATGGTCTGCCTTTGTCTTGGAGTAAATGAGGATGTCATCAATAAAGACGATAACAAAACGGTCGAGATAAGGTTTAAATACCTGATTCATCAAGTCCGTGAATGCGGCAGGGGCATTCGTTAGGCCAAAAGGCATAACGGTGAACTCGTAATGACCATAGCGGGCTCGGAAAGCGGTTTTGGGGATGTCTTCTTCCCCTACTCGAAGTTGGTGATAACCCGAGAGGAGGTCGATTTTTGAGAAGCATGAAGCTCCTTGAAGCTGATCAAAAAGGTCGTCGATCCGAGGTAACTCCCGATAATAGATACACATACGAAACGAACCCTCTTTCTTTTTGATGAAGAGAACCGGGGCTCCCCAGGGTGAAGTACTAGGGCGGATAAATCTCTTATCGGTCAATTCTTGGAGCTGACTTGCCAATTCTTGCATCTCGGTTGGAGTCAACCGATATAGAGACTTGGCTATGGGAGCAGCCTCAGGAACGAGATCGATGCAGAACTCTAGCTCACGTACTGGAGGGAGTCCAGATACGTCATCGGGAAAGATGTCGGGAAAGTCTCGTACAATCGGAATATCTTCGATATTCTTTTCATTAACCTTTGTTTCCACCACATGGGCTAAGAAAGCCATGTATTCTTTACGTAGATATGATCGAGCTTAAGTATATGACATAAGACTAAAATTTTTTGAACGAGTCTCGCCATAAATACGAAGACTTTGACCGTCGGCGAGAGGAATACGAATAAACTTCTCGTAACATACTATTTCAGCATGGTTTTAGGATAGCCAATCCATTCCTACGATGATGTCGAAGCTACCAAGTTCCATAGGAACTAAATTGACGGAAAATTTATGACCGCAAAAATCGAAAGTGCAATCTTGGATGACTGTATTGAGTGAAATGTATTTTCCATTGGCGACTTCTACGGTAAAGTGTTCATCAAGAATCGTGCGAGGTGTGTGAAGTATGGGTTCAAATTCCAAAGACACAAAACTTTTATCGGCACCTGAATCAAAAAGTACTGACGCGTAGTAGTCATTTATGAGAAATGTACCATTTACGACCTTGTTATCGGTCTGTGCTTGGGTTGCGGTAATGACAAATGCTCGACCTTTGCGAGTTGGAACACGCGATTCTGAAATGGGTGGGGTCACCACAGTTGAAGCATGTTCCAGTTAGATACCGGGTTTGTGTTTGCTAATTTGAGGGTAGAGCGAATGGTCGCTGAGTTTTTGGTGCACGACATGTGTCCGCCAAGTGGCCATAGCGACCACAAGTCGTACAAAGGCAACACGGGCTGGTGGACATATGGTGATGGTTACAATGGTTACAGAGGGGGTCGTAATGCCATCTATGAGAAACACGCATATGGACTTGTGAGTTATTTGTAAATTAATTATGGAAATTAAGTTTGTAGACATTGTTGGGTAAAATGATTGTAAAACACTTGTTGGGCCATGGTTAGGAGTGTTGGGCACCTTTTGGGCTTTCCATGGGTACTAAATGTGAAGCATGTAGCAATTGCGTGGGCCCCCACAATACTAAGTTTTCACATGTTTTTCCCACTTCAAGGCCCATTAGGGAACTTAATAGTCCAATGAGTTGGCCATTTTGGAGTGTATCCTTTCGGATACGTTTGATAAGGTCGGGTAGTTTGATGGCTCAAAAGTAATGTCAATGACGCGCTTTGGCCTATAGGTTTGGGAACTCTCGCCTTTGGTCCCCAGGTAAGCAAACTGGTCCCTCGGTTGATTAGGATGTATACGAATGCTTACCTAGTCAGGACTTTCGGGCTACCGGCACCTCCCCCTTCCAGTTACTACGCGTCCATTACTTTGATCCTACCCAACTAGAGTGGATGACTTTTAATTTCCTATGAGCTCTAAGGAATATATATGTATATAAATTTTTATTTTGAAACCATTTAAGTATGTGTGTGATTTTAAGAGAATGAGGAGAAAATTCACAAGTGTATGCACACATATAAGTGTCGGGAATAATAAGTAAGCACACGAGAGGACCCTAGAGGCTATAGACTAGGTCAAGGCAATTAACCTAATTCCCTATAGTCAAGGGCTCTGATACCAATCTGTCACACCCCGATCCTTGGCGGAATCGATCAAGGCGTGATATATTGTTCAAAGTCTCATGACAACTATGTTATAATATGATTAGATTCAATTAAGTACTAAGTATGCAAACAAGATCCACAACATACAAATACAAATCCAAATACAACAACATTTATTACATCAAATTTAAATAGTCTTGTGGGTTTCTAAGGTACACCCTACTTTTCATCAACTTCATTCTTCAAATCTGCATCATGGGTAAAAACAGGTCAACTACGAGAGTTGGTGAGTAATCTAGTTTTATTAAAGAAAATCGTGAGTTTGAATAATTTGAAATTTGTTTTCTTTTGAAGTTGGCAAGCAAATGTTATCGAGATAACAGTTTATAAATCAAAAATTGATTAACAAATGATAACAACAATAATAAGTCCTCACCCTATATATATATATATATATATATATATATATATATATATATATATATATATATATATATATATATATATATATATATATATATATATATATATATATATATATATATATGTATATATATATATATAGGATGGAGCATCTAATCATCATACACACTCAACCACGTGCAATCAATCACCTTAGCGTCCCAAGGCGGGGTGGTCAACCCAATAGCGCTATTATTGTCTATAACGTACCTCAAGAATACTGGCATAGTCATGGAGATTAGACTAAAAATGGTAATGCACTACAAGTACATGTAGCGTAAACAAACAATAATTATACAAAGAATGATTTACGTATAAATGTCCCAACAATGTCTCAATGGTGAAAAAATAATAAAATGAAGTTGGAATATATTAAAACCACATGATACACCCCAAAAGTATTGAAAATTATAAAATATGGGGTAGATTACTCACATTAGTCCAAACGAAATACGCGTGTTGTACGATAGACGGCTCGGGTCAAAACGAAGTGGAACCTATTATAATTAATAGTTTTGGTTTAGGAACTACTAAACGGGAATGGAGTATTAATAAAAATAATTAGACACATATTCTTATATTAGATGAATTAACAATAATCAAATTTTGTTTTGAATATTAATGTATTCATAGGTTAGATGAATTTTAAATTGAATTAATTACTTTGCTTAATTAATTTATATTTTCACTTTAGGCAAGATTTTAATAATTTCTTATTAAAATAATAACTTGTCAAATTATAAGTATTTACAGATTTATTTATATGAAATAATCATTAAAAAGGCATTTTTACATGCTTAGATATTTAGAAAAATGGTTTTAAATACTAAAAAATAATGAAACATTCTGAAATAATCAGAAAATCATTATTTCATAAAATAGTAATTACTGTAAAATGTTCATATTTTTCTTAAGTGCTTTAGTATTTATTTAGTATTTTAATAATTAAACCACAACAAAATTCGGGAAAAATAATAAATGATTCCCAAAAATTCTGGAAAATTAACAATAATTTTCTAACATTATATAATGTTTTGGATATTTGTCACAAAGGGGAAGTATTTATTATGTTTTTCATTATTAACAATAATCAAATTTTGTTTTGAATATTAATGTATTCATAGGTTAGATGAATTTTAAATTGAATTAATTACTTTGCTTAATTAATTTATATTTTCACTTTAGGCAAGATTTTAATAATTTCTTATTAAAATAATTACTTGTCAAATTATAAGTATTTTCACAATTATTTATATGAAATAATCATTAAAAAGGCATTTTTACATGCTTAGATATTTAGGAAAATGGTTTTAAATACTAAAAAATAATGAAACATTCTGAAATTATCAGAAAATCATTATTTCATAAAATAGTAATTACTGTAAAATGTTCATATTTTTCTTAAGTGCTTTAGTATTTATTTAGTATTTTAATAATTAAACCACAACAAAATTCGGGAAAAATAATAAATGATTCCCAAAAATTCTGGAAAATTAACCATAATTTTCTAACATTATATTGAGCCTACTGTAAATGTTTTGGATATTTGTCACAAAGGGGAAGTATTTATTATGTTTTTCATTATTAACTAATCAATAAAATCATAAATAATAGGAAAATATTAAGAGAAATTCATTAGACTTTTTATTTATGATTAACATGTTATATACGATATTCGGATAAGGTTTTATAAATTTTGGACATGTGTAGCTAGTTATTATCAATTTAAACCATTAAATAATCATTAAATCAGGAACAATAAGCAAACATTCTTAAAAAAATCTGTAAATTGTTTTATGGAGTCTTTAAAATGTTAATAAGGTGCGAAAAATATAAAATCTAGTTTTTAACATACATAACTTTATTTTGAAATTTATTTATCTACAACAAAATAAAATACAAAATAAGCATCGAACAGTAATATAAATGCATGAAACTTCATAAATCCACTTTACTCAATATATAGGTTGTTCCAAAATTTTACCAGAATTTATTGACTGCAAAAAGTATTTTATGTGAATTATTGCCCTATTTTATTGCAATAATTATAGTAATTCAATAAAAATAAGTTATTTTCTGAAAATTTCCAGAACTTTTTATTTTATTTATGGGATCCTGAGAAAAATCAGGTTTATGCATAAAATAAGTTTTAGATTGTTTGGTGGATTTAATTTGTTTCATTCATGAATTTGAGACTTTTAACAACATACCTTGATGAATTCTTCAAGAGGGATGAAGATTTGAGTATATTGGAGTGTTCTTGGCTGAAATATGAAGATTTCTAGGAGGAATTTCGAGATTGAGAGTGAGAGAAAGAATAGATATGGTTTGAGTGGTGATGAGAATAATATGTTGGGAGAAAAATGAAAGGAAAGATGATGGGAGGTGTGAGTGGGAGACAATGGGAATAAACTTTTACCTTAGGTGGTCTTCATAATTCCCCGCTAACACAAGCATCTTAAGAGTTTTATAAAATTTAATGTAGTGTTTATAAAAATAGAGTTTTATAACAAATAGGTTATTATTTGATTATAACAATCTACTTTGATTTGAAGTTTAATTATAGCATTCAAGTTTGATTTTTTAAATTTAATTAGAGCATCATACTTTGATTTGATTTTAATATGATATCATAATTTAATTTGATTATAGTTATAACGTTATACTGTGCTATATTGCTATTAACGTCAATTTATATCATAGTGTAAGGATTTTGATCATATTAGCGTCAAGAAATATCGAGTAGGGTTTATTAAATTTCCAATTGGGTTGGGTTGACCCGAATCCATTTTAGGCGGATGTCACATCGGTCCCCCGAGCCTGAATCTGATAAGGTGGGACCTGGGCTCCTCCGAGGCTGGCTCGTATATGCAAGTGGAACAGAACTCCAGCATGAGCTCCTTGTAGGCGATGTCGTCCTCTTGAGCCATGAGCCTATCCCAGCCCCGACATGTGAATCGGAATGCACCCTCTAAATGGGTCCAGGTGCGGTGAAGGAAGGACAGCAACTAATCCCATAGCCCTGATGTTGTCAATACCTCCCGGTCCAAATATACGGCCTGTTGGACCGAGCGCGTGTTGATAGCTTGGAGTCGGGCCTGGTATCGCTGTGTCTCCTCCAGTGGAGCAGGAAACTGTAGAAATGGGTGCTTTGGTACATACGGTACGTCCTGCTGAGCCATCTACACAAATATCACAAAACAAAACAAATTTGCAAAATCATTCCTCTACGCCCGTCGCGGTTGATGGCCACACGATGGTTCAAATGGCGCCCCGCGGCGTTCGTCTGTTGCGAAAATCACTCAATTTCGTACCTGTTTTGCTTTAATCGAACACATATACAAGGCACCCTATGCACCATCAGCTTAACTAGGGTGAGGATTTTGCAAAAACACCACTCTACAAGCCGACTTTGCCGATTTTCTAAGTTTTTCAATTCTAGCCCTATTTGATTCGATTTCGACCCAAAAACGCATGCACAAGCTCAAACAAACTAGTTCAGAAGGACTTAGCTCGATAGAAGATCACAAGAATGCAAGAAAAATCATGAAAAGCAACATTTGTTCCGAGCTCAGTTTTACCGCGTCGTGTGAGTGAATAAGTGGTGCGAATGAGAATGCCGCATACCTGGTTAAGTGGTTCTGTCTGATCAAAAACTGCAGCATGGTGATTACTAATCCGCGACGCGCATATGTAAGAAAAACCCCTGCGCATCGGGTTCTCCTAAACACGCGTGGCGTGCTTTGGCCTTCCCCCCGTCGCGCCTTTCAATTGCACCAATTCCTTGTAGTTTTAACCCCACACTTTCCTCGTACCCGATTGCTTGATGATGATGACGAATTTCCCTTAATTACCTTGAAAACAAAAACTAACCTACCTACGAATGGGTTGCCTCCCACCAAGCGCTAAGTTTAACGTCTTCAGCCAGACCGTCTTTCTGCGGCTACGGTGGGTCGTACGCCATTTGACTCCGCTGATTTCTAATTCTCACCTTTCCTTAACTGACCCACTGCTCCTCCAGCTTTCCTGGATCAAATGGCTTGCCGGTTCTGCTGTTGCCGCCTGGTTTCTGTTTTCTGATTATTTCGTGTAAATGCTTGGAAGTTGCTTTAAACCTCCAAGCTCGATCTTTTCTGTGGAGTCTCTTCAAGATCACTGGTTTGACGTGTAGCGCGCCCAGTAATTGTTTGGCGAAACATTTTTCCGCATCGTGTGTGTTGTCTGCAGTTTGCGATTTTGGCCTGCAGTACCAATAAAAATTTCCCAATTTGATGGAATCGGTGAGCATAATATTGGTATGCTTCCTAACATCCTCATCGATGGTATTAATCACATCCAATTTTCCACTCAATAATGGGTCATGAGTGGCGCTAAAAGTGTGTTTATTATTTTCGAATGCCACATCGTCGTCGTCATCTTCTTGGTCGTCGTCCAACAGGTGGATTGGTACGAAAAGTGAGCGACGGGTTTTATCTGGTGATGGTACAGCTTCACTCATCACAAAATCTTTACTCTCAAAATGTTCAAAATTTTCAAAAATTGCAGGGTCGGGGTGGTATTGTCATCTACGCCCCCTCCCTCAATAACCGTCTCGAACATGTCATCTGGTGATGGTATGGATTCACTCATCACCAGATCTTGAATTTCAAAAGTATCAGCAATTTCAACAATTTCAGGAATTGTTGGGTGGGGGTTAGTATTGTCACTTACAGCCCCCTACTCAACTTCCTCTTCGACCAAATTTTCTGGTGATGGTATAGATTCACTCATCACCAGATCTTGATTATCAATATTCTCAAAAACATCAAAAGTTGTTGAGTCAGGGGTAGTGCTGTCACCTGCAACCTCTTCCTCAACAACCTTTTCAACCATCTCGGTGGTCTCTTGACTTTCCCAATGTGTATGACCTTCCATCACATGTTTAGGTGATGCAGGTTCACACACAATATCATTGGTATTAAAATTACTCGCCTCGGTTTCTGGCGAGTATGACGGAAATCCCATATTTTCACTCAACCGATATAATGAATTTTGCAATCTCGCAAGAGCATTGGTCTGATCCTTTTTCGTTTGGACGATTTCGGCCATTACTTCCAAGATGTGAACCATCATCGCGAAATTTTCAGATTGAGTTGGCTCCTCGGTTCGCCATCTATTGTCATTGAACGATCCATTGTTGCAATCATTCTCGTAATAGTTGTCGACCGGACCTTCATATTCCCACATGTGTTCTGATTGGTATGCCCATTTTGTTCGTACTGATTCGGATCTCTATACCCATTGTCATTAAATGATTCATTGTGATAATCATTTTCGTAATGGTTATAGACCGGCACACCATATTTCCTACCATATTTTCTACATCTATTCTTGTAATAAACTGGGCCGCCATAACACATATTTTTGCCTGGGTACATGTAATTGCCCATTGTGAGGACGTACACATACAGAAAATTAAAAACTAAAAATCAAATATCAAAATAGAAATTAAAAAAGTTGACACAGAGTGTCAATTGCACAAATCCCCGACAACAGCGCCAGAATTTGACATCGTCGCAGTCGTCGATGCGGTAAAAAAAATACTAGATTAAATACCTTACAGCACACTAGCTAAGTAAGGGTCGAACTGTAGAGTCAGTGGTTGGCGCTCTGTGTCGATAAATTGAACTATAGTGTCACTCTATAGCCGGCTGATCAATAACGGGAAACACACAAAAACTCAAACAAAATCCAAAATCAACTCAGATCTAATTGCAGATCGAGAAAATGATAAATGACGAAACGGTAACCGAATGATTACTTTTATAAATCTAAATCAAACCAACATTCAAACAATTAATTCCAGTTCTACTACTACCAACTATTCAACTACTGAAATCAGAAACTACGTATCTAAACGAACATCGAGTAATCGACAGAAATTCCAATTACGGAATACCTCGATACCGAGTTGATAAAACAAGAGAAAAAACCAAATATCTAACCAAACTATCGATATAATTGAGAAAAATCACGAAATTAGCCTTCTGGATCCCTCCTTGACGTCCCTGGATGCTTTAAAAGTTGGACGAGACTCCGGTATTTATAGTGGTGTGAAATCAGGATTCCCGCACCACGGATAAGGCCTTCCCGCGACACGCGCCTCATCCAGGCCCCGTTATCTCGAAATTTGAAATTCAAAACACCGACTTTTATCGTTTTTGGACATTAGCATCGCTAAATTTAATGTTAGCGGCGCTAATATGGCTTCTGGAAGCCTCCACATGCTCGTACGAGACTTAAAAGCGAAGAAATCCCATCTGGCAAAAGTTAGCGTCACTAACATATAAGTTAGCGTCGTTAACTTTTCCTGCACTGCCTCTTTTGTCCGTTTTGCTTCGTAACTTCACCCAATTTCCACTAAAACCCCTGCATTTACATTAAAAACATTTCCAAGCACTTTGACACAAAAGTAAGTGATATTAGCCAATTTAGAAGGATAAATTAACTAAAACACGGCTAAACAACGTCTAGAATACTTGATATTAGTAGGCGTTGTCATTCATCGGCTACCTTTTTTTCCGGGGTTGGAATGTGTTGTTGAAACGGGTTTGTGGCTACTCTTATTGTGTAGTTGTTAAACAAAATCAGGGAGGCGGTGGAGTGGGCAACAAAGGCCACAGTGGATGTGGGCGACTGAAGGGGCAGTAGAGGCAGCGGAGCTCGAGTTTTCGAGGTGCTCGATAAAGGATATATGGTTTGTTGTAAATGGTGTCGATGGTAAGGAGATGAATACATGAGAAGAGAAGGCGAGAGGCGAGTGGCGGCGGTAGTTAAAAGGTGATCGGTGGTCTCCTAGAGATTACCGGTGACAACAGTCCAGTCCATAAATGGATGTGTAGGGTCATTGATTGGAAGAGATGGCATGAATGCAGAGATCAAACTCTTCAATTCTAGCTCTTTCTCCATTTTTGATTTCTTGTTTTAGCCCCTCGGTCTCTAAATTCAAATCACCCAATTTAATTTGTGATTTCTCATACATAGAAATCAAACTTAAAGCCAACGAATCTGAGTTCAAGAAATTGAGATATATCAAGAAATTGATACATGTGAGGCTATGACGATGGGATGAAGAGTGGGTAAAGGAAAATGGGGAAAAGGAAAAAGGTGTGGGGTGAAATTGCATGCGTGCGCGTGAGCGAGAGAGAGAGATTGGGGATGGGGATTAGTGGGTTCTTTTTCATTTTTAAAAAATAATATGTAACACAATGAAAATTAGAAAATAAATTAGTAATGGTAAATTAGACTTTTTATATCTGGTAGGACCAAGTGCGTAACAAAACCAAACTATGAGGATCGACTGAGTTAAAAAATAGTTAGGGACTAGGCATGCAAATTACCCAAACCACAGGACCATTCGTGTAATTTACTCTATGAACAAATGTTGAATCTATAAAAATATTCCATGTTGTGTATATGTATCTATCTTAATAAAACAACAATATTATGCCACATGGCCCTCTCCTAAATATTCTACTTTCCACGTGTCACACTTTTTTATGCATGTTCGACAAAACCTTTACACCCAAAGCATTAACAAATCGGAATTTTTATCTTGCGTAATTATCTTCGATAATATAATCTTAAATAAATCTTAAATTTCATTCCTATCTAATAAATGATTCCAATTTTAAAGATCCTATAATTTTGGCAAATCACATAAATTTAGCATAAGTTCAAGCAATATACATTTAAAGTTTCATAATCCAATTCATTGTCTCCCCATACCATCATTGATAGAATTTATGAATACGTTCATCCTACTTGCATGTTGTTGTTCATCTACACTACGTAAACCACAAAAACGAGGTAATTAGTTTCAAAGTTTGTGTTTATTATGTGTATATGCATGTTTTTTACGGACTCGGTATGTGATTTTCCGTGTTACATAAACGAGGTAGTTATTTTAAAATAGTAATCATTTATAACAGAAGAAGACTAGAAAAAAATTCTATATGTTACTGTGAATTGTGTGTTCTATATGTATGTGCTCTATGTCTTAATACCTTAAGTCGTCTGTTTTGGCTGGAGGTATTACAAATATAGCAAAGTACTTTGTGTGTGTGTGTGTATGAATCTGCATTATGTCTTTGTGTTCGTCTTCTGTGTGTAATGTGTTTTATGGGTATGTGTGTGTTTGAGTCAAATAAGTTGAATTTTAGATTTGGACAATTTATGTTAAAATTTCTTAGTGACAATCTTTTTTAGTTTTGGTCACTAAATTTATTTTGGTGGTGTGTGTGTGGTACATGTATTTTGTTTGTTGTGTGTGTAGTGGGACCAAAATTGGAAAAAAGGAAATTTTTAATAAAAGTAACTTTTTTGTGTTTTCTATGTGTGTTTGTTCTGTGTTGTATGTCTTAATACCTTAATTCATCCATTTTGGCTTCAGGTTTTACAAATAAGTTAAATATAGCAACGTACTTTGTGTTAAATGCAACTAATTACAATGTACTTGCATTTGATCTTTTTTCATTATAAAGAAGTACCTTGCTATAACTATAGACCAAAATTACACAAAATCTCATTTAAAAAAACTACATTTTTGTGTGTTTTATGTGTGTGTGTGTGTCTTTGTCTGTTGTGTGTATGTGTTTGTTATTATGTTTTTGTGTGTCTGCTGTGAGCGTTTGTGTGTAAGCGTGATGTGTGTATGTGTTTTTTATGTATGTATTGATACGTCGCAGTCGTTGATGCGGTCAAAAATACTAAATAAAACCTTACAACTCACTAGCTAGCGACAAGAAATGGTCGAACTGTGGAGTCCGTGGTTGGCACTTTGTGTCGATAAACCAACTATAGTGTCACTCTATAGCTTGTACATCAAGAACACGTGAGAACAACCAAAAATCAAATAAAACCAAATAAACGACTCAAATCTTATTGCAGATCGAGAAAACAATAATAAACCGAATGATTACTTTTATAAAATCAAAACCAAACAAATATCCAAACTCACACTATCCAAACTATCCAGATCTACCAAAGAATTTAAACTAGAACATCGAGTAATCGAAGAAAATCCCGAATTTGGATTACCTCGATACGAAGTTGATAAAAATAATAGAAAACCGAATTCGGATCCCCTCGTGGTACCCCGGGATGCCTCCAAAAGTCGTACGGGAGCTTCGTATTTATAGTGGTGGAAATTTGGGTGCCCGAGGCGCGGATAGGCCTTTGCCGCGGCACGGGCCCATCCGGATTCCTAAAATATTGCATTTTGAATTTCAAAAGCGAAGATTTTATCTTTTCCGAATATTAGCGTCGGTAATATTAAAGATTAGCGTCGCTAACCTTCATCCAACCCCTCGATTTCCGCGCTTTGAATTTTTAAACGGAGATAACATGCCTTTGCGACATTATGGCGCTAATCACAAGGATTAACGTCGCTAATCTTCCCTGATTTGCCTCCTTTGTCCGTTTTGCTCCGTAACTTCTTCCAATTTGCATTTAAACCCCTGTATTTACACTAAAAACAATTACAAGTACTTTGGCACAAAAATAAATATTAGTCAATTAAGAGAGATAAGCTAACTAAAACCCGGCTCAATAACTACAATAATGTCTAACATTACTAGGCGTTATCATGTATGTGTGTGCTATTGTGTGTGTAAGAGAGAGTCTGCACTGTGTATGTGTATGTCTTATGTGAGTATGCAGGATGAGCCTAAAGGAGTTCCAATCAACCGAGCCACCAGGTTTGAGAATAAGGTGGGATCCCTGGATCTAGTGGTATGAGTGTGTGTGCGTGTTTGAGTCAAATAAGTTAAAATTCAAATTTGGACCATTTATGTAAAAATTTCTTATTGACAATCTTTTTTAGTTTTAGTCATTGATTTTAAATTTGGCGGTGTGTGTGTTATGTTTGCTATGTGTGTCTGCTGTGTGCGTGTTTGCGGACCAAAATTGCAAAAAAATGAAATTTAAAAAAAAAAACTAGAAGTTTTTTTTGTTAAAAATGTGTGTGTGTGTGTGTGTGTGTGTGTGTGTGTGTTGTATGTTGTGTGTCTTAATACCTTATTTGATCTCTGTATTACAAATAAGTTAAATATAGCAAAGTACTTCGTGTTAAATGCAAGTAACAACATTGTATTACAAATAACTTAAATATAGCAAAGTACTTCGTGTTAAATGCAAGTAACAACATTGTACTAGCGTTTCATCTTTTTTCATTACAAATAAATACATTGTTATAACTACGGACCAAAATTGTAAAAAAAAATCACATTTAAAAAAAGCATATTTTTTGTGTTTTGTGTGCGTGTGTTTGTCTATTGTGTTTTTGTCTGTCTCTTGTGTGTTTGTGTGTCTGTGTAAGTCCGATGTGTGTGTTTGTGTGTTCGTTTTTTATGTGTATGTTGTGTGTGTGTGTGTAAGTCTAATATGTGTGTATTTGTCTATTGTATGTATGTGTGTGCTATTGTGTATGTGTTTGTTTGTTGTGTGTGTGAGAAAGAGTTTAGATTGTGTGTCTGTGTTTGTCTTCTGTGTATATGTGTGTTTTATGTGTGTGTGTTTGAGTCAAATTTCATATTTGGACCATTTATGTAAAACCTTCTTACTGACAATCTTTTTTTAGTTTTAGTTACTGATTTTAAGTTTAGTGGTGTGTGTTATGTATCTGTTCTATCTGTTGTGTGGACCAAAATTGTGAAAAATTAAATTTTTAAAAAAGGTAGAATTTTTTTTTGTGTTTTGTGTTTGTGTGTTGTGTGATGTGTGTGTTAATATCTTAATTCATCTGTTTTGCCTACAGGCATTACAAATAAGTTAAATATTGCAACGTACTTTGTGTTAAATGCAAGTAATAACGTTGTTACTACATGCATTACAAATAAATTAAATATTTTAAAAGAAACTATAACCTTTTAGAGTTTGTATGGTGTGTGTTGACCAAAATTGCAAAAAATGAAATTTTTTAAAAAAGTATAACTATTTTTGTGCTTTGTGTGTGTATGTGTGTGTTATGTGTTGTGTGTGTTAATACCTTAATTCATCTGTTTTGGCTACAGGCATTACAAATAAGTTAAATATTGCAACGTACTTTGTGTTAAATGCAAGTAATAATGTTGTTACTCATTTTAAAAAAACTATAACCTTTTTGTGTTTTTCTGGTGTGTATATGTGTGTGGTTTGTGTGTGTGTGTTTGTGTGTTGTGTGTTTGTTTGATGTGTCTATGTGTGTGTTATTCATTTGGTCCCTATTTATTTCATGTGTATGTTTTCGCGCACGTGTATGTGTATGTGTTGTTTACACAAAAAAACGACTAATTTTAAAAATAATTTAATATGATTTGTTGTTGTTTCTTTTACAGACAAATGGAGAGTAAAAATGCAACTCTTATAAACCAAGTAGACATTTTGAAGTAGGGGTGAGCATGGTGCGGTTTGGTGCGGTTTTTGGTCAAAACCGAACCACAAACCGCATTATGCGGTTTTTGAAAACCTAAACCCGCAATTTGCGGTTTCTAATGTGGTGCGCTTTTGCGGTTTTTCCATGCGGTGCGGTTTTATTTGGTGTGGTTTCGGTTATTAACCGCATAATATAGTTCGTTTTTTTCCTATGGTGCGGTTGTAAAACCGTAGAAGTTCAAAATCGATGCATTTTTTTTATAAAATTTTTAGTATTTTGATTATATATTTAGTATATTGTCGCTTTCAAAATACAAAATAGAACTCATTTGTTTCTTTGTACTTAGGATAATAAATCATGAAACAACTAAAGTTTATAACTTACAATCGGTGAAAATGAAAATAGAATTGCCACTATCACAATACAAAATGAAATTATCGTTCAAACTCACTCTTTTATTTAATCTATAATGTCATATTTAAACTTAATAATAAGTAAATAATACATATAGTATGTAATTATTTAATACATTGTAATCGGTGCGGTTCGGTTATTTACGGTTTTTGCAAAAGTAAAAACCGCACCGCACCGCAATTTTGCGATTTTTGTAAAAATATAAACGACACCATCGGTTTTTGCTTCGGTTTCGGTTTTTCGGTTTCGGTTTTTGCGGTTTTTTCGGTTTTTTTTTGTTGCGATTCGGTTTTTGCTCACCCCTATTTTGAAGGATGATATGACTCTTAAGCTCCACATCCTCCGATTCTGGAAACTCAAATAAAAAATAAACGTAAATGATCTATATTCCATTGAAATGCATTTCATCAATGAAGAGGTAATTTAGTAACTTATTATACATTAAATAAATTAATAAATACTTTATACATACACAAATTCGTTTTATTACTCATTTTAAATTTGATATTTTTTAGGGAACCATAATTCAAGGAAACGTTGTAACAAAATACCTTTTTAGGTTTCGAAACCTACTTAAAGAAGGTTCTTTGTATTGCATAAAATCGTCTGCCTTTGCCGACCAACGATCGACTTTCACCTTAAGTGAACAAAAATAAAAACTTTGCTTCTTCCCGAAAACAAATGTCACAAAGTGTCTCAACTTTTCTGGTTCTAAAAACGAATTTTGTTTTGTGGGTTTTCAATCAATTCTGTTTAGAGAGATTCCACTTAGTAGATCTGTTTGTTAGTTTATATTTTTATAATAAGATATATAAAAAAATCTAATAATATATTATTTATTTCTATTTATATTAACTCATATTAAAATTTATTTTCATTTTTTGTAGATGCGATTGGAAATGTTAACATTGTATGAAGGCATACATTTTAGATAATCAAAAACACATTATCGGCTTTGATATTGAAGATTTATAGTTTGAATTTCTTTATTTTATCTATAACAACTTTTAGCAATTTATTTTGTTTATATATTTAACATAATAATGATTTTTTTTTTGCCGGGGACTTCAATTAAGAGTTACTTTGTGGGGTAGTTTAGCCCACGAATTTTTTTTTTTTTGAACCGGCAAATCTATCCTACTCCAGTATTTTAATTCACCTATAATCCACCTATTCCCCCTAGTGGGGATTGAACCCTCAACCTCAAGGTTAGAGGGCGACGCCTTACCACTTGGCCAAGAGGCCATTGGCAGTTTAGCCCACGAATTAAATGACATTATAACAATCCATGGAAACCATGTTCTATTGGTTGTTGTCTTATAGTATGCAAAAAATATTTTTTTATCAAGTTTAGGATTTGTTAATTGACTATCATAATTTAATATTTTTACATATAATCATCGTATATTTGTTCATATTTTTTACAGGTGAGATAAGTGTGACAATTTACTTTGACGTTACCAATTTTTTCATGAATACAGATATTGGTGAAATTTCGAAGTTAAAAAAATAGGTATATTTGGTTTTTGTTTATTTATTTTTTTACTTTAATTCTTTTAAATTACTTATAATTCTCTAAAAGCAACGACGATTAGCTACGTTCCAATGAAGCACATTCGGTTTTCTTGCTATAATCGAAGAATCTACTGTTGGTTATTTTTCATAACCAAAACATAAATGCGGAAGCTTAAACCATAGATCTTGATCTCGAATCTGATTAAAAGAAATAAATAAACGAAGATTACATACCTGCTTCCATTGAGCTTTTCAGATCTGTTGTATACGGTTAGTTTTCCAGGTGATCTTAAAAAACTCTCTCTAAATCCCCCAACAATATAACTCACGAATTTGTGTGTGTGTTTTCGTATTTTTGATTTGCTAGTCATCACTTGTTTTATATAGATGGAGATATAACCGAATGTGAGAGTTTTAAAGGATAGAATGTGTTTGATTCAACCGGGAACTCATCCCACAAGATAAACGTTGGATAAGGTTTATCTATTATTCAAAATCGGTCCATCAACAATTTTAAATAACATTATTTATTAAATCCAAAAATTAAGGATAACAATATATTATTTAGATATTAAGTGGTTCCATAATTATCCAACATCTACTTCATCAAGTGGCATCACTATAATACATTATCAATCCGTTTCCCAATATGATGATTTTCTAAAATAATCATGAGTTACATATTTTGGTTCCAATATGAAATCGAGAAACATTGTAAAGACAAAAAGTATATTATTCTCGTTACGATTAAGAGAGTATACTGAAATAAACCTTGGTAGTATCTTGGTTGTACCTCATGTCATGTGAAGTCTATTGAAAGATGGGTGATCACAGATAACCCTAATTGTTCTGATAAAATTGAAATATTCCTTCAGCTTTCCTGGGTCAAATGGCGTGCCGGTTCTTCTGTCGCTGCCCGGTCGCCATCTTCAGATTATTTCTCATGAATGCTTGGAGGTTGTTTTAAACCTCCCAGCTCGATCTTTTCCTCGATGTCTCTTCAAGACCACCGGTTTGATGTGGAGTGCATCCAGTGCCGCTCCTAATGATTGGTTTGCGAAGCGTTTGTTGCTTGCATCTCGAGTGTTTTCTGAAGGTTGCGGTTTTGGCCTATAGTTCAAACAAAAAATTTCCAACCTAATGGGATCGGAGGGCAGAATATTGGTATGCTCCCGAATGTACGCATGGATGGTATTAATGACATTTAACTTTCCACTTATTAATGGATCATGAGTGGCGAGAAAATTATGTTTCTCGATTTCAAAAACCACATCGTTGCCGTCATCTTCTTGGTCATAATCTAACAGGTGGATCGGTGCCAAGAATGAGCGACTGACATTTTCTGGTGATGGTATAGATTCACTTATGACTGGTGATGGTATATATTCACTCATGAAATGATCTTGACTCTCAAAATATTTAAATTTTCCAAAAATTGTTGGGTCGGGGGTGGCATTGTCATCTACGCCCCCTCCCTTAAAAATCGTCTCGACCAAGTTGTCTCCTCATCACCCGAGCTGGATTATCAAAATTATCAAAAATTTCAAAAGTTGTTGGGTAGGGTTAGTATTGTCATCTACAGCCCCCTCCTCAACAAACATTTCGACCATCTTAGTGGTCTCGTGAATCTCCCAAGGTGTATGGCGTTCTATCACATATTCAGGTGATGTAGGCTCAAACACAACCTCGTTGGTACAAAAATCACTCGCCTCAATTTTGGCGATTGTAGCTACTGCCTCAGCCGTTCCCATAACTGATCTAACTTATTCGCCATTGTCGAAAGGGCATCGGCCTGATTTTCATTCACGCGCCGGGTTTCGGCCAACAAATCCAATGCCTGATCCAACTTTGCCTTGCACGAAGGGTCCATATCTTGGTCGTTCACAAAACACGACTCAGTGAAATTTTCATATTGAGTCGAATCCTCGTTCCGCAACTCATATCATTGAATGATTAATTGTAGTAATCATTCTCGTAATAGCTGTAAGCCGGAATTTCGTATTTCAAACGTACTTCTTGATTCGTGTACATGTAATCGTCCATTATGAGGACGTACACATACAAAACTAATGATTAAATAACAAGAGAGAAATCGAAAATTGACACAGAGTGTCAAGCGCACAACTCCCCGGCAACGGCGCCAAAATTTGACACCTCACAGTCGTTAATGTGGTCAAAAATACTAAATTATACCTTACGGCTCACTAGCTAGCGGCAAGTAATGATCGAACCGTGGCGTCCGTGGTTGGCACTTTGTGTCGATAAACCAACTATAGTGTCACTCTATAGCCGGGGGATCAAGACCACGAGGGAAACAAACCAAAGCTCAACAAAACTGAAATAAAATTCAGATCTGATTGCAGATCGAAAAAAACAATAATATACCAAATGATTATTTTTATAAACTCAAAATCAAAAACCAGCAAACATCCAAATCTAAATTACCAACTATCCAAATCTAACAAAGAATCTAAACTAGAACATCGAGTAATCGACGAAAATTCCAATTACGGAATACCTCGATACCGAGTTGATAAAACAATAGAAAAACAAGTATCTAACCAAAGAATCGATTTCTACTGAAAAACTGACGAAAGTATGCTTTCGAATCCCCTCGTGGTACCCCAGGATGCCTCAAAAGTCATACGTGGTCCGATATTTATAGTGGTGGAGTTTTGGGTCCATGAGGCGCGTCAAGCCATTCCTGCGGCGTGGGCCCATCCATATCCCGAAATTTCGTGGTTTGAATTTGAAAAACGCTGACTTTTGACTTCTCCGGACATTAGCGTCG